>CM070016.1:3064108-3514108 GCA_036247105.1 Cirrhinus mrigala | reverse complement strand
CTATCCGTTCGTCTGTCCATCCATCTGTCTGTCTGTCTGTCCATCTATCTGCCTATCTATCTATCTATCTATCTATCTATCTATGTATCTATCTATCTATCTATCCGTTCATCTGTCCATCCATCTGTCTGTCTGTCTATCTGTCTATCTATCTATCTATGCGTCCATCTGTCCATTCATCCATCCATCCATCCATCTGTCTGTCTGTCCATCTATCTATCTATCTATCTATCTATCTATCTATCTATCTATCTATCTATCTATCTATCTATCTATCTATCTATCTATCTATCTATCTATCTATCCATTCATCTGTCCATCCATCTGTCTGTCTCTCTGTCTGTCCATCTATCTGCCTGTCTGTTCATCCGTCTTTCCATCTATCTGCCTGCCTATCTATCTATCTATCTATCTATCTATCTATCTATCTGTCTGTCTGTCTGTCTTTCTGTCTGTCCATCCGTCTGTCTATTCATCCATCTGTCTGTCTCTCTGTCTGTCCATCTATCTGCCTGTCTGTTCATCCGTCTTTCCATCTATCTGCCTGCCTATCTATCTATCTATCTATCTATCTATCTATCTATCTATCTATCTATCTATCTATCTATCTATCTATCTATCCGTCCGTCTGTCCATCCGTCTGTCTGTCTATCTGTCTGTCTGTCTATCTGTCTGTCTGTCCATCTATCTATCTATCTATCTATCTATCTATCTATCTATCTATCTATCTATCTATCTATCTATCTATTTATCCATCTGTCCACCTATTTATCTCTCTATCCGTCCATCCATCTATGTATGTATCTACGTATGTATGTATCTATCTCTATCTCTCTCTCTCTCTCTCTGTCTTTCTGTCTGTCTGTATTTATCTAGTGGATATACCTCAGTCACATGGTTTCTCTCACCTGTGCCAGCGATTCATAATCCAGCTCCGTCCGTAGCTCCACCCCACCTGTGTTACTAACTGGAGGCAGCCAATGACTGATCATGGCTTGTCTGGCAGGGGCAGATGGGAGACCCACTAGTATTCGTTTCTCTAGTCTTCTCAGCATGGCATGGTCCAACTCCCTGCAGACAAATTAGAAAGATTATAAAGAAAGCAAATAATAGAAGAAAATGATACAATTTCCTCACAGTCACTCCTTACCAAGGTAAGTTTGAGGCAGCAAGCACAAACACTAGATCATTTGATCGTGCCAGTCCATCCATCTGAACTAGTAACTCAGTCTTCATCCTTCTACTGCCCTCATGATCACCTCTTATGAGATGTAAAAGAGCAAAACAGAAATTGTGTGATTTAATAGTTATGGGTTTTAGGTTGTTTTATAATATTACTGTCAGCAAAAGTAAATGGCCCATGCTCACCCTTGGCCAACCCCTCGTTGGCTCATCACTGATTCCAGCTCATCCAAGAAAATGGTGGATGGGGCGTGATATCTCGCCAGCTCAAACAAAACCTGCAGAGAATCATAACATGAGGTGTTCTGCTGAGCACAACCTTTCCCCCACACATCTCATAAAACAATAAAATAACACAAATATGAGAAAATAATGTCTCTTCTGACCCGAACCAGCTTCTCAGAATCTCCCCTCCACTTGCTCACAATACTGGATGCAGAGATGTTGAAGAATGTTGTGTTACACTCTGTGGCTACAGCTTTCGCCAGCATCGTCTTTCCTGTGCCTGATTTTTGAGGGGCAGTCATCACATTAAGATCATGAGTTCATTTTTGGAGATTGAATATTTCCATATTCATTTGCATCATACAAACAGAAAACAAAAGCCAGACCTGGTGGTCCATACAGGAGTAGACCCTTCCATGGTGACAGAATTCCAGTGAACAGCTGTGGATACTGAAAAAAGGATAGGTGGTTAGTGGTTTGAACTAGATGGCTGCTTTAGGTGGTTGTTGGGGTGTTACTAGGTTATCTGGGTGGTACCTCTAAACAGTTGTTAGGTTGTTCTAGGTGATTGTAAGTATGTTGTTAGCCTTTCGCTTTTGTTCTTTATGGTGGTTGCTAAGACACTTTTAGGTGGTTGTTGGATACTTGATAGTGTGTTCTGGCAAACAATTGTCAGCTGGTTGTTATAATGTTTTGGTTGGTAGTCACTGGGGTGTTGCTAGGCAGCTGCTACAGTTTTCTAAGTGGCTGTTAGTACATTTCATTCTATGGTGTTTTCCCATTGTTAGTAGAATTGGTGTTGCTTGGGTATTCTGAGTGGTTACTAGAGCATTGGTAGGCAGTTTCTAAAGTGTTCTAAAGTGTGTTGCTAGGTTGTTGCTATGGTGCTCTTTTTTTTGTTTTGTTTTGTAGAAAGCTGGTGCTCTGATTAGTAAAACATTGTTCTGAGTGTTAATTCTTTACTAGTGTGTTATGGGTAGTCACAAGTAGTTGCTGGGTGCTTGCTATGGTGCTTCGCAATGGTTACTACGTTGTTAGACATATTACTAAAGTGTTCTTCTGGGTATTTGCTAAGCAGTTACTAGGATCTTCTAGTGGTTACTAAGGCATTGTTAGGTGTTTTCTGACATGCTCTTTAGGTGTGTTGCTAGGATGGCTGTTGCCATGGGTTGTTAGGTTGTTAGGAATGTTGCTAAGGGGCTTTGTCATGGTTGCTAAGATTGTTAGGTT
The DNA here is from genome assembly GCA_036247105.1 of Cirrhinus mrigala. Lineage (NCBI taxonomy): Eukaryota > Metazoa > Chordata > Actinopteri > Cypriniformes > Cyprinidae > Cirrhinus > Cirrhinus mrigala. The sequence goes on along the minus strand of CM070016.1, from coordinate 3,511,471 downwards.
GTTAGGTATGTTGCTGTGGGGTTTTGTCACAGTTGCTAGGATTGTTAGGTTGTTATGGATGCTGCTGTAGGCTATGTCATAGTTGTTTGGTTTTCTGAGTGATTCTTAGTGATAATAATGGTTATGATCATTTTCTGAGTGCCTGCAAAAATGTTGTTAGGCTATTGCTGTGGGTGTTACTAGGATGTTGCTAGGCAGCTGTTACATGTCTGTAAGAGTGCCTGTAAGAGTGTTGGTAGGCTGTTACTATGGTGCTCCTATTGTTATGGCATTGATCAGGTTCTCTGGGTGGTTCCTAGGGTGTTGCTAAGCAGCTGTTAAGGTTTTCTTAGTGCCTGTAAGAGTGTTGTTAGGGTATTGCTGTGGTGCTCTGACTGTTATAGCATTGATAAGGTGTTTTGGGTGGTTGCTACAATGTTCTGGGTAGTTACTAGGGTGTTGCTAAGTGGCTGCTAAGGTATTCTGAGTGCCTATTAGAGTGTCGGTAGGCTATTGTTGTGGTGTTCCGATTGTTATGGCATTGATAAGCTGTTTTAGGTGTGGGTGTTACTAGGCTGTTGTGAGGCAGCTGTTACGTGCCTGTAAGAGTGCCTGTAAAAGTGTTGCTAGGCTGTTTCTGTGGTGCTTTGTTATACCATTGATAAGGTGTTTTGGGTGGTTTCTAGTTGGTTCCCATAATGTTCTGGGTGGTTACTAGTGTGTTGCTAGGCAGCCGTTAAAGTTTTTTTGAGTGCCTGTAAGAGTGTCGCTAGGCTATTGTTGTGGTGTTCCGATTGTTATGGCGTTGATAAGGTGTTTTAGGTGGTTGCTAGTTGGTTCCTATAATGTTCTGTGTGGTTACTAGGGTGTTGCTAGGCAGTTGTTAAGGTTTTCTCAGTGCCTGTAAGAGTGTTGTTTGGCTATTGCAGTGGGTGGTTACTAGGGTGTTGCTAGGCAGCTGTTATGGTTTTCTTAGTGCCTGTAAGAGTGTTGTTAGGCTATTGCTGTGGTGATCTGATTGTTATGGTATTGTTAAGGTGTTCTGGGTGGTTGCTAGTTTGTTCCTATAATGTTCTGGGTGGTTACTAGTGTGTTGCTAGGCAGCTGTTAAAGTGCCTGTAAGAGTGTTGTTAGGATGTTGCTGTGGTGCTCTGACTGTCATGGCGTTTATAAGGTGTTTTGGGTGGTTACTAGGGCATTGCTAAGTGGCTGCTAAGGTTTTCTGAAAGCCTGTAAGAGTGTTGCTAGGCTATTGTTGTGGTGCTCTGATTGTTAAGTTATTGATAAGGAGTGGATGTTGGTTGGCTACTGAGGTGCTATAAGTGGTTGCTAGGGTATTTTGAGTGGAGATTTCGGGTTAATATTTGATAAATAACAGCATGTGCATGAGAGCTGGCTTAACAAATAACACTAAAAACTGGCCATAATCAATAGAGTTTGTTGGCTTCACGCTAAGGTGAATAACAAAAACTAATATTTTCATCGACCAATTAACTGTCGGACACCACTTTATCTTTATCTAATACATGAAAAGGTCCACATATTGACAAAACTGAACCTCAAAATGTCATTTAGCATAATGTGATGTAATCATATTCTTCATACAGTTCTTACTTTATGTGGTATAAGCAAAAATAAGCTGTGCAAGCAGAATTTCCAGGTAATTCTTTACGACAACAGGCTCCTTCGCCACATGATTGAGTCGAGGAAGACAAATAACGTTTGCATTTCCTGTTTGTCAGGAGCAAATTGTGGATTTGTAGTCATCACCGGAGAGGCCAGAGATGAGCCAGATATGTGAGCGGTCAGATTGGATGGTATTCAGGTATAGATTTCATGTCATCTTAAGAAATAACCCTGAGCCCGGCTTTCCTCTAGCCTTTAGTGGAGATGTATTCAGAATCGAAGGCAGGCGGCAGCTTGAGAAATACCAAAGTGTTTAGCAGCCAAGCACCTTAATGGGGTAGACGACAGCTTCTTTGACTAATCGCTTGGCAGCCTCCAGGCCTATAATGTCGTCCCAGCGCACGTTGGGGTTGTGTAAATAGATATCCTTTATGGAGAGACAGGAGAGAAAGATGAAATGGAGTGCTTCAATAATACATGTTCCACCTTCTGTATGTATCTGCACACACACACAGTGGTATTGGGATGTGATGCACTATATTATAAAAACAGACTGCATGCTGCTCTCTAGTGTTGAATCAATGGTGGAATTGCACAATATTTTTTCATTATATCTGATTGCCCTATTTTGTCTTTAAATTTAAATTATCTGTGAAACATCAAAATCAAATGAGGATGAGCTTATTTTAGACCCATCAAGATATTTTGCATTGCAACTTTACTTTTATGAAATTTCTCTTCCCAATTCTCAAATAGTGAAAAAAAAACCCTGTAATGTTCTGCTTTTTGTTGATTTTAAAGCAAAAATAGAAATGGATTGTTGCACTCATTTACACATGTAACGCTTCAAGTGCATGAAACAAAAATCAAATCAGCAAAATGCAAAAAACATTGTCCACACACTGAAGAAAGGTCTAGTAGAAAAGCATTATTTTAAAATTTAAATTATTATGTGAAATTAAATTTTTTAATTAGGGTAAGTGTACACAGTAAGCCCATGTACCCTCTAAGACCACTTTCAACTCTGAAGTCAGATTAAAAAAAGGAAAAAATCATATTTTATGCTAGTCATTATTTTAGTGATTTGTTAATTCCCTGACATTTTTTATTGCATACCAATCACATTTGGCAATGTTGAATTAGCCCCACTTATGTGCATGCTGTCTTAGGGTACCTCATGCAAAGACACCCAAAAACTTGAGGACCCTTCAGAAATCAACACATTTTCAGCCATTTCTTTAAGTACATTGACAAGATGAATGTATTATTTATTTATTTATTTATTTATGAACAAATAGTACTCTACCATTTTATATAATTTTTTCTTTAAATCGAAAGATGAGTTTTATTGGTTTGTGCACAAAGCTAATCTCCAGCTCAAACCATCAGGATTACTGAAAGATAGATTGACGAAGAATTAAGTGTGTGAACTACAAACACTAAATGTTTTGTGATTCATTTTACATTAATTTACAAATAAATACATCATAAATTGTTTTGCAGAGCAGATTATTTTCATTAATAACTTTTTTAAAAGATAGGTTTAAATAGTACAGCGCCACAAAACTTATGCAAACTACAGTCAACACAAGCTATCCTTGAATGAAAAAAAAACTAACATTTCTTAATGTGGGCACAATGAAAATTCAATGATGCTTAGTCTACATTAAGCTTCATGCATGTCTTTGTAAAGATATCTTACATTTTAAAAGAAAACATAGTCTTTTTTCACCATTACTCACTGTGGAACCATTTAAAGGAACACTCCACTTTTTTTGGAAAATAGGCTCATTTTCCAACTCCCCTAAACAGTTGAGTTTTACCATTTTTGAATCCATTCAGTCAATCTCCGGGACTGGCGGTAGCACTTTTTTTGCATAGCTTAGCATAGATCATTGAATCCGATTAGACCGTTAGCATCTCGCTCAAAAATGACCAAAGAGTTTCGATATTTGTCCAATTTAAAACTTAACTTAACATCGTGTACAAAGACGGACGAAAAATGAAAAGTACCGAAAACGGTAAAACTCCACTGTTTAACTCTAGGGGAGTTGGAAAATGAGACTATTTTCAAAAAAAGTGGAGTGTTCCTTTAAGGCCACCTTATGTGTTTCAATGAGGAATCCCTCTAATTACAAACTTTGATCAGTTTTCTGAGTGGAAGTGTTTAATGATAAGTTCTTTGCGCTTTTACCTTACTAACCTTTTACCTTACCTTACTTACTACCTTAATTTACAACTATATTTTGATAGGCCTACAAATGACACACTATTATATTATATTACATATGTAGCACCATTATATAATGGATGTCTGCTGATGTTTGATAATACAAAAATTGCAGAGGCATGTTGCCTTTACCATGAGAGCTCAGTAAAAAAAAATGTATGTTCTAAAGTATGTTCTAGCAAAACAGTTTGTAGTGGACAGAAAATCTTTTTGGGAGTGAGTGAAGGCCAAGACATTTGAGTGATTCTGAGAACGTAAAGTTGTTGAATAATGAAAAAAATCAGACTGGCTCTAAACATTCATGTGCAAATTTATTCAACCTGAGAGATACTTTTCTACTCTGAATCTTCATTTAGTAATTCAGTATAACAGTATTTTTAAAATATGATTTTGTCAATACAATACATATTATTAAATATGAAAATGATAATGATTATTATTATTATTATTATATACTGTGATTTGTTCACTTTGCAAAATGTGTGTAAATATAATTTCTTTTCTACTTTATTTCTTTATTCAGTGTGTGGACAGTAATGTAAATTTACACAGTAATTTTAAAATATGATTTTGTCAATACAGCTTGATTTTCTGTATTCTATATTACTGTAATGAAAATTAAATGTAAAAAAAAAAAAGAAACATACAAACAACAGTTTTAAAGTTTTATGGTTATGAGAATTGTGGGTTGATTTGCTTAATTTCATTGTGCTTGAAGTCATTAAAATAATATCATATTGCAATCAATCAAGAAACAAACAAACAAACAAATAATCTTAGTAGTCCTTTGTGGGCTTTGTTGTCTTTATGCTAAGTGAAATTTAAAAATATATTACTTTATTAAATTACTTTTAATATTACTTTAATGGTAAAATGACAGACCTATAATAATACTAATAATAATTCCCTAATATAGCTCCAAACTGTCACTCAAGTGAAGTAATTTCATAAACCCTGACTTACTCTGCTAATAACTGCTGCAAGCTCCCTCATGTCACTGTTCATCCCAATGAAGGCACTTATTGGTTTCAGCAAACGCTCCTGTCAGATGAAAGGATGAGGGATGTTTCAGAATTATTTTCTGTGTTAATGAACATAACATCACAACACCCTCCAACAGAACTTGCTTTGAACCCGAATGAAAGTTGCTTTGAACCCGAATTTGAAAGTTGCTTTGAACCCGAATGAAACATACAATTGACCTACTGAGAAATCTGTGCAGGGCAGGACGGAGTCATTAGCAGCACCTCTAACTGCATCATGAATCAGATTCCTGTAATCAACCTGATGACCCTGATGAAGAAAGAAAGTCTTATGGGTTTGAAACTGCATGAGGGTACAGTACATGATGACAAAATATTCTTTTCTGAGGCTTCCAGCAATCCAAGGGAGACCTTTCTCGTGTGTGTTTCCTCTTCTGCCCCGTTCCTGATGAGAGGAGACACATTCAGACCGAACCCTGAAGCGTCCACAGGCGTCAGCTGGTCTCCTTCCTGGACAGATCATGCAAAGTGACTCTTTATAGTTTATAGAGGATATAATAGTTTGTTCAAACATAAAATGTTGAATGTTTGGAGACTTACACTGGATTTGCTGGTGTCCCTTCCTGTTAGTTTAGATTCTGTTTTTTTAACCATGTTTCTGGATGGAGGTCGCTGGACGGAGTTGATTCGTGGGAGTGTGTGACTGGATGACAGTGTCCTTTTGCATATGAATACACATACATGGTGAAAAAAAATATATATATACACTGAATCTTTGAATATATTTGTTGTAAAAGTAGTGTACATACCTTCTTTTACTACAGCTCTTTACAAGCCGAATCTCTCCTATAAAAAAAAAAATGGCACTGAATAATAACTCTTATTTACATGATCAAAGTTTACACTATATACTGCTATAAAATCTCACCTTGTTCTGTCAGTTTCTTTGTTAGTTTGGGATATTTCTGAAACTTGATGAAATAATAACTCTCATATTCCATAAGAACGGTCTCCAGGTCAACATTATCACACACCTCAAAACGACATAAAGCAAAACTGCTTTCTTTTTCTAAAGCTTTAGCTGAATCCATATACCTGTCCAGTCAAAAGAGAAAATCATTCAAATGTATTTACAGTTGTTTAATGTTCATGGCATTTTAAGAAATGTTTTTAAGATCTCACCCCTCCTCCAGTAGATGATGATAAATCAAAACCAGCAAATTTCTCCTGCGTGTTTCTGTTCTTAGTTCCTCCTAAGAAAATAAATTCATAATACATTTATTTAATCCTAATCATATAGAGAAATAATAAATATTTTATACATTAATTTTATTTTTGATTTTAATGTTTGTATCCCCCAAGATATGTCGTCCCTTTGGGGGTACAAATGAACTGAAAGCAAAATGCTTGTTTGGTAAAGCGCGTTACAATATTTTTACCTAATTTTTAAAAACATTTATTCTCTCATAACTTAAACTAAACATTCTTTGTAAAATTCTGTTAAACAATAGGTATGCCAGTTTATGAAAATAGATTATATACGATATCATAATTAATATGCAAATTTCTATGGCCTATAAACGATCAATAAGACAAAAACTTTGCTTAAACACAATCTACTTCATGCCTTCTGTCCTCTGATTGATAGTTTATACTTTTTCAATTAAGTAAAGTCTTTGCTCAGAAATCTTTAATGATTTTTATGAGGTAGATGTAACATATACATTTACTGGACCGAAGCAACTTGACTTTACTTGATTATTCATACACCATTTTTTAATGTTAAATTAAATTTAAAAAATTCTTTTTATTTTATTTATTTATTTATTTTTTCATACTAATGTAAATGTCAGATGAAACACAATAGGCTTTTGGGGAACATTTATTTCTCCATCTCTCAATTATCATTGATCTGCATATATGAGCCATAAAAGTATACACACACATACACGTCAGGCTTTTATAGCTCATATATACAATTTGACATTTATATTTGACATACATACAAATTTGTCATTAACATTAACATGAGTAACTGTAAAAATAATACATTTTTTTTAACATTAAAAATGGTGTATGAATAATCAAGTAAACCCAAGTTGCTTCAGTCCAAGAAAAAGTTAAATCTTACAAACAGTTAAATAAAAAAGTTAAAAACTTTTTTTTTTTAATCTTACATTTACTTTATAAAAAATATTAAAGATTTCTTAGCAAACAACAACAACAACAACAACAACAAAATACTTGACAAAAAAAGTATAAACTATCAATCAGAGGAAAGAAAGCATGAAGTTTTGGTCATATTGACAATTTATAGGCCATAGAAATTTGCATATTGAATATGATACAGAAGGCTAATATATTCATACATAGACATTATACTTACTGTTCAACAGAATTTTACAAAGAATGTTTAGTTTAAGTGAGAGAATAAATGTTTTGTGAAAAATTTGGCTAAAATATTGTAACACACATTGCCAAACAAGCATTCTTTTTTCAGTTAATATCCTGGGGGATACAAACATTTGCAGACTGATTATGAACAATTTAAAAGTTAAATTCATAAAATGTCAACATAAACGTAATAAGCTAACCCTTAACAACAACTTTTTAAACATGTAAGTCCCCTCCAAATGTTGAAAATATGTGAAATATATCAAGTTTTATCATAAGGTGAGTATATTTCCCACTACATGTAGTCATGTTGTTTTTAAATGCTGTCCGTGAGCGAAACAAAGAATGTATGAACGAAGTGACTAGATGTAAACATTTACAAAAAAAACACCCTTTCGACGTGAAACCAAGAAATGAGACCTACACTTTCCCTGCCTCTCCCCACAGCCTCTCAAATGTTTGTATCCCACAGGACACGTCGCCTTTTAGGGTTAAAATGACAACCAACTGCGTTTACTATGGTAACATTACTTGCAGTAGCTGTAGTATTTTGCGGGGTGATTCTGAGGGAATCTTCTTAATTGTTACTTAAACTGATACATTTTTAGTTTTAACAGATATTAGTACGGAATGTTTTCAATAAAGTCCACTGACTATACGGTAGATGGCGCCGAATCTTACATTAAAGGAAGTGCAAAGACAGCATGACAGGTCGCTATAGCAACACAGAACTCAATGGTTGTAAACACGCGTATTTAGTAACTAACTTAACTAGCCATCTTGCTAATTATCAAAAATATGATTCCGAAACGCTATTTAAAAACGATAGAAGACATTAGATGTCATCTGCATCCCATTTATCTCACCATATTTAAGTGTATTCATACACTTTATCCCTGATACGTATTATTACGAATATTTTAGCCTATTTGCTCAACAAGTTCCAATTTATCGCCGGTCTATCCAGCGTGTGAAATCTTAAAGAACAAAGTTTAACACAACAGCTACAACAACAACTTGACTTCAGCACTTACCGCCTCCCTGGCCTGATTAGCAGTTCTTATTGCTTGATAAGAGAGATCCATGGTAATGTGAACACACACACTCACAGCAGCCAGCTGAAATGAATGAGTGTGTGTGTGTGTGTGTGTGTTCATGAAAGTGCCGCTGATCACCAGCAGGAAAAAGTACACCTGTATTATGATTATAATATGCAAAATGACATACACCACCGGTCAATAAATAAATAAATAAATAAATAAATAGTGCTCACCAAGGCTGCATATATTTGATAAAAAAATAATAATAACAGTTAAATTAAATTAAATAAATAAATAATGCTCATCAAGGCTGCATTGGCCTATATTTGATTTAAAAAAGTGCATATGGTTATAATATTCAAAGTGCATATGGTTATAATATGCAAAATCACATACGCTACCAGTAAAAAAAAAAAAAAGGAAGATTGGGTAAATAAATAAATAAATACAGAAATAATGCTCACCAAGGCTGCATATATTTGATAAACAACAACAACAACAACAAAAACCTGAAATAATGCTCACAAAAGGCTGCATAGGCCTATATTTTATTAAAAAAACAAAAATAAAACAAAAACAAAAAGCAGTAAAATTTGGAAAAAGTCAAATGTGTAATATTGTGATTTATTTTTTTTATTTAGTTCATAATAACCATTTTCTATTTGAATATATCTTAAAATGTAATTTATTTCTTACATCAAAGCTGAATTTTCAGCATTACTCCAGTCTTCAGTGTGACATCTTCAGAAATTATTTGGTGCTTAGTTATTATAATAATGAATGATGCTCAATTATTAATAATGGTGCTTACTATTAACAATGTTAAAAACAATGTTTACTGCTTAATGCATACACATGTGTATACAATATTTAATTTAATTTAATTTAATTTAATTTAATCACCCCAAACCTTTGATTTTGGTATTGTATCACAGGTTCCACAAAAAATATTAAGCAGCAAAAACATTGATAATAATAATAAATGTTTCTTGAACATCAAATCAGTTTTAAAAAATAAACTCTATACATTATGGAAAATATATTTTTCATTATCACTATTTGACAGATAACTTAAAGAAGACAAAGGAGATTAATGTCTAAACAACTTAAGCAAATAAATTAATAACTGAATAAATAAAACCAAAGACTTATTCAACAATACTGATTGATGGTTTTATTCTGGCTAAACATAGACATCAGTTTTGAACAGTAAATGCATTTTATGAAAATTAAGCAACAATTAATATTCACAGTATATTAAAAGGTGCAAAGAGTGTCTGGAAACACAGAAAACTATATTCTGATTTATATCCATACCTCGTATTAACCGTTTCTGGACAATACTGAGCTGCTAAAACATTTGCCACGTTCAAAACACAGACACTTAACCACAAACATTTTGTTGACCAACAATGTGTTTCACTTTTAGAAAAGACGTTTGATAAACTCTTTGTACAGTATGGAAAATAAAACTTTAATCATTGGAAAAGTAATTACATTAAGTGCTTTCCATACATCCAATTCAACATGTCATTGGTTCTCCATTAGCAAACGAACACCTGATGTTGTTATTGGTTTTCAGAGGACGCCGGTATCAGTGAGAAAAGTGCTAGCCTCCAGGATCATACCCTTCACATAAACACGTACAGTATAAAATAGTGTTAGAAAGTCCTGGGTGCTGAAGACGGTGTCGGCCAGAGCGAATCCCAGCGTGGAGGGAATGAATCCTCGGCCGTACTCCACCATCCACGTCCCGGCGCTCCACTGCACTGACGTGGCCTCTCCCGCCGCGTGCACTATAGTGTCTCCTGCCACAACAAGCACAATCGAACTTTATGGCTCAGATCTGAGAGCACTGTTAGACTGAAGTGTGTGTTGGTGACGTGTGGTTGTTGTACCTGGATAGTAAGTCTCGCTTTTAGTGGTTCCTTCTTTCCATTGCCTGAACGTTCCGGAAATGATAGTGTCGGATATTTCTGCCCAGTAACGACCTGAAAGAGATACAAATATAAGAACAATGCGAAAATACAAGGAATCCTAATAATGAAAATAAAAAATTCCTTTCAAAAGTTTGGGATCAGTAAGATTTCTAATGTTTTTTTTAACGAAGACTTCTACACATCAAGGCTGCATTTATTCAATTAAAAATACAGAAAAAAAAAGTAATATTGTGAAATATTATTGCAATTTAAAACAAAGGTTTTCTATTTTAATATACTTTAAAATATAATTTATTCCTGTGATGCAAAGCTGAATTTTCAGCATCATTACTCCAGTTTTCAGAGTCACATGATCCTTCAGAAATCATTCTAATATGCTGTATGCTAATATTTATTTATTTATTTATTTTTAGGAACCTGTGATACTTTAAGGATTCTTTGATGAATAAAATGCTAAAATGACAGCATTTATTTAAAATAGAAATCTTTTGTAACAATATACATGGTTTGGGGTCATGGTTTGTATTTTGAAGAAATGCTGTTCTTTTGAACTTTGTATTCACCAAAGAATCCTGAAAAAAAAAAAAAAAAAAAAAAAAAAAAACATTGATAATTTTAATTAAAAAATTAGCATATTAGAATGATTTCTGAAGGATCATGTGACACTGAAAACCAGAGTAATGGCTGATGAAATTTCAGCTTTGGATCACAGAAATAAATTTTATTTTAAAGTATATTAAAATAGAAAGCTGCCTTTTTAATTTGCGATAATATTTCCTAATATTAAAATAATTTTAAAAAAAAATTCTGCATTTTTGATCAAATAAATGATACTTCGATAAGTAAAAATAAGTGTAAAAATAATTGAAATTAGAAATTATATCAGTGTTATTTTTGTATTTTTGTATATGCCATTATAATATTTATTAAGATTTTGAATTACCTTTATTTTATGTTTTAATTTTATGTTTTTAGTTTTCGTTTACATTTTAATTATTCTGTTATGCGCTTTTGTCATTAGTTTTTGGTTTTTAAGATTTCTATGTAGCTTTAATTTACTTTATTTCAGTTTTAGTTTTAGTATATGATTACTTATTTAAACTTGATTATTTTAGTTAGTAGCAACATTTTTATTTTATTTCAATTTTCAATTTTTTTTTTTTTTTTCTAATAATAATATTTTATTTTAGCTAGATTTCAACTAACAAATAATATTTTAATTTTTAATTACTAAAACTAAAAAATAATTAGATAAATGTAATTTTATTTTTTTTTAGTTTTATTAATTGCAGTAATACTTCAATTTAAACTTGTATGCTTATTTATTTTGTTATTTAGTACTGTGCAAAAGTCTTAGGCCACTAGTATTTTCACCAACAAAAAAATGGTTTTAAGTCAGTTATTTCTATCTTTTGCTGTAGTGTGTCAGTAGGAAATATCAGTTTACATTTCTAAACATTCATTTTGCCATTAATTGTAATAATCCAGTGAGATTTTTGTTTGCACAAGGAGTCTGACAACAGCCAGTGCTCCACACAGAGATCTGATCTCACCATCATCCAGTCTGTCTGGAATGACATGAAGAAACAGAACAAACTGAGACAGACTAAATCCAGAAGAACTGTGGCAACATCTCCAAGATGCTTCAAGAAACCTACATGCAAAGCTACCTGAAAACTCGTGCACAAATGTACCTAGGGCAAAAGCTGTTTTAAATACAAATATGGTTTACCAAATGTTGATTTAATTTAGTTAATAGAAGTTAATTGATAAATAAAATCTATTTATGGCATTATTTTTAACAGCATCCTCATTTTACAGCATTTTTACACAAGTGCCTAAAACTTTTAACAGTACTTTGCAGGTTTCTTGAAGGATCTTGGAGATGTTGCCACAGTTCTTCTGGATTTAGTCTGTCTCAGTTTGTTCTGTTTCTTCATGTCATTCCAGACAGACTGGATGATGGTCAGATCAGATCTCTGTGTGGAGCACTGGCTGTTGTCAGACTCCTTGTGCAAACAAAAATCTCATTATTATTACAATTATTACAATTAATGGCAAAATGAATGTTTAGAAATGTAAACTGATATTTCCTACTGACACACTACAGCAAAAGATAGAAATAAATGACTTAAAACCGTTTTTCTGTTGGTGAAAATACTAGTGGCCTAAGACTTTTGCACAGTACTGATATTATATAAATACACACACACATATATATATATATATATATATATATATATATATATATATATATATATATATATATATATATAGTCATGATTGTTGATGATTCCCATAATTATATAAAATATAAAAATTAAAAATAAAATATAAAAATATTGCCATACAATTTGTAATAATACATCATTGTTTTTACATGAAAGTAATGGCAGTGAGTTTTTTCAGCAAGTTCATTAGAATTTAGTGCTTTATTTAAAATAATAAAATTATTATTATTATTATTATTATTATTATATCATCATCATTATTTTTATTATTATTATTATTATTATTAATAATAATAATAATAATAAATCAAATAATGTCAGTGACAAGATTTTGTGACATGTACTTTTATTTTTTTAACAATTCCCATTATTGTTTGCTGATTTCCATTAGATTACAGTATTTTCTACAGTATATAAATAAATAATAAATAATGTCAATGAAAACACAAACAAACAAATAACAATAATAATAATAATAATCCTACAGTAGGCTTTATGTTCTTTAAGCAAAATACTACTACTACTACTACTACTACTACTACTACTAATAATAATAATAATAAAATAAATAATAATAATAATAATAATAATAATAATATTGTTACACATACACATTTTTTCATTCTTTTGATTTGGATTTTGAAGGACAAAACAAACAGGACCTTGTGATGTTCTTGACCTACCTGAGTGTCCACCTGTGTCCACGGCTGTCCCGAACAGCAGCACATACTCGGTGAGAGAGGCGTGCAGCAGACACATAGAGCCCATCCAGCCGCCCGCATTCACAAACACCCACTGCAGGTCCTCATCGGGCAGGATGTGGCCCGGATACCTCTTCCGTAGCTCCACCACCACCTTAGAGAAGGCTTGCTCGTGGTCCTGGCCTGTGGCACCCAAACACACGCAATTCAGACATCAAGTTTAATTTCAGACAGATATCAGACGACTTAAAGGAAGAGTCATTGCTGAACTATTTTGGTATTGGGTCCAAAAAAATAAATAAAATAAATTAAACAAGTCTTGCAGACAATATGCTCATCTTAATACATCTTTGAAGCTATGTGTTGCTATAATAATAATAAATACAGCATATAAAAATAACACTACAGTGTATAGTATTACACCATTCGCAATATTGCTATTGCTATAGTGACCAATTATTGCAATATCTTACCAACAAATGCAACTTCAGATTAGAAACAGGTTATGCGTGTTTACTCACCTGCATACTGTTTGGCTAACTTGGCAACATCTTCTTTTGTAAAGACATATTGTTTATTTGCCATCCAATATCTTAAAAACTGAACTGTCAGCACCAGAAACCCGAGAACCACCACCATTTTTAGAATAAATCTTATTAAAGACATCGTAAACCGACCACAAATGACTGTTTAAAAGTAAAACGCTGTCTAAGATTGCAAAAAACATTAAACAGACTTCATTCAGACACACAGCATGGCATACATGAGAGGCGACGGACGCTGACGTGAGGTGACGTCACGCCCGTGACAACCAATCGGCTGCCACAAACGGCGAGCTCTAGTCCAATGAAATCGCAAAGGGCTGTACAAGGAAGGAGGCGGCGTGACAGTGCATCATTATCATCAATACGCCACCAAATTACGCAAAATAAACAATCAGCTTTTACTGATACAGTGAAACGTATGGAAGAAATTAACGTTTTTTATGTATGCGGATATTCAAGGAACCTGTGAACAGTGCCAGAACTGTTCGGTTTATTCATTATTAGAAGCCACGTACTGCGTTTTATACGCGCAGCACAGTTCACTTGAGGATAGTTAGGGGCGAAGATCAAATGAAAACTTGAAACTCTAAAAAGAAACAATCAATAAATTCATGTTAAAACCCTCTACGGGTGATCGGATAGATAACGTAACTACAGGGGGATTTATTAAGCAGTAAGCAGTAAGATGGACAGTATCAGTAAACCCATGTTTGATCCTAAGGGTAAGGAATATTTTTACACATTGGCACACATGCATATTTATTTCCGACCTTTGCACTGTGCATGATTCACAGACAAATCTACATGTCATGTAATGACCTCTTTTTGTTTTATATTTCTGTCTGTTGTGAATCCACTTAAAATATTACACTTGCCTACATGAGTCACGTGACGGCTGGCTGTAAAGCGAAGCGGATCATGTGATTTAACTGACGGTGGAACGTCTGAATCATTTTAGAGAATCGGTTCGCTCGGACAGTTTATGTGAATGAACTGGTTCAATTTACTAATTAGCCATTAGAATTCGCGGAATTTTAGGAGTTATTTTTAAGTAAAAAAAAAAAAAAAAAAATATATATATATATATATATATATATATATATATATTGTTGTATTTTATACAGTCTATTGTTTATAACAATGGTTTAAAATAAGTATAGGTTGCTTGGAATTTTTTGATAGTCATGGTTTGCTCGAACTGTCAAATTTTCCTTCCTCTCAGTGTCATAAATTAACACATTGAGAGGAAAAGTTATGCTTGTTAGCTTTAAAATAAAACCATTTACTTATTGGGGATTACCTTATATGTTACCCTGGACCAGCAAACCAGTCGTAAGGGTACATTTTTTTGGAATCACCTAAATAATTAAAGCTTTCCATTGATGTATGGTTTTATAAGGTAGGACAATATTTGGCCGAGATACAACTATTGGAAAATCTTGAATCTGAGGGTGCAAAAAATATCAAAATATTGAGAAAAGGATGTTTAAAGTTGTCCAAATTAAGTTCTTAGCAATGCATATTACTAATCAAACATTACGGAAGGGAAGGAAAGGAACAAAATATCTTCTTGGAACATGATCTTTACTTAATATCCTAATGATTTTTTGGTATAAAAGAAAAATCAAAAATTTTGACCCATACAATGTATTGCTGGCTATTGCTACAAATATACCCCAGCGACTTAAGACTGGTTTTGTGGTCCAAGGTCACATTTTGTTGTTGCCTCTTGTTCTTTGTTTCAGAGCACCAACATTTAAGGTACAATCCTCTGCGGGACTCCTGGGTTCTGGTCTCAGCCCATCGGATGAAGCGTCCGTGGAAAGGACAGGTGGAGAAACCGCCAGAGGACAACATCCCACGACATGACCCAAACAACCCCCTCTGTCCCGGCAGTGTGAGAGCTAATGGAGAGGTGAGCAAACGGACAGCTTTTTGGACTGAATGTTGCTCAGGTGTCATTGCAAGAAGTGAGATAAAACAAAAACAAAGCAAAAACAAACAAACAAACAAAAAAAAAAAACATGAAAGGTGTTGAGGCTCTACTGATGCTATAACATTACCTCACAGTCAGCTTATGTTTTTCTTTTCTTTTCTTTTCTTTTCTTTTCTTTTCTTTTTCTTATTTATTTATTACTTATATTTATTCAGAGGAGGACAGTGGTGAAGGATTTTTACTCTGCTATAAAAGTACTTTTCACGTGCCTGTACTTTATCAGACTGTTTTTCTTTAGAAAACTTTACTTCACAGCATTCCAAAGCATAATATTGCACTTTTTACTGTACTATGTTTCATATTAAATATCATTTAATACTTAATTACATTAGAAATGTCTTACTTTTTTTACTTTTGCTCAAGTAAAGGTAATTCATAGATTTACTAAATTTTTAATGTTCTTAAGTATTAAAGGTAAAACAAGCAACAACTTTTATTTATGAAATGTAGTGCAGTAAAAAGTATGACATTATGCTTTGGAACGTCGTGAAATTAAAGTAATTAAAGTAAAGTTTGTGTTGTTGTAATGCTATATTGCTCTGGTATAGAGCCAGCTAAGTTTAATAGGCTATATAAAAAAAAAAAAAAAAAAAATCTTTAATCAAACTGTAACTGATTTTTTTTTTTTTGTTTTTTTTTTTTAAAAAAAGCTTAATCAACATAAACAAAATAAAACACAATACAATAAATAAATATTGTTTTATATTGTTGAGTATTTAAGTAGTAATAATGTTGTTTATATTGTTCTTTTCAAAAAAAGAAAATTAATAATTTTATTCAGTAATAATGCATTAATTTGATCAAGTGACAGTTTCAAACAACTGCTGTTCTTATGAACTTCCTAGTTATCAAAGAAACCTTAAAACCTTAAAAAACCTTAAAAGCTGAGTGACAGTTTTCAACAAAGATAATACTAAGAAATGTTTCTTGAGCAGCAAATCAGCATATTAGAATGGTTGCTAAAAAATTCAGCTTTGGTCACGGGAATAAATAACTTTTTACAATATATTAAAATAGAAAACAGTTTAATTGTAATAATATTTCACAATATTACTGTGTTTTACTGTTTTTTTTTTTTTAATCAAATAAATGCAGCCTTTTCATAAGCCTTGAAATTTCACACAATAATGAAATTTCATACATAGAGACTTCTTTCAAAATAAAAATTGTGTGCCTCCAACCTTTTAAACACATCAGTGTCTTGCCCCATAGACTTCCACTGTAAAAACAAACAAACAAAAAAAAAAACGGGTAATGCAATTTTTGACTTCCTAAATCTTGTCTGCTATTCGGCTATTATTTCTAGTTGCCTAATGTTTAGGTTTCTTAATTATTTATTTATTTATTTTTTGGCAAATCACCTGTCACTTAACATATAATAAGACCCCGTGGCATCCCAAGATAATGATCTGGCCCTGCATTTTAACATGCACTGATGTCAACAGAGCCTGATATTTTGAACCCAGATTGAACCCAGAATGTTGCTTTAAAACAGACTGAAGGCTTTTATTTAGTTGAATTCACTGAGGGGTAGAATATATTCTTTATTTTTTGTCCCACATCACTGCAGTGCCATTTCCGATTCATTTACACACACTATTATCAAGTATCAAGTTATCAGATTGAAGTAAAATGGTCCATTTACAGGATTTAAAAAATTCATGAGCTCATAGTTATAAGCTGTTGACACCTCTGGCTCAGCCTGCAGTATTATGGGAGCTTTTTTTACGAACACAGATGAAACCATCTTCTCTGTGGAAAGTGATGTGTCTGCAATCATTATACAACATTTTCTGACTAAGCAGAAAACCGTTGATATCCTTGCCTTGAACGTACATTTCCGTCTGCCCGTGTGAGTTATACGGCGATGAATATTCAGAGGCACAGTTTTTTTTTAAAGCCTGACAAATGTTCTTGGCTGACTCTCTCATTCCTGGATATTATTATTTAATGATTAATTAAATACAGAAAGTTGCCAGGCTGCTTTACAATCAAGATGTTGAGCATGCACTCTTGAACCCTGGCGCTATTTCATGCTGTTGCTTCATTCAGATACACGTTTGGCTGGAAGCAGCTTGTCTAGTCAGATATGTCAACATGAGGAAGATGAACTGAAAGAAATAGAGCGCCCGGGGATGTTTTATCCACCAGACTGTGATTAAATACAGTCTACACTAATCATTGGATATTTTCCTCTATTTTATTGCAGGTAAATCCTGAGTATGACAGCACATTCATGTTTGACAATGATTTCCCTGCTCTCCAGCCTGACGCTCCAGACCCCGGTATGATCTACCAACCCATTCAGTCCCATAAGACTCAATCACACTTTATTCTGTTTTTGTATTAGTTTTTACTGGATATTGCAACATTTGGAATGTTCTGTTAACAAAAATCATAAATGTCTCAGCACATCACCATATCAGAATGATTTCTGAAGGATCATGTGACTGGAGTAATGATGTTGAAAATTCAGTTTTGCATCACAGGAATAAATTACATTTTAACATATGTTTACATAGAAAACACTTATTTTAAACTATAATAATATTTCACTATATTTTAATCAAACAAATGCAGCCTTGGTGAGCATAAGAGACATTATAAGATACTTCAAAGACTTAATAAGCATAAGAAATATTCAAATCCTACAGACCCCAAGCTTTTGAACAGTAGTAAAACAAAAAGTAGATGGTGTAAAACTTTTAATGTGGAATTGGTGTGTATTTTAATGAAGCACTTATTTCCAGTGATTTAACAATTTGCTAATAATTTGTATTGTTGCTGATTCTAGGTTCAGATCATCACCCACTTTTCCAAAGCAAAGCCGCCAGAGGCGTTTGGTGAGAACAGTTTATTTCTTCTTCTTAAGATGTAAAATTACTATCTAGTACCGCTGGCTAAGTTAAACATCTTTAATTTACTCACCCCCTTGTCATCCAAGATGTTCATGTCTTTCTTTCTTCAGTCGTAAAGAAATTATGTTTTTTGAGGAAAACATTTCTGCATTTTTCTCCATATAATGGACTGATATGGTGCCCCAATTTTGAACTTCCAAAATGCAGTTTAAATGTGGCTTTAAACAATCCCAAATGTGGTTGTAAATAATCCTGGCTAAGGAAAAAGGGTCTTATCTAGCAAAACGATTGGTTATTTTCATTAAAATACAATTTAAATACTTTTTAATCTCAAATGCTCGTCTTGCCTTGCTCTCCCTGAACTCTGTGTATTCTGGCTCAAGACAGTTAGGGGATGTTGAAAAACTCCAATCATATTTTCTCCCTCAACTTCAAAAATCATTTCAGAATCATCCTACATCACTACAGAAGTTCCGACCCAGTCTTTGCAAAGTGAACATGCAAAGAAGATCAAACACCCTTAACAAAAAAGGTAAAACAAAGGTAAAAAAGTTGAGGGAGAACATGAGATGGGAGTTTTTCGACATGCCCTAACTGTATTGAACCGGAACAATAACAGTTCAGGCAGAGTAAGACAAGACGAGCGTTTGGCATTAAAAAGTATATAAATTGTATTATTTTTATTAAAATAACCGATCGTTACGCTATAGATAAGACCCTTCTTTCTCAGTTGGGATCGTTTACAACCGCATTTGGGATCATTTGAAGCCACATTTAAACTGCATTTTGATAGTTTAAAAATCGGGGCACCATATCAGTCCATTATATGGATAAAAATGCAGAAATGTTTTCCTCAAAAAGCATAATTTCTTTACGACTGAAGAAAGAAAGACATGATCATCTTGGATGACAAGGGGGAGAGTACAATTTAGATGAATCTTTGTTTTGGAAGTGGACTTCTTACTCTCATGTTGTTCCAAACCTGTAAGACCTTGGCTCATCTTCAGAACACAAATTAAGATATTTTTGATGAAATCTGAGAGCTTTCTGACCCTACCACGTTTGTTTTCTCTGCGCAAAAACAGATTTCTTTAATGCAGCAGCAACAACAAAACATATAGTAGGTTCTTTCCCTTCTTACCCGCTCAGATCTTTAACCAGAGGTCTATGCCACCCTCCCTATTTTATAGTATTCTTGCAGTTCCTTACAACTGATTTTGTTTCCAGAGCACATTAGCACAGATTGCTGTAGATTGGAGCGGCACTGAGGGATGCTTTGTTAGCACCGTGCGTTAGCTCGGTTATTGTGGCTCATGGCCCCTCTGAAGCACTGCTAATAAACTATTTCCTTGAGTTTAATCGTGCTGCGTGTAGAAATTGATTGTGCTGCCAGAACGGCGACACCTCAGGAGAGCGTTAGCTGAGAGGAAGGGACTAAATGTCGTAGCAGTGAGTGAAAACACATTAGAGGTTAAGCCAGATCAAGGCTTTGCAGGCATCTTGCTTGTGTTAGTGTATTTTGTAGATTATTTATGAAATCACCATGAAATCATTTTGGTTTTGTCCTTCTGGTATATCTTTAATATGATTTATGCGTGATTTGAGCTGTTAAACATTTCTCTTTCTGGTCATGTCATATTTTTTACACTAGGTGGTGCTGCCATCAAACAAGTGAGTATTTGTACAAAGTCATTCAGACCCATTATATGTGCACAGTGGTTGTCACATGGGCATGTTATAGGAGAGAGACACCATTAGATTGTCTATTACCCTGATTTACTTGATCCCTTGTGGTTTCTGTTTTATCTCGTCCACGCTGGACCCTTTTATACACTATTTTTGAAGGCAAAAGAGAACTTTACAGACACTGAGGAGGTACAGACGGCTGCTCTGAAATGGCACCTGTGTGTGCAACCGTCCAATTAGCAGCATAGCAGAGGAGGCCACAAACACACAGACCCTGCCAACTGACGCTCAACTCTAATGCACTGGGATCTGACATTGTTTTCAAAGTAGTAAGAATAGCGCTCGAGGCACAAACAAGTCAAGGACGCCTAATAGAGAGAACTGGCTGCCCCACATAAAGCCTGAAAGAGGAGACTTGGAAAGTTTGCAGGCACAGCTGTTGGGTTTCATTCAGGGCTGAGAGAAGACAGAATTACGCTATGTATTTATTCATGACTCTGCCGGGGTGATTTCCGAAGGTGAAGTGTAATGTCCACTGTAAGTTATAATGAATGCTGCTTAGATCGTAACTACAGGAAAGATGAGAGCTGGATGGATGGATGGTCAGACAGATGGACTGACAGGTATAGACAGATAGATAGACAGAAAGACGTAAAGACAGATATATACATACATATATATATATATATATATATATATATATATATATATATATATATATATATATAGTCAGTCAGACAGACAGATAGATAAATAGATAGATAGATAGATAGATAGATAGATAGATAAGCAGACATATAGATAGACAAAGACGTAAAGACAGACATAGACACAGACGTATAGATAGTCAGACAGACATAGACAGATGTTAATGTAGACAGAGAGACAGACAGAGACAGACAGACAGATAGATAGATAGATAGATAGATAGTCAGACAGACAGACATATATATATATATATATATATATAGAGAGAGAGAGAGAGAGAGAGACACCGATAGATAGATAGACAGACAGATAGACATATAGACAGACAGATAAATGGACGGACGGATGGATGGACATAAAACTAGACAGACAGACAGACAGACAGATAGACACACAGACAGACAAATAGACATATAAACAGACATATAGACACACAGACAGAGAGAGAGATAGATAGATAGATAGATAGATAGATAGATAGATAGATAGATAGATAGATAGATAGATAGATAGATAGACATTGATGGACGGATGGATGGACGTAAAACTAGACAGACAGACAGACGGATGGATGGATGTAAAACTAGACAGACAGATAGACACACAGATAGACAGGCAGACAGATAGATAGATAGATAGATAGATAGATAGACAGACAGACAGACAGACAGACGTAAAACTAGATAGATAGATAGATAGATAGACAAGTAAACAGATAGACAGATAGATAGACTGATGGATGGATGGATGTAAAACTAGACAGACAGATAGACACACAGACAGACAGACAGACAGATAGATAGATAGATAGACAGACAGACAGACATATAGATATACAGACGGATGGACGTAAAACTAGACAGACAGACAGACGGACGGATGGATGTAAAACTAGACAGACAGATAGACACACACACAGACAGACAGACAGACAGACAGATAGATAGACATAAACAGACAGATAGACACACAGACAGACAGACAGATGGATAGATAGATAGATAGATAGACAGACAGACATATAGATAGACAGATGGATGGATGCAAAACTAGACAGACAGATAGACAGACAGACAGACAGACAGACAGACAGACAGATGGATAGACATAAACAGACAGATAGACACACAGACAGACAGATGGATAGACAGATAGATAGATAGATAGACAGACATATAGATAGACAGATGGATGGATGTAAAACTAGACAGACAGATAGACAGACAGATGGATAGACATAAACAGACAGATAGACACACAGACAGACAGATGGATAGATGGATAGACATAGACAGATAGACACACAGACGGACAAACAGACAGACAGACAGACAGACAGACAGATGGATAGACAGATAGATAGATAGACAGACAGACGGACATAAAACTAGACAGACACAGATAGATAGATAGATAGATAGATAGATAGATAGATAGATAGACAGACAGACATATAGATAGACAGACGGATGGACGTAAAACTAGACAGACAGGTGTAAAAATAGACAGACAGACAGACAGACATATAGAGGAAGTTTTAACCATATTTGTTGTTTTTCTGTTTGTTTTCAGTAAGGTCATGTGTTTCCACCCCTGGTCTGACATCACCCTCCCCCTCATGCAGCCCGCAGAGATCCGCAAAGTGATTGACAAGTGGGCAGATCTGATTGTAGAGCTGGGTGCTGAATACACGTGGGTGCAGGTTAGTACATCTCGTCCTCTCACTCCTGTTTTTAGCGCACCTGTTACTTTGCTTTCACAAGCAAAACATTTTAATCTACTTTGCACTAAAACACAGCCTTAAGACACATGACTCATCTAAAGACTCTCTCTCACTATGACTCTCTCTGGGGGCTGTACCAACTTAATGAAACATTTGCACCATTTGTTGCCCCAAGAAACTTTATCTCTGGAAGCCATGGAGTCACAGGGACGTGATTGCATAAGAGTGTGTGTTTAAAGGAGTCGAAGGCAGGGACAGCGCTCGATTGGGTTCTGTCCCAGTCTTCCTCATCAGCACTAATTGGATCAATTGGGAGATGCTCTTCAGTCAGGGTGTCTCAGCGCTGATCAATGGCAGGCAGTGTGGAGCGCTCCTCTGGCCTCTCTGGACACATTAATGCTCCTGCGGGGGAATAATGGAGCACTTCAAAGGGTTTCAGGGATATGAATGCAGTGAATTAAGATGTTTGTGCCAAAAGATAGTTAACTTATGAGCGTGAGAGAGTTCCTGAGCCTCAGTGGCTTTTTGACAGACTATAGATTCAGTTTAACGAAGCTTTTCTGCTCAAATGTACAGAATCCTACACACTTTATCATTTTATGTTTTTCTCTAAAGCCCACTTATAATGTTAGTAATATTTCTTGTGCCAAAAACAACCATATTTTAGTTTTATGTGACTTTTTCCCACCCTTTTTGCTACTGTTCCTCAACTTCCAAAATTCATTCTTACTACCCATATTCATACTATATGGAACATACTTTTTTAATAGTTGCAAAGTAAGTTCAAATTCAAATGTTGGACACACTGTGTGTCTTAATCACAGAACTAGTCTGACCAAATAGAGTTAGCCAATGAGTCTAATTTCTCAGATTCAAATTAGACCACTCTACGTTTTTATGTGAATGGCTTAAAGTTATGATCGGTCTTAAAGAATAATATTAGGTGACCTCCGGTGTATTATATCAACCAAATGTATTGATGAAGCACAGCAGTTGTCCCTGTGATCATCAACAGGTATAAACCAACTACTAGTTCTCCAGTTTTCCCAAAAACTGATAAATAATGAAGGGAGGACACTCATTGACTCCAAAGGACCACACAACACAGTCAGTACCAAAGAATACAAAAAGTGTGGAGTGCAGGAATACAATATACATTACAGTTACTGCAGTGTACAGATAACTCTCCTAATGCATATTGATGCTGTGGTACAAAACAGCAAAATCATGTGAAGTACAGATTTGGAGGGTGTAGGCAAGTGGTCAAAGCTGTGGACTGGTAGACGAAAGGTTGTAGATTTAAACCCTATAAAGGAGCTATAAGCCAAAGGGAGACTGGTTTTCCTTTGCTGTAAACAAAACTCCACTCTCTCAGAAATGCATGAATGACATTTAGCAGAAGCTAGAGAGTAGAGTTTATAAAGTTTTAAATATGGATATAATCTTTTTTTTGCAAATATGATTTATTCTGAAGCAATATTCTCATCAGCTTTCTATCAGCTGTGACATTATATTCAATGCAAGGGCATTTTTTTTTTTTTTTTTACCTTTATAGAGGGCATTTTCCCCCTAACGTCATTAATACTTCATCTTTCATTTTAAATTCTTATATTTGATCTATAAATTGTATTGCAATAATATGAATATTGTTATACATTTGCAAATAAAATTATTTACACTGAAAAAAAAAATACAAATTAAGTAAATAATGTTATGAGATTGTTTTAAGTATTTATTTTGAATATATACAATAAATTATGGGGGAAATGGTACTTTTAAACCAAACTAAAATGCCAGTAGGTGATGGCAAGTGTCTAATGAGTGAGTCATTCAACGATTCGTTCAAACGACTGATTCATCAGATGTTTGTGCATGGGATAATGAAACTTTGACTCAACCGATTTGTTCAATACAATGGTTGATTCAGCAATGAATCGAGATGTGCTGTGGTTTTGCTGTCTTTCTTTAAAATTATTTTTGCTGCTGAAATAGAGCAAAAGCAGTCTGCAATACTACGCCTAAAATGTAAGTGACCTAATATTATTGAACTTGAACTATTTAACATGATGGTGGTGATGGTCGTGATGGTGAAAACATGTGATGTTGCTTACCTAACTGTAGTTTAAATATAAAAACTTTTCATTTTCTGAATTTTTACCTCATCATGCTGAGTTTCTTTGTGTTGCGCATTTTAATTTTTCCTGGAGAGGCTGTGTGAGCCTTGCCTCAGCAGTGGATCCTTAAACCGCCAGTGCATGCATTATATACAGTAGCTTTATCCACTATTCGCCACTTACTCTAAATCAGTGGTGTAGTGGTGCCTGGAGAAGTGGGTATAGGCCCAAATACAAGCTGAAAAGAAAAACCTAATTACATCTGGATGCAAACTCTGATTAAATCGGTGGGGTTTACTCTGTAGAGCCGTTTTGAACTTACTATGAACGCAGTCGTTTACTGAATCCTTGGACTGAAAAATTTACAGGGATTCACTGGTTTATAGATACCATTTTAAGGCATTGTTTTCTTTATAATTTACTGATTCAAATTGGTAATCAATAATTCATTATATTTTTTTACCAGTCTGCGCGCCTCCCCTGACATATTCGCGTACATATGAACAGGCAGCATTTGGGGTGGGGGGGGGGCAGAGCGGGTGGGGGCGCAATCATTAAGCATATTTCAAAGAAGGCCGGCGCCATGGTCCAGACCGCATCACTGTAATAGAATAATACTTACGTTTTGGTGATTACCTAGTTATTTTTGGTTATTGATGTTTTAATCTGGTGTTGTAGTGTTAATGAAGTGTTAATGTTGAGCCCTGCAGTCTATGTGCCGGAGCTCAGCCCCGGACGGCCCCGGCCCAATTTATTCCTTGGTCATACACATTTAAGATGTCTTGAGGGTGAGTAAATCATGGGGTAATTTTTATTTTTGGGTGAACCATCCCTTTAATGGTCCTGTTTCAAATGGAATAGCATTCTTACATTTACATTTAGTCGTTTTGCAAATGCTTTTATCCAAAGCGACTTACAAATGAGGACAGTGGTTCTTGTTCAGAGGTTCTTGTGGTGCTCACTTGCTTGTGTCTGTACAATCACTAAAAAAAACTAGCAAAAATTGTAACTTTAGGGATACAACAGCCTTTACTGCAGGAGTAGACAAGTTCGGTCCTAGAGAGCCGCTGTCCTGCAAAGTTTAGCTCCAATCCTTATCAAACACACCTGAAGCTAATCAATGTCTTTAGGATTACTAGGTCTTTAGGCAGGTGAGGTTTTTTTTAGGATTGGAGCTGAACTCTGCAGGACAGCGGCAGGACAACGGAATCCTGAAAATTTTAAACGGAATTTGGGAAAAAAAAATACAATGGATTTATAGGGACCTACTTAAAGGAACACTCCACTTTTTTTTTTTGAAAATAGGCTCATTTTCCAACTCCCCTGGAGTTAAACAGTTGAGTTTTACCGTTTTCGAATCCAGTCAGCCGATCTCTGGGTCTGGCGGTAGCACTTTTAGCATAGCTTAGCATAGATCATTGAATCTGATTAGACCGTTAGCATCTTGCTCAAAACTGACCAAAGAGTTTCAATATTTTTCCTATTTAAAACTTGACTCTTCTGTAGTTACATCGTGTACAAAGTTTCGATTTTCGATTTTCTACCCATGGTACGGCAGCAAAGTTCCTTGATTATTACGTTGGAAAGAGAGTATAGTTCCTAGCCATATCGACCTAAAAAATCACAACTTTTCATTTTCCGTCAGTCTTAGTACATGATGTAACTACAGAAGAGTCAAGTTTTAAATAGGAAAAATATCGTCATTATATATAGTCATTTTTGAGCGAGATGCTAACGGTCTAATTAGATTCAATGATCTATGCTAAGCTATGCTAAAAGTGCTACCGCCAGACCCGGAGATCGGCTGAATGGATTCAAAAACGGTAAAACTCAACTGTTAAAGTCTAGGGGAGTTCGAGCCTATTTTAAAAAAAAGTGGAATGTTCCTTCAAGCGGTACATATTACTACTCTAAAGTACTAATATAACCCTTTTAGGGGTAGATAAGGTACAAAGTCATCTCTTTAAAGGAATTGCCCCCAACATTGTAAATTCCATAAGACCCTAAAGCAGGGGCATCCAATCCTGCTCCTGGAGGGGCCACCTTCCTGCAGAATTTAGCTCCAACCCCAATTAATCACACCTGAACCAGCTAATCAAAGTCTTCCATCACGCCAATAGAAGGCAAGATTGCAACCTATAGCCAAAAAAGCGTAACAGCTAAAGCCAAGGCTTCCAGTTTGGGAAAGGAGACCAGAGGCTGTTTTCTTTGAATGGATGTCAATTGAGGCGAGGCTTCACTACGCTGAATAAACAGCTTTTTAGAGGCAGCAGCTTATCGTTTAATGAGTAAACCGCTTATCGGCTGATTTTCAGCGTTTTACACTAAACAGTACTTTTGAATTGGAGTGTTTTTAGAGTTTAAACTGAATAAAAAAATGCTGTTTTATAAGAAGTCACTGACTTTTTGCAACAGGTGGGATTCAGCTTAGGGCACATCCCATTCATTACTATGGTATCCATACAACCGTACAACTCTAAACTGAAATTCAATGATGGCAAGGCTGTAATGTGTTTGGTTATCAAGGCACACGTGATCCAAGTTGATGTTACGCTTTCTTTAATAGTAAATAATACAGACTCTCATCTCCCAATACCAAGACAATCTCTGCTAGAAATGTCCAGCCAGGTTGGAGTTAAACTCTGCTGGAATGATTCCCTACAGGAGCAGGATTGGACGCCCCTGCCATAGAGTCACCAGTTTGTCATTTTATGGTTCACAAGGTTGCACGAGTGCATGTGTCTATGTATTCATGGCAAAGGGAAGCACCTTCAGTGCTTTTGCTGAGCTTGCATTGTTGGAGACTTACAGCATTATGGCACAGTGCCAACCTCAGGTTATTCCAGGGACACTGAATTTGTAACTTAACATTGTGTCCTAACCTGGGATTGTGACAACAATTTTGTGCTGAGTCAGCACTGGGAAATACAATTGCACACAGCTGTGTATATATGTATATATATATATGTGGATATGTGTGTGTGTGTGTGTGTGCGTGTGCGTGTATATATATATATATATATATATATATATATATATTTATATATTTAACATATAGAATATGTTCTGATTGCAGTACAAAACTGTAGTGTTTTCCATCATCAGTTTTTCATCTAGTTTTCATTGTAAAAACTCCCCAAAAATCATTATCTATTAACATTTTCTTAAGTAATTTTGTTGAAAGATTAACAATGAGAAGATGCATGTGCAGGCAAACCAACATGCACCCATGGCAATTCGCAACTATTTTACATTTTGCAAGTGTGGTGGCTAGTCTAATTCGTACATTTTCGTATGATCTGCTCATGGTACCTGTAAGTCCTTGGGAAGTTTGTTTTTATGAGTTGGGAAGAAGTAATTAAAGGGATCATGAACTGTTCTCTGAAGTCCACTTATAATGTTATCAAGATTTTTACATCAAAAAACATCATAATAATTTAGAAGTAATAGGCTGTTTTCCATCCTGTTTTTATCTGCTCTGTCTGAATAGGTGTGGCGGATTGAAGACTCAGAAGTAAACGCCCACTGCTATGATTGGCTAACAGTGTACATTCATTCCTCATAGATGGACGCCACTGTGATTTAGGTTTAAAACGCATAAATAACTCAGTAGATATCAAACAATTTGTAATAACAAAGCAATAGTGACCACGTAATGAAAAAAGTTACTCACAGTTTTGTTGGGACCTCACTGTCGGATCCAATACAGTCGCACAGCATCTTCTTTTAGTTTCAATCTTTTTGAAAATCCCACATTGAATTCTGTCACTCCGCTTACTGATGTAACCTCGATTTCTTGAGATAAGGAAACTAGAGTTGTGTCATTGACGCTATGGCTAACTGTAAATGAATCTGTGGTGAAATGAAGTAAACAAAGGACCGAGTTCTTACTGAATGGTCTGGAACTAAATTAAAAATGAAAGTTCATCCACTCTTTCCTAATGTTGGGATCAGATAGGAGGCAATGCAAAGATGGTTTTTTCCACAAATTCGCCAATCGGTGGGCGGGGCTAAACTGGCAGTGATTTCAATCTTCATCTGTGGAGGCGGTGCTTATTCACGCTATTACATCATTGAGTAAAACATTCCAAAAGCTGTCGTTTTGGCAGACTGCCTTCAATATAAGCTGTTTTTAGACTAATGACAAAGTTTTGAGTTCTGAAACTTACAGGATGTTTTTTTATAGTGCAATGATCTCTTATACAATTCCCTTTCAGAATCATTAAAAATGTTAATTATTTTACCAAAATAAGAGGGATCATACGAAATCCATGTTATTGTGTATTTTGCACTGACCTGAATAAGATATTTCACATAAAATATGTTTACATAAAGTCCACAAGAGAAAATGATAGTTGAATTTATAAAAATGACTCTGTTTAAAAGTTTACATACACTTGATTCTTAATACTGTGTTGTTACCTGAATGATCCACAGCTGTGTTTTTGTTTAGTGATAGTTGTTCATGAGTCCCTTGTTTGTCTTGAACAGTTAAACTGCCTGCTGTTCTTCAGAAAAATCCTTCAGGTCCCACAAATTCTTTGTTTTTTTTCCAGCATTTGTGTGTATTTGAACCCTTTCCAAAAATGATTGTATGATTTTGAGATCCATCTTGTCACACTGCGGACAACTGAGGGACTCATACGCAACTATTACAGAAGGTTCAAATGCTCACTGATGCTCCAGAAGGAAAAAAAAAAAAACGATGCATTAAAAGCCGGGGGGTGAAAACTTTTGAAAAGAGTGGAGATGTGTACATATTTCTTATTTTGTCTAAATATCATATATTTTTCATTTATTACTAACCTTCTGAGGCTACAGAAGATACTTACATGTTTCCCAGAAGACAAAATAAGTTAAATTTACCCTGATCTTCAAATTCAAAAGTTTTCACCCCTTCACGCTCTTAATGCATCGTTTTTCCATCTGGAGCATCAGTGAGCGTTTGAACCTTCTGTAATAGTTGGATACGAGTCCCTCAGTTGTCCTCAGTGTGAAAAGATGGATCTCAAAATCATACAGTCGTTGTTGGAAAGGGTTCAAATTCATTTTTCTGAAGAACAGCAGGCAGTTTAACTGTTCAGGACAAACAAGGGACTTATAAACAACTATCACCAAACAAAAAAGCAGCTGTGGATCATTCAGGTTTGACCTCAACTGTATGTCAAAAGATCAAGGCAGTTGTAGTTTCTCAGTTCATCATCTGTTTAAGATATTAGGTGCATTCAAGTCACTTTGTTTGGAGCAAGAAGGCAATCTACTTACAATATGATGAATAAAGAATGTGCTTCAGGTGTGTTTTTGCTTTTTTATGTTGTGTTTATAAAGGTGCTGTAAACATAAAGGGTTATTTCACCCAAAAATGAAAATTCTGTAATTAATTACTCACCCTCTTGTCGTTCCAAACCCGTAAGGCCTTCATTCATCTTCAGAACACAAATTAAGATATTTTGGTGAAATCCGAAAACTTTCTGACCCTGCATAGACAGCAACACAACTGACACGTTCAAGGCCCAGAAAGGTCATAAGGACATCGTTAAAATAGTCCATGTGACATCAGTGGTTCAACCGTAATGTTACAAAGCTATAAAGAAAAAAAAAAAAAAAACTGTATTCAACAATGTCTCATACAAAATAGTTATATTTCCTTGTGAGAAACGGATAAATCGTTATTTTAGTGTGCAGCAAGGTTCGGTCCAATCGGAGAAGCATCTATTGGGGCGTTTCTACATTTCTTGCAGTTTGTCTGGATAACACCGGTGGTTATCTCCTCTCTGTTAAACACATCAGAGCATGTGCGCTGCCTCGTCTTTGCAATTTACCGACCCCGAAGAGCGGTGACTTTAGCCGAGTCAATATTTATCAAGTAGAGTAGTCAAGGGCAGATCCTGCTCAAATCCATTTATATCGTCCTTGAGGGAGGTGCCAGGAAGTCTTAAAAGTCCCTTCGACAGGATGTTTCCTTTCAAACAGCAACATGCGCTCTGATCTCTTCATGTCCCAATAACAGAGAGCGTGTTTCGGCTGCACCTGTCTGTTCGAGTGTGTTTCTGTACACTTGTATACAGTTTGCTCTGGTTTGTTATGTCTGGGTTCTTTGAACGGACGTAATGTCTTTTTCTTTCGTGTTTCAGATCTTCGAGAATAAAGGAGCCATGATGGGCTGTTCAAACCCCCATCCTCACTGTCAGGTACGCCGTCACCTTGTTACTTCATTGATGTTCAATTTTTCCAGCTTTCCTCCTGCCAATTAGCGTCTGCCCCCGTCGACTCGCTGAGGCGCGGAGCCCTGCGGATTAAGACGTATCCGCTGCAGTCTTCGACCATCTGGAATACTCTTTTTAGGCTGGAATAGGTCTTTAACTGTCACCTCAGTGGAGAGACTGCTGACGAGACGTGGCTAATGCAAGCAGGAGCTTAAAAAGCCTGTAGACTCCAATTAGGGAACTACAGAGATGTTCCAGAAAAAAGACGTCACCGAAACCGTCTTCCCTGCTAGAAAATTACTCTCGCCTTCTGGTCTTAGAGTCTAACGGGCTTGTCTCGTGGGGATTCTGGGAACTTTTTTTATAAAGGAGGCCGCTGGGATGGCAATGGGGTGGAAAATGTCGCTGCTTTTATCAGTTTGATAGCGTTCAGTGTAAATGAAGTGTTTTATTGACATCTCCATGCTTCCACTCTGACTCCGAGCAGCAAAGAGCTTCTGTTTCCTCTCGTTTCCTCTTTTTCTGCCTGTCTGTCTTACCTTTGTTTCTTCTAAGCACAGGAAGCCTGTCACTGTCGTGCCGTGACGGCGCAGCAAGCCAAACTCGCTGGGTTGGCCGCACACTGAGCTCCCTCTCGCTGAATTCATTAAGCATTTATTGTTTTGTGCTCCACTAGGGGGCAGTAGAGGATTTTGGGATGCTTTGATAGGCCCTCTGGTTAAAGAAGCTGTCACAAACCACTCATATTTTCCATATAATAATTTCTTTATAAAAAAAAAAAAAAAAAAACACACCTGAAGAATGAAGGTTTAACGGCCATACCATAGATTTATGGTTTAGCAGCTTTCATTTTTTCTCAGCCTCATCAAATCTGATCTCTGCAGCCTGTACATTGCATAGTGAACTAACTTGTTAGGTTGTGATTGATATAGTTTAGATGGCTGGAGAAAGTAAACATACTGCAGTTGGAGAAAATTTCATTTTTGTAGTGTAGCAACAAAAATAAATTGCATGCTATTATTGTAAACCGAAACGATTACAATACGGTTCCATTAATGCATTAACTATCATGAACAAACAATGAACAATACATTTATTACAGGATTTATTAATCTTTGTTAATGTTAGTGAATAAAAGTAGAGTCGTTTATACATGTTAATTCACAGTGCATTAACTTAAGTTAACAAACACAACTATTGATTTTAATAATGCATTAGTAAATGCTGTTAAATTAACGTGAAGTAATATTAATAAATGGGTAACACTTTATTTTAAGGTGTCATTGTTACACTATTAATAACAATTAATTATGGATAATTACATGCAATCCTAGCCCTAGATATGTACATGTAGATAATTAATATTACACAGTACTTTAATGTATAATTACACTGTAACAAGTACACCTTAAAATAAAGTGTAACCAATAAATCTGTAGAAGTATTGTTCATTCTTAGTTCATGTTAACTAATGTTAACTAATGAACTATTGTAAAGTGTTACCACATAAACTAAAAGAAAGTTGAAAATTAAAACATTTTTGTTGGTTGAAAGAAACATTAAATGTAATAAACAAAACTGACAGTAAACTAAAATACATTTTCATGAATTTGACTTGGTTTTTAATGCATGATATCAAAAAAAGTGTTATAAAACTTGAAATCTTTAGTCCACCTGCGTTAAATGAGAATTAAGTAGGTATCAACAGTGTTATTTAGTACACCTTATATACTATTTTAGTATTTATTCATATTTTGAGTTTTCTTTTATTTTTATATTTCTAGTTTTCATTTTAATTTTAGTTTAAATTTTAGTAATTTAGTTATGTGCCTTTGTCATTTTATTTGCTTTTTTAGATATTTCTATGCAGCTTTAATTTGTTTTTATTTCAGTTTTATTTAATTCATTTTACTACTTTAGCTCATTTTTAGATTGTTTAATCTAAACTTATTTAATTTGAGTTAGTTCCCAAAACAACATTTCTAATTTTCATTTTTTTTTTTTTTTTTTTGTTTTTTTGTTTAGATTGTTTTCATCTAATATTTCTATTTTATTTCATTATCAAAAGCCATTTAACATTTTTAGTTTTAGTTAATGGCAATAACACTAGATAGCATGAAAAATAAGATTGTGCTTTATAACTTATTAACTTGATTAACTTATTTAATTGTGACAATTTTGTTTAGCTTAAACAATGACATCCTTAAAACACTAGAACTAAAACTAAAAGAAACTAAAACTGAAACAATGAAAATAATGTTTTTTTGTTTGTTTGTTTTAAGTGTATTTTTCATCTAATATTTCTGTTTTATTTCATTAACCCTTTAACTGTCACCGTCCACTCTGTGGGACGCCTAAGTTTACTTCACCATATTACAAATAAATCCTAATCTAATCATG
This sequence comes from Cirrhinus mrigala, assembly GCA_036247105.1. Lineage (NCBI taxonomy): Eukaryota > Metazoa > Chordata > Actinopteri > Cypriniformes > Cyprinidae > Cirrhinus > Cirrhinus mrigala. Next base: position 3,478,111 of record CM070016.1, on the reverse strand, counting down.
ACAAACTATACATTGTTGGAAAGGTCTAAGACTCCTACACAGATATTTTACCACTCTTTTGTGTTACAAATTATGTCAGGGAAGTAATAGATTAATAGATGTCAAGAGTGCAACTTAAAAAATCTACATCATAACATGAGTTCTGATCTTTGTCACAAAAGACTTTCTTCGTTTGCCTTTTTCCCTTTCACACTTTAGAAATCATAAGAAATTATATATCAGTTCAAAACTTAAAATCTCAAAATTCATCCTTTGAAAAGCATTTTAAAATTAGACACTGTATTACCATGGAAATTTACATCAAAATCATGTTACAAAATGTTTGCGTTCATGAATTATAAAAATTTAAGTCTGGATAGTGTTTATGTCTGTGTTCAAAAATGGGAGTGACAGTTAAAGGGTTAACAAAAGCCATTTAATATTTTTATTTTTAGTAAAGTCAATAACACTGGATAGCAAGAACAATAAGATGTGCTAATAACTTAATTAACTTATTTAATTGTGCCAGTTTTGTTTATCTTAAACAATGACATCCTAAAACGAAAATAAACTGAAACACTGAAAGCTTTTCATTTAATGTTTCTATTTTATTTCATTAACAAAAGCCATTTAATATGTTTAGTTTTAGTTAATGGCTATAACACTGGATAGCTAGAAAAATAAGATTGTCCTTAATAACTTATTTACATAATTAACTTATTTAATTGTGACAATTTTGTTAACACTAATCACCTAAAACACTAAAACTAAAATAAACTAAAACTAAAACACTGACAATAATGTTTTTTTTTTTAAATTATGGTAAATCAAAAGCACAAATCTAAAACTAAAAAATGAAATTAAAAACCTACCCTACCCCATTAAACTTGGTTAGGACAAAATATTTGAACACTGAACAAATTACATGCTTTTTCCAGGTGATTTTTTTTTTTTTGTTCTTTTTTGGTACTAAATGTTAATAGCCCCTTTAGCAGCAGCACATTAGACTAGTTTCCTTGGCAACAGCTCATCCATGCATCATACTGTCAGTATGACAACACATCCACCCCGCGTCCCAGTATGAGCTGGACGTGACATCAATCATCGACCTCTAACATAAATCAACCTCCCAGCACACAGAGGCTCAGCCCGGATAGAATCGCCCGTAAGCCGATCTTAAGTTTCTCATATGATTTTATCAATGGACGCAGCTAAATATGAGTAAATAAATCCCCCTCCCTGTCCGTGTGTGTGGCCCCGTGGAGAGACCGGAGCTCTGTGTGGCTTAGGTCTATGTTAGCCGGCAGGAGTTGAGCTTTACCCAGCATGCCCTGGGAGAGATGGATAAGCCGCGTGTATCCGGCTGCCCACCTTCTCGGGGATGAGAGTATTTGCGGAGAGGGAGCGAGCGAGCGAGTGCTCGCGATAGAGCAGGCTGTCTGTGTTGATCTGTGTCTTTTTCTCTCTGTCTGTCCCACGCTTTCTCATATCATCCGTAACCACCCACCCCTGAGCAAACACAAAACATCAGCTCTCAAAACAGAGACTCATCTGTCTCTTGAAGCGATTACCGCGCTGCTGTTTTGTGAAATTTAAAATACTGCGTCTCAGGGTCTTTTCGCACTTTTTGCCTTTTATCGGGGCTAATATATGCGTGAATGGTCAAAATGGACTTGAAATACTTTAAAAGGAACAGTTCACCTAAAAATGAAAACTTGCTGAGAATGCAATCTTAGATCATCTAAGATGTTGATGAGTTTGTTTCTTCATCAGATTTGGAGAAATGTAGATTTCCATCACTTGCTCACCAGTGGGTCCTCTGGAGTGAATGGGTGCCGTCAGAATGAGAGTCCAAAAAGCTGATAAAAAAAAAATCACAAAAATCCACAAGTAATCCACACCACTGCAGTCCATCAATTAACTAGGGCCCTATGAGTTCTGCAATGCAGAAAACGCAGACGGAATTGTGGAATCCAGTAATAAAAATAGAATTAAAGCGAAATGTCACTGAATTTGGCAGAGTTTGAATGGATTAATTAAAAATTGGGTCAGCAATTTTCATTAATGAAACGATAACTTAAATTAAAGAAGAAGTCCACTTCCAGAACAACAATTTACAAATAATTTCTTATCTAGCGAAACAATCGGTTATTTTAATAAAAATAATACAATTTATATACTTTTTAATGCCAAACGCTCGTCTTGTCTTACTCTGCCTGGACTGTTTTTTTCCGGTTCGTGACAGTTAGGGTATGTCGAAAAACTCCCATCTCATGGTGTTTAATCATCTTTACATGTTCACTTTGCAAAGACTGGGTTGGTACTTCTGCAGTGATGTAGGATGATTTTGAAATGATTTTTGAAGTTGAGGGAGAAAATAAGGTCTTGAGTCAGAATACACGGAGTTCAGGGAGAGAAAGGCAAGACGAGCATTTGAGATTAAAAAGTATTTAAATAGTATTTTTTTTAATGAAAATAACCAATCGTTTCGCTAGATAAGACCCTTCTTCATTGGCTGGGATCGTTTACAACTGCATTTGGGATCATTTGAAGCCACATTTAAACTGAATTTTGGAAGTTCAAAATCGGGGCACCATAGCAGTCCATTATATGGAGAAAAATGCAGAAATGTTTTCCTTAAAAAACATAATTTCTTTACGACTGAAGAAGGAAAGACATGACCATGGATGACAAGGGGGTGAGTACATTAGATGGGAATCCTTGTTTTGGAAGTGGACTTCTCCTTTAATGGTTTATGCATTCATTTGATAAGCAGGAAAAAAAAAATCATTAGGCTGTTGTAAGAATAAATTAAACTTGTTTTTTATGCATTCATAATGAGACATGCTAAAACACAGAATCTGTTAACAATAAAACATAGTGGGAAAAACGGAATTTGGAAAAAAATAAAACGGAATTTGGGAAAAAATAAAACGGAATTTGGGAAAAATAAAATGGATTCCATAGGGCCCTAATTAACTTTAAATTATCTTGTAAAGTGAAAAGCTGTGTTTTTGTAAGAAACAAATCTCTCATTAAGGCATTTTTAACTTCAAACTGTTGCTTCTGGCTGAAATATGAGTCCATAATCCATAATAATGCTTCCTCCAGTGAAAAAGTCATTCTGGGGTGCGTTTCTCAAAAGCATCGTTAGCCAACTATAGTCACAATTTCCGTCGTTACATAATTCAATGATTCAGTGTTTCCAAAAACCATAGTTCAAACGAACATTCGTAAACAGCGTCAGAAACTTACGTGGTTGGAGCTACAGCTCTCCACCTGTGGTTAGAAGCATAGTTCCTTGTTATTAAGACATGTGGGCTCAGTAAATGATGCTCTTGGGCACAATAAGCAAGCTAACATGCAGTACAATCTACATCTTCCATTCTATCTAAATATAAATGCATTTTAATCGATGTATTTTTGGGCGTCCTCTATAAGCGCCGTTTTGAATAGTGCGAATGTGCATAAATGCCTAAGTGAACCTGGGGTATGATGTAAGAGGGAACCCGCCATGAATCAAACATCAAATAAAGTGAAATGATAGGGAACAATTAGCCATTAAATTAGCCATCAGGTGTCATGTTCAATATAGCTGCATTTTAGAGATCTCTAATTAGTTAAATAACAGAAGTTATTACTCCACAACAGCATGTGATGTCATTAACAACGGCCCTACATTGTTGAACTAATGTGGTTCAAACGACGGAGATGCGACCGTGTTCGGGAAACAGTCGTGACTAGCTAGTTCGTTTCCACAACAACGCATCGTACTATGGAGGTTAATCAGCGAGTTACGTCGTTGTACGGGAAACACACCCCTGGTCTGAATCAGGGTAGAAATCTGCACAGATCAAGCACCGTTTACAACTCAAAAGAGTTGAAAACAAATTTGTAAATGGATTTTGATTTGAGAAGACAACGAGGATTGGACTTTTTCACTTTATGCTCCTTTGATTTTCATTCATACACATGGGAATGCAGGAGACAGGAAATGCAAGCTTCACTCTCCAAAGATCAAGTTTGGTGAGCTCTAACCTGCAAATTTGGAAAAACTGCACTCAGAAACCAGTGTGAGCACAGCGTTAGTCATATACAGTATTACCCCTCTAGTTTACTTTTAATTACTCAGGTTCACTTTTAGGTTCATAATAGGGTTGTAACATGCAATATGAACACAAACCAGGCTTGCAAAATTATTATTATTATTTTTTAATTGATATTCTATAGAAAATAATCTAAATGTTAGAATATAATGCCATGACATGAAGCGGAGTTGCCGTTACACCTTATTTAAACGTTATTTTCAATAATTCAATGGAACGTCTAAAGACGTTCAGTGTTTCCCCTGCCATTATATTAGGGGGGTGGCCTGCTTCTCCAACGGCAGCCCCCGCCCCCCTTGAAGGTCAAGTAATCTTTATTTTCTATATAGCACCAGATCACAACAGACGTCATTTAAGGTTACCTTTCCTATAGAACAGGTCTATACCTTGTTCTTTTATTAAACAAATGAAATAGCCTTATGTTATTTATCTTAATTACACAAAGGCATGTCATTTCTGTCTCTAACGTTACGTGATCACACGTCTACAATTTCTCCTCCGCTAAAACGCGGACGGGATTGCGGAGTCCATTCATAAAACAGGTTTACTCTATAGCACGGGATGCCGCAGAATTTCGTCAATTTTTGGATTAATAAATCAAAAGTAGGTTTCTCACTTAATTCACTTAATTAAAGGTAGTGTCTGTGAATATTAAAATACAAAAGACGGTTTAAATATGAATCCTCCATGTTCTGCTTGGCTCTGTATGAATGAATGGCGGAGACGCGGTTTTGTTTACTACACAAATAGTGCAGCAAACATTATTTTCGGCCTCTGTGTCTCATTATAAATGACATAAACGCATGAACTTAATCTCCAGAACTGCTGTGAGAGTCAGTTCATGTAAATTTTACCGTTTCATTTGAGAAAATTTGCATTGTATCATAGTATACACACAAAAACTAACCGGCAACCTGTTTAACATGTAACAGAAATGTATTAGTCTTGTATTACTTTTGTACAGTATGATGTAGGTGTTTAAATATTCCAATTTCTGGCAAATTTAAATAAAACAATTAAATGCAGAAATTATAATAATAATAGAAACAACAGAAAAAAAATAGAATTTCCAAAAAAAAAAAAAGAATTGAAATAAATGTTTTTGTTATTACACAGAGAGTGACGTACCGAAAAAAGTACCATACCATTGGTATCCCCAACCCCGACCACTGACTTTGTTCAGATGTTGTATTTCAAGACATTTTTCAGGTTTTTGTACTTAAAACATTCTTGTGTGTAGGATTAATTTCGTATGCATCTGATCCCACACTTCCGTTGCTAATTCCAAAAGATAATTTTAGACCCATCGGAGGCTTGAGCAATTGGTGGTAGACTAATGCAGTTGTTAATAAAGGTGTTCATGAGAGAGAGAGAGAGAGAGAGACTAATCAATCAGAATCTGTGCTGTGTTTGACAGCATCATTTCTACTAATAGCAAAACTGCAAGTTCATTTTCTTCAACAACAAGGCTGTTATTACCTCGCTAGTGAGAAATGTAATGTAGCTTTTAAGTTGCTAAACTATTTTATTAATACAAATCGTCAAAGCAGTGCTAACAACACTTCTGTGTGGGTGTGTGTCCGTACTGTATAGAAATAGAGTGTGGTTTAGAACATAATAAAATGAAGTTTTCTGGCAAAAACAGAAAAATAAGTTGCCATTTTTATTGTTATTTACTATATTTATTAGCTTGGTCAGTGTCATTGCTGGTTTAGGTTCTTTCAGGCTGTAAGGACTTTTGAAATAACTGAAATCATGTGGTGAAGTGATGTGGACATGTAATGCTGTCAAGACCTGCCTGGAACTTCTTTAGCTGTGCGTTTCCCTGAAAATAATTGCACACATTAAAACATTCATCAGCCAATCAGTTTCAAGCATTCAACAGCCCCGTAGTATAAATTAATATAAAGTTTGAAGAACAGCATTTATTTGAAATAGAAATCTTACGTTATAAATTATAAATGTCATTATAAATTATATTTATATATGTATTTACTGTCATTTTTGTCCAGTTCAGTGCATCCTTGCTTAATAGACATATCAATCTCTTGAAGAAAAAAAAAAAAAAACGTACTGACCCTAAACTTATAAACTGCAGTGTAAGTATAAACTTTTATACTGACAATAAACTATAGTTCACCTTTTATGCAACATACCATGTAAACGTGAGTAGAATTTCTCACTTATTGCCCCCTTAAAAGTCCTGTTGAATTGTTTGAAAGAGGACTGACACCCTTAGGGTGACTGCTTTCATGAAGATTTCAGGAGCTTCACTATTGTTTGAGCCATAGGAGATGAACACTCTTTCGTACAAGTTTTATCCTGCTGCTGGCTAAAATAGCCAGGAATACTTAAAGCTGGCTGCAATAGTGAGATTAAAGGAGAAGTTCACTTCCAGAACAACAATTTACAGATAATGTACTCACCCCTTGTCATCCAAGATGATCATGTCTTTCTTTCTTCAGTCGTAAAGAAATTTTTTTGAGAAAACATTTCAGGATTTTTCTCCATATAATGGACTGATATGGTGCCCCGATTTTTAACTTCCAAAATGCAGTTTAAATGCGGCTTCAAACGATCCCAGATGCGGTTGTAAATGATCCCAGCCGAGGAGGAAGGATCTTATCTAGCGAAATGATCAGTTATTTTCATTTAAAAAATACAATTTATATAATTTTTAATGTCAAACGCTCGTCTTGTCTTACTCTTCCTGAACTCTGTGTATTCCGGTTCAAGACAGTTAGGGTATGTAGAAAAACTCCCATCTCATGTTCTCCCTCAACTTCAAAATGGTCCTATTTCGCTGTTTTGCCTTTTTTGTTGAGGGTGTTTGATTTTCTTTGCATGTTCACTTGCATATACTGTGTCGGTACTTCTGCAGTGATGTAGGATGATTTTAAAATGATTTTTGAAGTTGGGGGATAAAATACAATGAGTTTTTCGACATACCCTAACTGTCTTGAGCCAGAATACACAGAGTTCAGGGAGAGCAAGACAAGACAAGCGTTTGAGATTAAAAAGTATTTAAATTGTATTTTTCAAATGAAAATAACTGATCATTTCACTAGATAAGACCCTTCTTCCTTGGATGGGATCGTTTACAACCGCATTTAAACTGCATTTTGGAAGTTCAAACTCATATCAGTCCATTATATGGAGAAAAATCCTGATATGTTTTCCTCTAAAAACATAATTTCTTTACGACTGAAGAAAGAAAGAAAGATGTGAACATCTTGGTTGACAAGGGGGTGAGTACATTATCTGTAAATTTTTGTTCTGGAAGTGGACTTCTCCTTTAAAACGAAGCCAGATTGAGAAAATAATGCTGTCAGCATGATGCATCACACTGCTAGAATAGAGATTTTTGGTGTAAACGGAAATATATGCATTTTCTAATTTTAATAATAATAATATTAAAACATAATTTGCACAAATTTGATAAACAGCCAGTTGCCAAACATGTATTAATAATTGCATAGGCAGCAAATCTGACAGCTAAATTCGTGGTTTGGCGGCAGATTAAATCAATTCACTGATTAAAAAAAAAACAAAAATAGCATTTTTCCCTGGTTTAAACTTGAGTGTAGAGCCTCTCAAAAAGAGGGATTTTTTTCACTTTTTGTCACAAAAGCTCACAGTTTTTCCAACTATGAGAACCTGCAGCAAACAGCCTGGCTTGACAAACAATTATGATTAGACACTAAAGAGTAAATGAACTGTAAAAAAGATTTAATCTCCTCTTTTTATGATTCTACTCCATTTCCCAAAGCCATTCTGGTGACGCCATATCTGGTTTATTCCTGCACGAACAGACGTGGCGTATAATGTCGTTTATCTGTGAATTTACATACACAGCTAGCAGTAGCGATAGCAGAGAAACGGCGAGGAGAGAGATTGGCGGTCAGTAGTGAGGTGTGATTGACATTCCCTTGAAACTCCGGCTGATGCCTTTCCAAACGGCAAGTCAATCCACGAGCTCCGACACAGGCAGGAAATAAATAGTAAACGCGTACGTCAGGAAACGTCAATCATCTGAGCCATCTGTTAAGAATAGACGTATGCAAACTCTGGAGAACTGTAGCCTTCCCCGGTATCGCCTGCGGGTCAGGCCTGAAAATCATAGCGCCAAGCTTCTTTTTAATATCTCTGATGTTGTCACTGCTAGCATATTTACTGACTGTGAGACGTGGTTTCTTTATGGGGTTTTTTGTGCCTCGCTGTTCTAGAGGATGATGGACCGCTGTCTGGCGTTTTATTTCGCCGAGGTTCATAAACGTGGCCTCTAGGGCTGCCGGACGGGTGCGCGAAGACTGCACGATTAGTTCCCCCTCCGTCCATCTCCTCCTCCTCGACCTCCTTTATCACTCCTGACATTCAAATCAGCGGCCGGAATACAGAGGAGCCGCCGACTGATCGGATTCGGCTTGTTTAAAGTCATGCCAGATTCCCACGGCTGCCCGGTATTATCTTTAAAAACAGAAAGAGAGAGGGAGAGAGAGATGGGCTTTAAGATTTCACAGCCGCAAAGGATTTTATTTCATTTTAGATATTTAATTGGAATTCTTGAGAAAATGAACTCGATTAAACGAGTGTTTTTCTTTTTCGCCCGTCTGCAGGGAGTTAATGTTTAATGCATAAGCACACCGGCCTCATTTTCAATAGCTCTCTGAGCAAAGTGCTTACCTGTGTGAACTTTTCTAGCCTCAAAGGTTGCGTGGAGCTCGGAGGGAATAGCGCTGTCATTAAGTACGCATAACTAAAGGCCTTCATGTGAATGGCCGTGAAAGCAATTATGAAAACGATGATACCGAGAGGGCTTTTTCAAGTAGTCATCACCTCGGGCTGGAGAACCTGTTGACTTGTTGTACCTAAACGCCCCACTTTTGGTACGTTCACACTGACAGCGCTTTGCAAGTGGAAAACCACCCGAGGGCTTTTATCTTTGGTGGGTCTTGATCATGAAACATGAGAAGAATTAAATTCTGTGTAAATGCTTTGTAAAGCACACAATGTGACAGTCCTTGTAAGAATAGTTACAGCGGTTTGAGCAAACACCAGTGACAAAACAAAGGTGAGCGCAGTTGAACTTTATGCAAATGAGCAGAATGATTACCTTTCAGTACCACAGTTAGATTAAAATTCCTTCCACTGACCTGCTACAATTAAGTATACGTTTCTAAATGTATATATTAATTACTCACATACCAGATGCTTTATCCACAGCAACATACAAAAGAGGAACAAAGCTATAGTCGTAATACACATTGCCAGGTATATAAAACGACTGGGTTATAAAGTGTGTGTGTAAGTGCATTGGTTTAGAGTGGTTAAAAGGAAAGTTCACATAAAAATGTAAATTCTGTTATTAATTACTCACCCTCATGTCATAATTATGGAAGCCCGTTACTGGCACTCAATTAAAAAAAAAAAAAAAAAAGGTTATTGTGACTTGTTATCTCACAATTCTGACTTTTTTTCTCAGAATTGTGAGATATAAACTCATATTCGCAAGTTATAAAGTCAGAATTCCAAGATATAACGTCGCAATTCTGAGAAATAAAGTCAGAATTGTGTGATATAAGCTGGCAATTGAGAGTTATAAAGTCAGAATTGCGAGATATAACGTTGCAATTCTGAAAAATAAAGTCAGAATTGTGAGATATAAACTAAATTCTGAGAAATAAAGTCAGAATTGTGTGATATAAACTAAATTCTGAGAAATAAAGTCAGAATTGTGTGATATAAACTAAATTCTGAGAAATAAAGTCAGAATTGTGTGATATAAACTGGCAATTGAGAGTTATAAAGTTAGAATTGCGAGATATAAACTAAATTCTGAGAAATAAAGTCAGAATTGTGTGATATAAACTGGCAATTGAGAGTTATAAAGTTAGAATTGCGAGATATAACGTTGCAATTCTGAGAAATAAGGTCAGAATTGTGTGATATAAACTCACAATTGTGAGTTATAAAGTTGGAATTGCAAGATATAACGTTGCAATTCTGAGAAATAAAGTCAGAATTGTGTGATATAAGCTGGCAATTGAGAGTTATAAAGTTAGAATTGCGAGATATAAACTAAATTCTGAGAAATAAAGTCAGAATTGTGTGATATAAACTGGCAATTGAGAGTTATAAAGTTAGAATTGCGAGATATAAACTAAATTCTGAGAAATAAAGTCAGAATTGTGAGATATAAACTAAATTCTGAGAAATAAAGTCAGAATTGTGTGATATAAGCTGGCAACTGAGAGTTATAAAGTCAGAATTGCGAGATATAAACTAAATTCTGAGAAATAAAGTCAGAATTGTGAGATATAAACTAAATTCTGAGAAATAAAGTCAGAATTGTGTGATATAAACTAAATTCTGAGAAATAAAGTCAGAATTGTGTGATATAAACTAAATTCTGAGAAATAAAGTCAGAATTGTGTGATATAAACTGGCAATTGAGAGTTATAAAGTTAGAATTGCGAGATATAAACTAAATTCTGAGAAATAAAGTCAGAATTGTGTGATATAAACTGGCAATTGAGAGTTATAAAGTTAGAATTGCGAGATATAAACTAAATTCTGAGAAATAAAGTCAGAATTGTGTGATATAAACTGGCAATTGAGAGTTATAAAGTTAGAATTGCGAGATATAAACTAAATTCTGAGAAATAAAGTCAGAATTGTGTGATATAAGCTGGCAATTGAGAGTTATAAAGTTAGAATTGCGAGATATAAACTAAATTCTGAGAAATAAAGTCAGAATTGTGTGATATAAGCTGGCAATTGAGAGTTATAAAGTTAGAATTGCGAGATATAACGTTGCAATTCTGAGAAATAAAGTCAGAATTGTGTGATATAAGCTGGCAATTGAGAGTTATAAAGTTAGAATTGCGAGATATAAACTAAATTCTGAGAAATAAAGTCAGAATTGTGTGATATAAGCTGGCAATTGTGAGTTATAAAATTGGAATTGCAAGATATAACGTTGCAATTCTGAGAAATAAAGTCAGAATTGTGTGATATAAACTCACAATTGTGAGTTATAAAATTGGAATTGCAAGATATAACGTTGCAATTCTGAGAAATAAAGTCAGAATTGTGTGATATAAACTCACAATTGTGAGTTATAAAATTGGAATTGCAAGATATAACGTTGCAATTCTGAGAAATAAAGTCAGAATTGTGTGATATAAGCTGGCAATTGAGAGTTATAAAGTTAGAATTGCGAGATATAACGTTGCAATTCTGAGAAATAAGGTCAGAATTGTGTGATATAAACTCACAATTGTGAGTTATAAAGTTGGAATTGCAAGATATAACGTTGCAATTCTGAGAAATAAAGTCAGAATTGTGTGATATAAGCTGGCAATTGAGAGTTATAAAGTTAGAATTGCGAGATATAAACTAAATTCTGAGAAATAAAGTCAGAATTGTGTGATATAAACTGGCAATTGAGAGTTATAAAGTTAGAATTGCGAGATATAACGTTGCAATTCTGAGAAATAAGGTCAGAATTGTGTGATATAAACTCACAATTGTGAGTTATAAAGTTGGAATTGCAAGATATAACGTTGCAATTCTGAGAAATAAAGTCAGAATTGTGTGATATAAGCTGGCAATTGAGAGTTATAAAGTTAGAATTGCGAGATATAAACTAAATTCTGAGAAATAAAGTCAGAATTGTGTGATATAAGCTGGCAATTGAGAGTTATAAAGTTAGAATTGCGAGATATAAACTAAATTCTGAGAAATAAAGTCAGAATTGTGAGATATAAACTAAATTCTGAGAAATAAAGTCAGAATTGTGTGATATAAACTAAATTCTGAGAAATAAAGTCAGAATTGTGTGATATAAACTAAATTCTGAGAAATAAAGTCAGAATTGTGTGATATAAACTGGCAATTGAGAGTTATAAAGTTAGAATTGCGAGATATAAACTAAATTCTGAGAAATAAAGTCAGAATTGTGTGATATAAACTGGCAATTGAGAGTTATAAAGTTAGAATTGCGAGATATAAACTAAATTCTGAGAAATAAAGTCAGAATTGTGTGATATAAGCTGGCAATTGAGAGTTATAAAGTTAGAATTGCGAGATATAAACTAAATTCTGAGAAATAAAGTCAGAATTGTGTGATATAAGCTGGCAATTGAGAGTTATAAAGTTAGAATTGCGAGATATAAACTAAATTCTGAGAAATAAAGTCAGAATTGTGTGATATAAGCTGGCAATTGAGAGTTATAAAGTTAGAATTGCGAGATATAAACTAAATTCTGAGAAATAAAGTCAGAATTGTGTGATATAAGCTGGCAATTGAGAGTTATAAAGTTAGAATTGCGAGATATAACGTTGCAATTCTGAGAAATAAAGTCAGAATTGTGTGATATAAGCTGGCAATTGAGAGTTATAAAGTTAGAATTGCGAGATATAAACTAAATTCTGAGAAATAAAGTCAGAATTGTGTGATATAAGCTGGCAATTGTGAGTTATAAAATTGGAATTGCAAGATATAACGTTGCAATTCTGAGAAATAAAGTCAGAATTGTGTGATATAAACTCACAATTGTGAGTTATAAAATTGGAATTGCAAGATATAACGTTGCAATTCTGAGAAATAAAGTCAGAATTGTGTGATATAAGCTGGCAATTGAGAGTTATAAAGTTAGAATTGCGAGATATAACGTTGCAATTCTGAGAAATAAGGTCAGAATTGTGTGATATAAACTCACAATTGTGAGTTATAAAGTTGGAATTGCAAGATATAACGTTGCAATTCTGAGAAATAAAGTCAGAATTGTGTGATATAAGCTGGCAATTGAGAGTTATAAAGTTAGAATTGCGAGATATAAACTAAATTCTGAGAAATAAAGTCAGAATTGTGTGATATAAACTGGCAATTGAGAGTTATAAAGTTAGAATTGCGAGATATAACGTTGCAATTCTGAGAAATAAGGTCAGAATTGTGTGATATAAACTCACAATTGTGAGTTATAAAGTTGGAATTGCAAGATATAACGTTGCAATTCTGAGAAATAAAGTCAGAATTGTGTGATATAAGCTGGCAATTGAGAGTTATAAAGTTAGAATTGCGAGATATAAACTAAATTCTGAGAAATAAAGTCAGAATTGTGTGATATAAGCTGGCAATTGAGAGTTATAAAGTTAGAATTGCGAGATATAAACTAAATTCTGAGAAATAAAGTCAGAATTGTGTGATATAAGCTGGCAATTGAGAGTTATAAAGTTAGAATTGCGAGATATAAACTAAATTCTGAGAAATAAAGTCAGAATTGTGTGATATAAGCTGGCAATTGAGAGTTATAAAGTTAGAATTGCGAGATATAAACTAAATTCTGAGAAATAAAGTCAGAATTGTGTGATATAAGCTGGCAATTGAGAGTTATAAAGTTAGAATTGCGAGATATAACGTTGCAATTCTGAGAAATAAAGTCAGAATTGTGTGATATAAGCTGGCAATTGAGAGTTATAAAGTTAGAATTGCGAGATATAAACTAAATTCTGAGAAATAAAGTCAGAATTGTGTGATATAAACTGGCAATTGAGAGTTATAAAGTTAGAATTGCGAGATATAACGTTGCAATTCTGAGAAATAAGGTCAGAATTGTGTGATATAAACTCACAATTGTGAGTTATAAAGTTGGAATTGCAAGATATAACGTTGCAATTCTGAGAAATAAAGTCAGAATTGTGTGATATAAGCTGGCAATTGAGAGTTATAAAGTTAGAATTGCGAGATATAAACTAAATTCTGAGAAATAAAGTCAGAATTGTGTGATATAAGCTGGCAATTGAGAGTTATAAAGTTAGAATTGCGAGATATAAACTAAATTCTGAGAAATAAAGTCAGAATTGTGTGATATAAGCTGGCAATTGAGAGTTATAAAGTTAGAATTGCGAGATATAAACTAAATTCTGAGAAATAAAGTCAGAATTGTGTGATATAAGCTGGCAATTGAGAGTTATAAAGTTAGAATTGCGAGATATAAACTAAATTCTGAGAAATAAAGTCAGAATTGTGTGATATAAGCTGGCAATTGAGAGTTATAAAGTTAGAATTGCGAGATATAACGTTGCAATTCTGAGAAATAAAGTCAGAATTGTGTGATATAAGCTGGCAATTGAGAGTTATAAAGTTAGAATTGCGAGATATAAACTAAATTCTGAGAAATAAAGTCAGAATTGTGTGATATAAACTGGCAATTGAGAGTTATAAAGTTAGAATTGCGAGATATAACGTTGCAATTCTGAGAAATAAGGTCAGAATTGTGTGATATAAACTCACAATTGTGAGTTATAAAGTTGGAATTGCAAGATATAACGTTGCAATTCTGAGAAATAAAGTCAGAATTGTGTGATATAAGCTGGCAATTGAGAGTTATAAAGTTAGAATTGCGAGATATAAACTAAATTCTGAGAAATAAAGTCAGAATTGTGTGATATAAGCTGGCAATTGAGAGTTATAAAGTTAGAATTGCGAGATATAAACTAAATTCTGAGAAATAAAGTCAGAATTGTGTGATATAAGCTGGCAATTGAGAGTTATAAAGTTAGAATTGCGAGATATAAACTAAATTCTGAGAAATAAAGTCAGAATTGTGTGATATAAGCTGGCAATTGAGAGTTATAAAGTTAGAATTGCGAGATATAACGTTGCAATTCTGAGAAATAAAGTCAGAATTGTGTGATATAAGCTGGCAATTGAGAGTTATAAAGTTAGAATTGCGAGATATAAACTAAATTCTAAGAAATAAAGTCAGAATTGTGTGATATAAGCTGGCAATTGAGAGTTATAAAGTTAGAATTGCGAGATATAAACTAAATTCTGAGAAATAAAGTCAGAATTGTGTGATATAAGCTGGCAATTGTGAGTTATAAAATTGGAATTGCAAGATATAACGTTGCAATTCTGAGAAATAAAGTCAGAATTGTGTGATATAAACTCACAATTGTGAGTTATAAAATTGGAATTGCAAGATATAACATTGCAATTCTGAGAAATAAAGTCAGAATTGTGTGATATAAACTCACAATTGTGAGTTATAAAATTGGAATTGCAAGATATAACGGTGCAATTCTGAGAAATAAAGTCAGAATTGTGTGATATAAGCTGGCAATTGAGAGTTATAAAGTTAGAATTGCGAGATATAACGTTGCAATTCTGAGAAATAAAGTCAGAATTGTGTGATATAAACTCACAATTGTGAGTTATAAAATTGGAATTGCAAGATATAACGTTGCAATTCTGAGAAATAAAGTCAGAATTGTGTGATATAAGCTGGCAATTGAGAGTTATAAAGTTAGAATTGCGAGATATAAACTAAATTCTGAGAAATAAAGTCAGAATTGTGTGATATAAGCTGGCAATTGAGAGTTATAAAGTTAGAATTGCGAGATATAAACTAAATTCTGAGAAATAAAGTCAGAATTGTGTGATATAAACTGGCAATCGAGAGTTATAAAGTTAGAATTGCGAGATATAACGTTGCAATTCTGAGAAATAAAGTCAGAATTGCATGATGTAATGTTGCAATTCTGAGAAATAAGGTCAGAATTGTGCGATATAAGCTGGCAATTGAGAGTTATAAAGTCAGAGTTGTGAGATATAAACTAAATTCTGAGAAATAAAGTCAGAATTGTGTGATATAATCTGCCAGTTGTGAGTTATTACGTCAGAATTGTGAGATATAAACTCACAATTCTGTGAACATATCAGTCTTTTTTTTTCTCCTCAGAACTGAACTCAGAACCCGCAATTGTGAGTTTGTATCTCATAATTCCATAATGTCGGAAGCAAAATAAATGTGGGTGGGTCCTCCCCCCCAAAAAATGTACACGTTTCCAGTGGCGTAAGTGGTAAAGCGAGTAATTACTGTTTTTTGACGCAAATGACCCGAGTTCATGTCCGCCTATTGCCGAAATTGTTCTTCTGCCTTTTCACATCTCATTTTACGTCGGAAAGTCATTTGTTTTCAATAAAAATAAAAATGAAGGAAATAATCGAAAAGTTTAAATAAAGTGTCAGGTAGGGTTAGGTGTATCTGAGCAGCAGATACGCTCAAATGCTTCTTTTACTTTGCTGTGTTTCGGGAGTGCAGGAGACGTGAATAACTAGTGAAAACACAAAATGGAGTTTAATTAACATGCAGTGGTGTAATGCAGGGTATACCCAAGTATACTGCGTAAGCTCTTGGATTTCATCAAAAATATCTTAATTTGTTTTCTGAAGATAAATTACTGTCTTACAGGTTTGGAATGACATGTGGGTGACTAATTAATGACAACATTTTCATTTTTTTAGGAGAACTGTCCCTTTATGTTTTTGTGGACGGTGTGTTTTAGCTGCTTTTTGAAAGATGGTCCACGGTGGAACAGAGAAGATGAAGGTTTTCTCAGCACAGTGTTATTGTTATGTATTGTTCACTAAGGTCCAGATTTACTAAACAAGGCAAGAGCACAATTCCAAAAAAGTCCTGATGTGAGTGAAAAGTTATGTGAAAGATCTACTGACGATGCACAAATTAAAGAACACAGACATGACATCTCATTTTCATAATGACCTACGCAGTCTACCAAGAGCAGCGCAAATTAGCATAGGGTTCTACCACACGCTTTCTGTTCTCTGTGGTGCCTCCTCCTGTCAAACATAAAGTGGGTTAAAGGGATAGTTCACCCAAAAAAGAAAATTACCCCATGACTTACTCTCCCTTAAGCCATCCTAGGTGTATATGACTTTGTTCTTTCAGACAAATACAGTTGCAGTTATATTAAAAATGTCCTGCCTTTTCCAAGCTTTATAATGGCATTGAATGGTGGTCGAGATTTTGAAGTCTAATAAAGTGCATCCATTCATCATAAGAAGTGCTCCACACAGGTGCACCTCTCCTTTGTCTGACACACCCATTTCAGGTCTTGGAGTCTCTACTAATGAGCTGATAATCTGAATCAGGTGTGTTTGATTAAAGAGACATGGAAAAGTGTTGGGGGGCCTCCAGGAACGTGGTTGGGAACCACTAATGTAGGACGTAGGCATAGCATAAGCTCCAGTGAGAAGTGACAATTGCGGAAGTTCAGAGGAGAGAGCAAAACAAAACACCCGGTCACAAATTATAATAAGGCAAGAGGAAACTGATTTTCCTTTGCTGTAAACAAAGCTTAGTTCTCACGAGACTATATTCTCACGGAGCTCACGGTACGTCCTGCGCCACTCTTTTGTGAACACACTTACAACAGTTAGCGGATCTAGAGATTACGGTTGTTAATATGCAGTTAATAATGTTGTAAATGTGGATATTATTCTTAGACAAATGCATCGATTCACTTCAGAAGGCCTTTATTAACCCCCCAATGTAGGGATGCATGATACTGGATATGGATATTTGCCGATATGGCGATATTTTTTAAATTTTTCAACTCACATTGGCCGATAGCCGATGCAGATACCGATATATTTCCTTTTGTTTGGAAACAACAACAAGTCTCTCTTGTGTGGAAATTAAAAGCAAATTATTTTTATTTCGGTTAGTTAACTTATTTGTTAGAATTAAATAAACAATAATAAAATTATTTTATAATGACAATACATTGAAGCTTTAAGAATAACGATAAATAAACTGTACATTAATCGCTGCGTTTTTTTTTTCTCAGAAAAATGCAGCCGTGAAACTTGTTAACTAGCACGTTATTAAGAAAGGCAATTTGCAAAGATGCATAAAAACCCTTATACTCACTTCTGCTGTAGGTGAAGCTGCATCACAAATGATTTGCGCAAACATAGACACATTTATGTAGATCTCTGGGCGCATTTCCTTCTAAAACGAATGTAGCGATAATCTTCTGCATCTTCAGCGGCTCAGATGTCTGGAGTAAATGAGGACTGCTATGATCATTATTACATCCAACAATAGAACAGCTCAGTCGTTTAATCGGAGACATTCTTGTCTTTACCTGCACTGGAGTCGGAGTCGAACTGTTCACAGCTCAGTCAGGGGGGGTCTAAGGTAAGACGGTCATGTCAATCAACTAGAGCGGACATATCGGGATAATTTTTTTAAAGACATTTAAAGTCATTATTGGCCAGTTCCAATATCAGTCCAATAATATCGTGCATCCCTACCCCTGAGCCACATGGAGTATTTATGATGGATGGACTCACTTTTTTGGGCTTTAAAATATCAACAGCCATTCACTGCCATTATAAAGCTTGGAAGAGCCAGGACATTTTTTTTTTTTTGTTTTTTTTTTTGTTTAACTCCAATTGTATTCGTCTGAATGAAGAAAGTCATATACACATAGGATGATCCAAGGATTTCATTGGGTCATTTTTATTTTTGGGTGAACTATCCCTTTAACACAACTAAAACTGAAAATAAAATCAATGAAGTAATAGAATTATGAAAAACTGACACATAAAAGCACATAACAACATTACTAAAACTTAAACAAAAAAATTAAAACTGAAAGCCAATTCAGACATTTAATAATATGAACTGGGGGTAACGCATTACAAGTAACGCAAGTTACATAATCAGATTACGTATTTTTTCAAGTAACTAGTAAAGTAACGCATTACTTTTTAATTTACAAGAAAATAGCTGAGTTACTTTTTCAAATAAGTAATGCCAGTTACTTTTTTCCCCCCATTTAATAATTGAAAGCTCTCCTGTCCCCATGTTGAGAGAAATCAGTAGTAAGATGTTAGTTCTAGAATAAATGTGAACATGCATTAATTCATCTCACTCACTCACAAAAAAAAGATTCAATTTTCCTCAAAATTTATAAAAACGTTAAATGCAACTTAGAATATGATGCAATCCTGCAATAATTAAATATGTTAAATAATACAAATCTCAATCTCAATTTTTTAAACCAATGTCTTTGCTGTTGACCTTCGATGATCCACTTCAGCCATATTAATAAGCAAAAATTACTCAACTAACATTTGTTCTTGTTTTTTTTGTTTGTTTTTTTTTTTTTTATTGCTGAAGAGTGTTGAATTTTCATCTTCTGCATTCTACTGTATACAGATGTAAATTTACTTTTCCTTCAGCCTGAGGCTTTCGGTGTGAAAGGGCTTTTAAATTGACAAAAATTTGTTTTTATATTAAAACAAACACGCATGCCCTGCCCAGATTTAGAAAGTAACGCAAAAGTAACGTAACACATTACTTTCCATGAAAGGTAACTAAATAACGTGATTAGTTACTTTTTTAGAAAGTAACGCAAAATTGTAATGCATTACTTTTAAAAGTAACTTTCCCCAACACTGAATATGAATTCAAAATATAAATAAATGCTATAATAGTTTATAAATTATACTTAATTAAACTTGCTATCTAGTAAGTTTTCATGTTTAATGTATGTGAAATTTAAATTAAATTACAATTGTTTTAAAACTTACAACAAACTGTAACAGGTCGATTATAATCAACAAAGCTAATGAGAGCATTCTGGTTTAACCCTAGTGATGGGAATTATTAGGAATTCACTGATTCTGGTTAAATTCCAATTAATGATTCCAGCTAAAAACAATTAGTTTTAGAAACAAATTATTTGGGAGTTGAATGCTAGTTGCATTGTATTTTTCTTCTCTAGAAAAACTCACATAAGAGACTCATTTGGAATAGGATTAGACTATTTTGTTGGATGTTTATGATAAACTAAACCATCAGTTCAAGCATCTTTCTACACAATCTGTATGATTTGTGCTGTAGATTCAGTAGTGGTGCTGATATAAATGCAAGGAACATTATCATAGCGTTCAAATGTGATTTACGTAAGTGTCGTTTTAGGAACAATTTACACAGACATTTGCTTCACTCATGTTTCATGAATGAGGCTTGATGTTAGTTGAGTTTTGCACTAAGCAAATCTTAATTGCCTAATTATTGGTGAACAGCAGGTGTGCCTCTGCTCCGCAGTTTCCCACAATGTCATAGAACACGACTTGGAAAAACATCTTTGAAAACCATCCAACAGTGATTCATATTCTGTAAACACTGAATCTTTCAGTCTTCTTTAACCCAGCTCTATTCATCTGCTTTTAATGTAGGCGCTGGCCGCTTCGGAGCTCCCCTGTAGAAATCACCCCAAATATGATGAGGTGATTCGAGATGTGACCCACAAGTAATGACTCGTTTTCTTTTCAAAATCCTTCATTTTCAGAAATCCGAGCAAGCGCAGACATTTTGGCCCATCTCCTCGAGAAGCAGAATAAACACGGACAAACAACGTGCTGCTCGCTTCCAGATGTTTGTTGGAAATGGCTCTCATTGCCGAGGCCTTTAAAAAGAACAACCTTGATTTTTCTCAAGTGTTATTTAATTTTTACTGCATTATAAAAGTGAACTGCGGGGGGAAAAACACGTTCCCAGCGATGTTGGATTTAGGTGATCTAATGACTCATTTTCATTCTTTCTTATGATGATTTCAACACTCTTGGCTGCAAGTGTCTTGTTTTTACTCTAATGTTTCAAAACATTAGAACAAAAAAACAACAGTATGACTGATTTCTCTCTGCATTGTTTAGTTTCACTGCACTGAAGATATTTAACATCTACATGGAAGTAAGACTTCTTTGATTCACATTGCTGCTCTTTAAGTTATGAAAGTGATGCATATTATTCAAAATAAAATAATTTATATTATTAAATATAATAATTATTATTATTACTGTATATGCATCTCTCTCTCTCTCTCTCTCTCTCTATATATATATATATATATATTTAATATGTTTTATTATTAGTATTACTAGTGTTATAAGTTAAATATTAAAATAATACTACTAAGCAAATACATGTTTGTCTTTGTAATCTTTAATTCAATTGTGATGATTTTTTCATGCCATTGTTTTGATCATAAAGAGAATTTGTAAGGAATTGAATTTATTTCTTGCCGGTAAGGTTGAAAGATTAATAATTAACTTTAATAACTAAGATTAGAAACTTAATATTTGTAAGTCACTTTGGATAAAAGTGTCTGCTATGTGAATAAATGTGAATGTAAAAAAAAAAAAGATAAATCAAAAATCACTTTTGATGGTTTAATGTTTGAAATTATGAATTTAATATATACATATTAATACATAATATTTACAGTTGTACATTATTTTTGTTCAGTACACTGTAAAAATGATTTTTGGAGTATGTTTTACCAAAAAAAAAAAAAAAAAAAAAGAAGAAGCTATTTCAGTGTTTTTGAAAATGTAGAAATATTTGTAAGTTTATTTCACACACATATTCTTTGTAAATTATTTGTAAAATTTAGCAATTTCTGACTGATATTTGTTTCTATCACAAATCTTTTCAGTTTAATTGATTTTACAGAGAAAAAAAATACAATCGTAATATTTCTTATTTTACTTTTATTTAGTTATCTTTGTATTTTTACTACAGTAACAACACCACGTAAATAAATGAATAAATAATAATAATAATAATAATAATAATAATAATAATAATAATAATAATAATAATAAATATTAGTATTACATTTTTACAGTTGTAATGTAAAACAAGATTGACATTATTTTTGTTCAGTACAGTGTAATCTTTGTATTTTTAGTACAATAACAACAACACCAAAATCTTCATGATCTTTAATTAAATTGTGATAACTTTTTATGCCCTTATTTTGATCATAAAGAGAAATTGTAAGATATTGCATTTATTTCCTTCTGGTATGGATGCAAGATAAAAAATAAATAGGTTTAACCTTCTTTAATTAAATTTAATTAATTAATTAATGTATTTATTTATTTATTTATTTATTTATTTATTTATTTATTATTATTAGTAATTTATTTATGTATTTTTAATGAATGTAAATACAAATATTAAATAAATTAATAAATAAAACCAAAATTGCAAAATTTGGAACGTTTGAAAATGATTAAATTAAGACTAATTTTTAATTAAGATTGATTTTTATAGTTTATAATGTTATATAGTTTATAATGTAAAACAAAATTGTCATTATTTTTGTTCAATACACTGTAAAAAATATTGTTATAATGTTTTACAAGAAAATACAGTTTCAGTCTTTCTGTTTGAAAATTTAGACATAATTGTAAACATTTGTGAAATTTTTATTCAGTAATAATAACCCCAACACCAACAAAACAACAACAACAACAGCAATAATAATAATAATAATAATCATAATCATCATCATCATCATGATCATTTTTAAATGAAAAAAAAAAAAAAAAAAAATCACAAATACATTTCCCTCTTCCAAATTGTGCAGTTTTACTTGCTGGGTTTGAATTTCTAACTTTGTTAAATGAAAACCCATCTGTCAAAGCGAAGATGTCAGAAATATGTCAGAAGATGTCAAAGCTAACATGTGCCAGTTGTGTAGTTATATATCAGTTTTAATAGTGTTACAGATGAACTGGGACGAAGGTATTCAGTCATTCGTGCCTTTTGATGAAAGGCTTCAGTCAAAAACTTGTTTAACCCGAGAGGTCAGATCGGTCTCAAATGTGCTTTTAGAGCCGCGGAGCCTGACTTTAAAACCCAAATCAATGGTTCGCAAAAAAACCGAGGTCAAAGAATCTCTCAGAGGTACGAATTGGATTCTGTAGGAAGTGCGTGCTTTAAAAAAGAGTGTGGAAATACTTCGGTAACCCAGGAGAACTCAGTTCCCGGGTTCTCACAGAGAGTCTAATTTATCATTTAGCTAGAGAGCTCATTTTCACAGTTGCTTTTTTAAATTATTTTTGGCAGCAGGCAAACAGAAATTTGTCTCTTGATTATAACAACTGCTCCCTCGTGGATTATGATGGATTATGGAAACGTACACAAGAATTAGAATTAGCTTGTCCGTGATTGACTGTGAGCTTTAAACTTCTCCAGTAATGTCACATTAGTCAGTGATGACCACGCTCACAGGGAATATCTCACAATGTTCAAACTCGTCCTGCCATTTATCACCGCAGACTCATTTTCATCTCGCTCGACTTGGAAAAACGCATTCTTTCCGAGCGTTTCATCCTGTTTTGTTTGCGATGTTGTCATCCTTTACAACAGTTGCTGAGTTTGCGATGATGAAAAGCTATTGGAAAACTTTACCCACTGCTGTTGAAAAGAGACTTTTTATTAGACCTCTAAATGCGAAATGAATGCGGTTGGATGTATTTCTGAAAGTTTAAGTGTGAGCAGAACGATCAAATGTAATTTCGTTTTTACTGGCTAGTGGATGTGGTCTGAGATGAGGGAAGACGTAACGCTGGGGCTGGCAGGTGTATTGGCAGCTGATGTTGGCCTGGTGGTTTCTAGTGGATGTTTGGATTAACCATGCAAAGGCAGTGCAGGACTCTGACCTTGACATTTCGCAAGCTCAAGTGTCTTTTCTTTTGAAGTGTCTCCTAGAAGATAATTGCCTTATGGCTGCAGCAACTTGGGATGGGAATTTAATTTGGGATGGTTTCTGCCAAAGAACTAGTTTAAGTAGAAAACATTCATGTTGTTATGCAGTATGTTCATAACAATACATGCGATGCATTACAATTAGTTTAGATTAGTTAAAGGGGTGCTATTATGCTTTTTCACTTTTTGAACTTTAGTCAGTGTGTGGTGTGTATGTTTGGGCATAAAAAAGATCTACAAAGTTACAAACCAACGTCCATTAGAATATCATTAAAATAAATCCCGCCCACGGAAATTTGAATTGTTGGAGGGAGGGTAGGGACGATGTGGGGGATTAGCCTAACTTTAGCGATGCAGCGGGAAGAACGGCTTCAACCAGGTATAAACACAAGCATTGACTAGAGTGGCCGCGTCGGAGCCGTAATGCGACGCAGACGTGTGCAGTGTGTGGTAAGAGATTTATTCATCATACAGTGTAAATAGCTTCACTTATAACACAAGTGTTTTTTAAAATGCATAAACTTTCACTAGAATAGGCTAGGCTGATCAGTGATGATGTTCTTTGATAATGTTAGGCTGCTTTTAGCCTTATGCTGGAGCTGGTTTCGGGCACTGAAGCTAAGTATGTAAATAATTAAATAAGTTAGCACAATAATATTGGTGATCTTGCAGGCTGACGATAGGAGCCAACACTACTGTAGTGTATTATTTACCCACCTTCCATGCATCCTAGATGTATTTTACTTCCTTCTTTCAGACGAATGCAGTCAGAGTTATATTAAAATTTATCCTGTCACTCCCACGCTTTAGAACGGTTTAGACAGGTGTTTCTCTTCATCAGTCCAAAACAAGTCCAATAATATGCTTCCATCCATAATAAAAAAGTGCCTCACACAGCTCCGGGGGGTCAATAAAGGCCTCCTGTAGTGAATCGATGCGCTTTTGTAAGAAAAATATATATAATATTTAAAACGTAAGAATCACTTTAATCTAGCTTGCGCTAACAGTTGTACACAGAACTTGCTTCTTTGTCAAGGAGCGTGTCAGTACTGAAACAACGTCTAAGCTGTTCACCAATCGCAACGCTCTGGGCGAGCTAACCAATCACAACACATTTAGTTTTTCGGAAGGCCTTCATTAAAACCAGAACTAATCAAGCTATTTGTGCCAGGCTGGGAGAAATGTATTGTAATAATGTAAATTATGTGAAAAAGAATGCATTGCACCAAGCATGAAAGCATGTTCTAGTACACCCCCGAAACAAAATCAAAACTTTTTAAAAGAGCATAATAGGAAACTGTATTTTAATAGCATTTTATTAATCTTGAGTTGTGTTCATTTCTACACATACAGTTGAAGTCCAAAGTTTACATACACCTTGCAGAATCTGCTAAATGTTAATTATTTTACCAAAATAAGAGGGATCAAACAAAATGCATGTTATTTTTAATTTAGTACTGCCCTGAAGACTGCCGTCTTTTTTTCACATAAAAAAAGACGTTTACATATTGTCCACAAGACAAAATAATAGTTGAATTTATAAGAATGACCCTGTTCAAAAGTTTACATACACTTAATACTGTGTTGTTACCTGAATGATCCAGAGCTGTGTTTTTTGTTTAGTGACAGTTGTTCATGAGTCCCTTGTTTGTCCTGAACAGTTAAACTGCCTGCTGTTCTTCAGAAAAGTCCTTGTTTTTTGTGTATTTTAACCCTTTTCAACACTGACTGTATGGTTTTTAGATCCATCTTTTCACACTGAGGACAACTGAGGGACTCATATGCAACTATTACAGAAGGTTCAAACACTCACAGATGCTTCAGGAAGAAAAACGTTGCATTGAGAGCCGGGGGTGAAAACTTTTGAACAGAATGAGGATGTGTACATTTTTTCTTATTTTGCCTAAATATTAGGGGTGTAAGAAAATATCGATACACGTGAGTATCGCGATATTTTGTTTGGCGATACGGTATCTATTCTCAAAAACGCAATATCGATTAAAAAAAAAATAAATAAATATCATACACGATTCATGGCAGTTGCTTCATTTTGAGTTTATATCCCGGCCGCTAGAGTGCAGTCTTCTCTTATCTCTGAACTTAGACAGTGACAGGAAATACTAGCATAAAGGCACGCCACTAATGTTAGCGTTAATATAGTTCTTTGTCAGTAATGAAGAATGAAAGAAGAATTCATGCTCCCGCCTCGGTGTACAAAGCTGAAGTGTGGCGTCATTTCGGCTTTTGTGGTAACTTCCTACCGGGACCGCGCCCGCGCTGCCTGGTTATGGCTAGAAGGGATACAGCTCAGACCGGAAACTAACAATGAAATGAATTGCTCTACCTATCCACCTTATTTTTGTCGTAAGAGTCGGAGCGGCCGTTTGTAAATTTAATGTGTCTCATCCGCATCCAGCTATGTTTATCTGTGCAAAACAGCTCATTTTGCTGCTTGATATTGCAAATTGGTGTGTCTTACCATGTTATTTTAATGTATTATCTTAATTATGAACACAATTTGTAATGCAAATTGTTTTACCGTTTACAGCACCTCAATATTCTTCTCGTTATTTCTCTATGGCAGATTTTGAACAGGAAGTCTAACACATTACCAGAAAACAGCTTACTTCCGCATTGAAAAATAAGGTGGATTGGATTGTGTTTTTTTAACGTCTACACCTACCCCAACCCTAAACTTAGCCCCTACTATAATACAATAACAGTTTTGTTGTTGTACAATGTGACAAAAATAACGTCGGCTGCACGGGGTGCTTCTGCCATGCCGCGGCCCGTCTGAAATGGGCTTCGCGCCGGGCACGGTGTGGTCGTCGTGCAGCTGCCGCTTTCTCTCGAGGTGGGGGCGTTTTGTGCGGTTGGGGCGGTGCGCGCGTCGCGATCTTGCCGATTCCACATGGAACATAAATACAAACTGAAGAACTTGTGGAATCCAAAACTTCAAAGGTCCAAAACAAAACAAAAAGGTTCTGAGAATGTTCGATATCTGTATTTATTTTATTGTTTTACAATTATTTTGTTTTCTTTAGGAATCTTGAAATCACTTTTTTAAAATTATTTTTATTGATATTAAGCAGATATAATTCTTAAGGTCAGATCAAAATGTTATGACATTGTCCCCAGGTTTCACAGACAAGGCTTTAAGCCTAGTCCGAGACTAAAATGTAAGTCTGAGCTGTTTCAACTAAAAGAAACTTGCACTGATTGATCTTAAAACATGCCAGTGCCTTTGTTTTGTCTCAAGATGCATACCAGTAACGTTTTTTTTTTTTTTCTTAGGCAGGTTTATAAAAAAAAAAAAAAAACTATGGCCTAATCCTGGTTTAGTCTAAGCCCTGTGAAACCTGGCCTGTATGTTACAATTGTAAACTTAAAGTGTGAACCTTTAAAGCAGGATCTAAAAATATAGGCTCTGTTTATAAAAGCTTACATTTTATACATTAAAGAATCCTGCAAGCACTTTATTTTTGCACCTTTACTCATACTGCACAAAAAGTGGTTCAGTAACATTGAATGTTACACAGACTGATTAATGCAAATACAGATCCCACTGTATTTTTTTTCCCCCTAAAATTATATCCTATTCTTAAAATAATGTATCGCCTTGCTTACATTATCGCAATGTATCACAACATATTGTATGGCAACCCCTGTATCGTGATGCGTATCGCATCGTCAGATTCTTGACAATACACAGCCCTAGTATTAGCCATTTTAGCATATGTAGAGACAGGCTTCAAAAATCAGAAATACTACACCACCCACTTATTTTTGACATACCCTTTTCGAAGTTCCATGACTTGGAATATATTACATGGTAAATTCATGGTAAAAACCCTTGAGAGAGTCTTCGGTGTGTGTGTGGCACCACATTAAATTGCTCAAATTGAGCACCCCAAAAACTCAACATCTCCATGCAGAAAATCGCATTTGTCTCGGGAGTGAGTAATGACCAAGTTTCTTTCCTCAGGAAGATACGTTTGTAGAGAGCTCTTTTGGGAGCTCGGGTTTTGAGGAGAAGTATCGGAGAAGCAGAATCTCTCTCAGCAGCCTTTTTTGTTGAAGATGTATGGGATACGGTGTCAGAACTCTCTCTGGGCAGCGCAGGGTGTCTTTGGTGGCTGGAAAGATGAATGTTTTAATGTGTCTTTTCCAATTGCTTTCCCTAAATCATCTCTACGAGGCTAAAGATAGGAGAAACGTTAGCGCCGAGTACCAACTCCACCAGTTGCGAAGTATAATTGGATGTGCCTCTCCGTGCTTCGCTGGCCGCATACCGTATTTCGCTATCAATTTGCATACGTTAAATACAGGCCTGTTTTGTGGTTCAAGTTATTTTTATAGCTGGAAGGGGGTCGAAATGTTGTTTTGGCCGTATCAACAGAGTCTGATTAGTGAGACTTTCCACACAGGTTTCACGTCTTTGTGCTATTCCCGTTTCTCTCTGCAGGTTTGGGCCAGTAATTTTCTTCCCAACGAGCCGGCGCTGGCGGAGCGCTGTCAGAGAGACTTCCTGCAGAAGCACGGAGAGCCTTTGCTGGTTCAGTATGCTCGTATGGAGGCACAAGCACAGGTAAAACACCCACATAAGACACAGTTCATAGCCTTCAGCAGTCTGTCAGCATTAAAACTCCCTATAGATAGTTTGTGAAGGCATTCACCAACACAGTGTGAGTGCTTCTGACAGCCCCGCTGAGGGAGAAAACAATATAAACTAGTCTAAGGTGGTTTGCTGGTCTTGGTTGGCCACAGAGCTGGTCAGAATAGTGTAGTTTGATGGTTTTATAAGGGTTTTGGGGACTTTTCAGTTGGTAGGCTTGGAGTTAAACTTTTATGGACCTGTTTGAAACGTGTACACTAGTATTTTCTAATACTCCACCTAGGACTTGGTGATAAAGTAATAATATTTTTGTTGTGATCAAATGTATGTCAACAAGCTCTGGAAATGTCATTTTCGGGGCAGCTGACATGCCTGCACTTTCCTTTGTTTTTTTTTTTTTTGTTTTCAGACCTATTCTAGCAGTCAGCATCAAATGCTATATATCATTGTAAACAGGAGAACTTGAAGTTTCAGACTAGCTAATTTAAAGTCCTAATTTTCTTTTGCCTTCTCTAAGAATGAATGAATTTCCAAAATTTTAATAAAATCGCAAGCAACAATTGGAGGTTTTTGACTGTGTACTCAAACAGAAACTCCTGAAGTTTGGATTTTTTTTCTTTAGAAAGTTGTATTTGGGTGTTTTACACTTTCAAATAAAATTTTATCCACATATAACATTCTCTAAGTGAGTTATAGCCATTTATTACAATATTGTTATAGGTGCTTTTCAGTGAAAAACAGGTCTGTTTAGTTTATTGACAATATAGATGTGTTCAAAAATGTTTTGGAAGTCAAGTAAATGGAAACAGTATTATGTAATAACAAAACACAGTAAAAAATTAAATAAAATGTTTTTTTTTTTGTTTTTGTTTTTTCAGAGAAATATAATTTTCAATCCGATTAAGCAACAAACAAGTAGTGAAAACAATAGCACAAATGGTCTTGTGCAACAAATATACAAAAAGTGCAAATCATTCACAAACTACATGCAAAATGAGAGAAAAATATACAGAGTGCAATAGAAAAAAATAGTGCAAATGATCTTTATAAACTATATAAGAAGAATTTCTGTAATGTAACAGCCAAATGGATCGATCCGCTGGCTGTATTCGCATTTTACCGGGACAGCGCATAGCGACGTGAAAACATAAATTCCAGTGCTTTATCCGATATCGCTGTTTCATCCTTGTTTTTGTTTTGTTTTGTTTTATGTCAAAGTGCTCTGTTGTGTTTTTCTGTGCTGTTTCAGAGAGTGCTGTCATGCAAATGTGTTATTTACTGTTTGTTTTCATGCAAGCACGACATACTTTACTTTCACTTTGAGTTTGTTCAAATTTCCAAAGAAATATGCTAATTGGTTGTTCAAACGTTCAAAAACTATGTTTATTGGTTGAATAGATGACAGTTTGAACCAATCTGGGTACGGGGGTGGGACTAAGCATCAACAATCGTTCCTGCTTGGCTGAGAGGGACGAAATGCATTGGTTTCCTCTGACAAATCAGT
This sequence comes from Cirrhinus mrigala, assembly GCA_036247105.1. Classification (NCBI taxonomy): domain Eukaryota; kingdom Metazoa; phylum Chordata; class Actinopteri; order Cypriniformes; family Cyprinidae; genus Cirrhinus; species Cirrhinus mrigala. The sequence continues at coordinate 3,448,522 of CM070016.1, read as the reverse complement.
GCGATCAAAATGTGATGACGTAATCACGTTCACTACGGAGCCTCTGAATATCCAAATGAGACAAACGAACAGGAAGAAAGCGGAGAATCTCAGCTTTGCGATACTTTAAAGCATTCAGATTGGATGAGCAGTTCAAAAGTTGTTAAATATTTAATAAAAAATAGTTTTCTCGGTATTTGAAGGTTGAGAAAACCGCTGTAAAATACAAACTGAAACTGAAAATAAAAATATTTTCCAACAAAGCTGGGGCGCATTTCCCAAAAGCATCGTTAGCCAACTATGGTCGCAAGTTCCGTCGTTACCAACATAGTTCAGTGATTCTGTGTTTCCCGAAACCGAACATTCGCAAACTTACGTGGTTAGAAGCATAGTTCATTGTCAGTAAGACATATGGGCTCAGTAAATTATACTCTTGGGCACAATAAGCAAGCCAACATGCAGTACAATCTATATCTTCCATTCTATCTAAATATAAATGCATTTTAATCGATGTATTTTTAAGCTTCTTCTGTAAACAACGTTTTTGAACAGTGCGCATGCATAAATACTTACGGGAACCCTGGAGTATGACATAAGAGGGAACCCGTGATGAATCAAACATCAAATAAAGCAAAATGACCTGGAAAAAAAGATAGTAAATTAGTCATCAGGTGCCATGTTTAATATAGCTGCAACGACCTTCACAACAACCTGTCAAAATAAAAGTTAGGTTTAACTTGAAGAAATTATGACAGAAATACATTACTATTGTATACTAAAATATAATTATCAAGTAGTAGTAGTAATAATAATAATAATAATAATAATAATAATAATAATAATAATTATTATTATTGTTATTATTATTATTATGATTATGATTATTACCTAATCTTTAGAAGAAATCAAGAAAATGTGTCAAATGTACAAGTACGGATGGGCCAGTGTCAAATAAGTGTCAAAGACAGTGCTATTTTAGTATCTTTGATATACTATTATCATTTTTATTAATGTTTTGAAATTATTTTTCTTGTTATATTTTCTGTTTTAATTAACATTTTTGTTTTTTCTTTGTATTTGTCATTATTATTATTATTATTATTATTATTATTATTATTACTATGTAGTTTTTAAATATGCAGGGCTCCAGACAAAAAAAAAAAAAGAAAAAAAAACCTAGGCGCCACATTATTTTTTTAGGTGCCACAGAATAAACATGTTTTATTTATTTATTTATTTATTTAATTATTTGTTTATTTATTTATTTTTTATTATATTTTTTTATTTATTTTACATTTTAACATTTCAATCATACTGTCATGTGTTTATGTCTGACCTTTTCTTGACTACATTAGCATTTTAATCTTGTAGATGACCTGGGAAATAAGGTTCCCTTAAATTAGAAACTAAACGTCTTTTCCAACTTGAAATATATTGTCAGAAAGAATTGTTTATTACACAGAATCTGTATCAATATCATGGACCATAAACATCACTTGGTCACTGAGTGTAGTTTGGGTTCCTCCTCAATGCATCTTATAAATGTTGTCATATGTCTTTCATACATCCAATCATTTTTTTCTTCATTAGTAACAAGCAATTTTATGGGAGGTGCTGAATTTTATCTTTAGCTTGCATTCTTGCATTTTTTATCATGTAGACAGGAGGTTAAGTAAAAATATTAATATGCAGTTGTGCATTAATATAGCAAAATACTCCTCTTTAGTAATTGTGGTACAAAAAGTTAACACTGAATGAGAAATGTTCTCTTGGCAACTAGCTAAAAGTTTTAGTTTAACTAGAATAACCCTGCAAGATAAGTAAAGGATATATATATATTATTTATTTATTTATAAATATTCTTTAAAATGTAGGTGCCAAGTTCTTCTAGTTGGTTTCATGTAATTTTGAAAAAAAAAAAAAAAAAAAAAATGATACCTTTTTTTAAGCACAGTTAAAAACGTCTATGGTGTAACCATCAGGTAAAAAAGTAACATGTTTTCATAACACTTTGAATATATGCAAGTGTATACATCTTGATCATTTATTTATCAAAATGCTTTTAAATATATATTTCAAAGCAAAGAGATTTATACTAATAACCTGCATTATTAATACAAAAAGTGATGAGTTTATATTAACCTTGTCTTGTCATTATCTAATATTTTAAGTGACCAGAGAGTCATGAAGGTCTGCAGTGGTCCTTGCTATGAAATGATTTTCTGTTTTATTTTATTTCATTTATTTATTTATGTATTTATTTTTCTGCATATTCTACACCACACAACCTTGATATAGTGGACAAACATTTTTAAATATTTATGCTTTAACAAAACAACTTCACTGATGTTTTAAAAATCTTATTTTATTTTATTTTATTTATTTATGTATTTTTTAGGGAAAAGGGTTAAATAATTGTAAAATGGTAAAATACTCATGGTATGTGGATTTTTTTTGCCCTAAAATTTCTGACCCACCCAAAATTATCAAAATAAATTTTATTACTTTAGAAATTAAAACGTGTATTCAAGTGCTTGTTTGTATTTTTTATATATATATTTAAATAAATGAATAGATCCATACCGAAAAGAATAATATATATTCTCCTTCTCTTTGTTTATATTATATTTTGTAAGTTTGATCATGCTTTTAGCTTGTGTAATGTAGTATTCTCAAAGGCGTTTAGTACATTTAACTTGGTTCTGCTGAAAATCAGTGCTGGAAATGTTTAAAAAGTCCTTTGATTCTGTCTAGGCCTGTCTATTACTGTCTACCATAACAATTCGTCCTTTCTTGTTTGCTTGTTTGTGTTCTCTCTCGATTGCAACACCCCCTTGTAAAGCGAGCTGCCTCCTCAGCCACTGCATGCTTTTACAAGGGGGCGTTGAAGCATTAGCATACGCTGCTGTGTGTCTGTGTGTGTCACCTGGGCCCTGATCATTATATTGCGCTGGGCAGGATGCTGATGGCATGCCGAATCAGCAGGGAAGAGCTGAGCGCACGGCCCAATCCGCTGCTCTCGCACTTTACCGCAATCTGCTAGCCAAGCATGCAACACACCGAGAAAAAGCTTTCATTAGCATAATGAGGGAGACATAACACTGAACTTGGTTAAATCATAAGTGATCAAGAAAAAGAGTGGGGGAAAAATGAGAGTAGAAAGTGAGTGTAAAAGACAGAAAATATGATTAAGAGTGATGTGTTATTTGTAATGGTTTTGCTTGTCACTAATAGCATTTAAACACTTGTAGCTGCATTATATTGAACATGGCAGTTTATAGTATTAGTTCTACTTTAAACATTTCTATTAAAATAAATAGTTTAAAAGTTTTTTTTTTTTTTTTTTTTTAAACAAACTGAACAGTATTTATTTGTTTGTTAGTTTTGTAAACTTTGTATAATGTTAACACAATCAACATTATTTTATTTTATTTTATTTTATTTTATTTTATTTTATTATTTTATTTTATTTTTTCACCATATTCCAAAAATAAATAAATAAAAAAATAAAAAAATAAATAAACATGTATTTATTTATTTATATTAGTTTTGTAAACATTAATTTTGTAAACACAATACATTACAGGACGTCTCCTAATTAATCAGGGGTCAAGCACCAAAGGTGCATTGGCACCAATTGTAGAACCGTACGGTAAAAATTCAAATGCAAAAAAAAACAAAACAAAACAAAAAAAAATAAGTGGTCTAAAGATGATATGGTTTGATTTTCGTAAAAAAAAATATTCGAAAAACCTACTTTTTCGAACGTGTTCTGGTCCATTTGTGCGATTTAGAATTTTCCCGAAAAACCTACTTTTTCGGACTCGTTCCACACCGTTTGTCCATTTTTTAATTTTTCTGAAAAACCTACTTTTTCGAACTCATTTTAGACCGTTTGTCATATTTTGATTTTTTTTTTTTTTTTCTTTAAACCTACTTTTTCTAACTCGTTCTAGATCGTTTGTTCGATTTTAGAATTTTTGGAAAAACCTACTTTTTCGAACACATTTCACACCGTTTGTCCATTTTTTTTTTTTTTCCTGAAAAAACTACATTTTCAAACTCATTCTGGTCCGTTTTTTCGATTTAGAATTTTCCAGAAAAACCTACGTTTTCGAACTCATTCCACACCATTTGTCCATTTTTTTTATTTTTCTGAAAAACCTACTTTTTCGAACTCATTCTAAACCGTTTGTCGGATTTTGATTTATTTTATTTTTTTTTAAAACAATTTTTTCTAACTCGTTCTAGACTGTTTGTTCGATTTAGAATTTTTTGAAAAACCTACTTTTTCGAGCACATTCCACACCATTTGTCTATTTTTTAATTTTTCTTAAAAAAACTATGTTTTCAAACTTGTTCTGCTCCGTTTGTCTGATTTAGAATTTTCCTGAAAAACCTACTTTTTCGAACTCATTCTAAACCGTTTGTCGGATTTTGATTTATTTTATTTTTTTTTAAAACAATTTTTTCTAACTCGTTCTAGACTGTTTGTTCGATTTAGAATTTTTCGAAAAACCTACTTTTTCGAGCACGTTCCACACCATTTGTCCATTTTTAAATTTTTCTTAAAAAAACTATGTTTTCAAACTCGTTCCACACCGTTTGTCCAATTTAGAGTTTTTCAGAAAAAAAAAATATTTTTCCTAACTCATTCCAGACCATTTGTCCAGTTTTAAATTTGGTAGAAAAGCCTACTTTTTTAAAACTTGTTCCAGACCATTTGTCCAATTTAGAATTTTTCAGAAAAAAACATTTTTTTTAAACTCGTTCCAGTCAAATTTTTACGAAAGTCTACTTTCTCGAATTAGTTCTAGACTGTTTTTCCAATTTAAAAAAAAAAAAAAAAAAAAAAAAAAAAAATCATCTTTAGACCATGTTGAGTAAAAAAACATGGAAATCAATTTGATCAGTCAAACCTTTTCTGAATAGTGCGCAAACTAATTTGTCGAAGATCTAACCAAAGTGGACATGAGGCTATATCTCTGCAACTCTTTAGTGTATTCAGACCAAATTTGTGCTGCGTTATAAAGCTAATGTATACTGCCTTCAGAGGATGCTTTCCAAATTAGGATGGCATCAAGGCATGTCCGAATCCAGTGTCAGCTTCACTTCCTGTCATCTGAGATGTCTTCAGTTTGGCCAAAAATAGCAAGACTGGGTATGTTTACATTCGGAGCTGTCTTTAGATGTGACAAAACATTCCCAGTCAAAGGCTGTATCTCTGCAAAGCTTTGACATATTGACACCAAACTTTATGTGTGTCATTGTCAGCTCACACTGACCACACCACATCAATTTAGTAACACCTATTGGTCAAAAGTGATATCAAACCATTAATAAAGAAATTTCAAAAAAGTGCTATTATATTATATTGTAAGATTGTAGAGAACATTTCTGGCAGTGGCTCTACGATCTACTTAGGCTTACAATACTTTTGAGAAATGCAGTCCAGGAAAGTTCATAATATTGTATTCCAGTTTAATTATGTAAATTAAAACGAATAACTCCAATGTATTTAAACATTAGTAGTAGTAGTAGTGGTAGTATTTGTGATTTATTCATTAGGTAAGGTTTATATGAAGTTTACATACTGCTTACTTCTTCAGCAATCTGTAATGTCAGACCAGTGATTTATTCTGTCAGGTATTTCCCAGTGCTCTCTCCATCAGTTGAGCATCATGCATTCTCCTTATTCTCCTTGCTTTCATCTGTAAATGCCGGAGACACATCTTTATAGGCTCAGGCTGCTCCTGAAGTCCCTCGGCTCAAACGCAAAGCCCTCGTGAAGATTATGAGTATACTGTGATGGAATTATAATAACACCAATTGTGATGTGAAGACTGCATTAGCAGTCTTATTGCGTGAACCTCTCAAAAGCAAGTCTAACTCACATTTCACCATCAAATCTAAAGAAAAAAAAAAAAATAGAAATAAGAAATGATATTTTGCATGAAGAAAATAAAACCTACTTTGCATTTCATTGACATCATTCAATTACAAGAATAAGAATAATTTCCCTCCCTATATATACTATACTGTAATTACTTTTATTATTATTATTATTTATTTATTTTTTTTATTATTAATTAATATTGTTAACATCCTATATTAATTAATGTTCATTCTAACTAGATTTCCATGTGTTAAGTCTTTTATTTTTAATTAAATAATGGCAGTACAGCAAGTACCATAACATGATTACCATATACAGTACACCACCATTCTTTTTTTTTTTAATACAATTATTACTGATTTCAGCAAGGATGCATTAAATTGATCAAATACAAAATAATTCTATGTCAAGTACAGTCATGGCCAAAAATATTGGCACCCTTGCAATTCTGTCAAAAAAAATGCAACCCTTCTCTCAGAAAATTGTTGCTGTTGCAAATGTTTTGGTACTCACATGTTTATTTTCTTTTTGTTTGCATTGGAACAACACACAAAAAAAGTCAAATCTGATACAATTCCACACAGAACCCCAAACATGCACTGGACAAAATTCTTTAGTAATCATCAGATTTCATGATACCGTTCACACAGTCATGGCATCCAGTGCCAGAAGCAGCAAATCAACCCCAAAACATCTTTGAACCTCCACCATGTTTTAGGCCTCATTTCTTTTTCTGTAAACAGTGCCATGATGTCCTTTATCAAAAAGCTCTACTTTTGTCTCATCTGTCCACAGTACGATTGTGGTTTTGTCACATAAGTTTTGACAAACTCCAGTCTTGCTTTTTTATGCCTTTGTGTCAGCAGTGGTGTCCTCCTGGGTCTCCTACCATAGCGTCCCTTTTCGACGGACAGTGCAAGCTGACACTGTTGTACCTTGTGTCTGCAGATCAACTTGAATTTGTTTGGAAGTTAAACTGTGTTCTTCATCCACCGTTCGAACAATCCTTCGTTGTAATTTTTCATTAATTTTGCTCTTCCGTCCACATCCACGGAGGTCAGCTACAGTGCCATGGGCTGTAAACCTCTTGATGATATTGCACACAGTGAACACAGGAACATTAAGATCTCTGGAGATGGACTTGTAGCCTTGAGATTGTCCATGTTTTTCCACATTTTTTTTTTTCTCTCAAATCCACAGACAACTCTTTACACTTCTTTCTTTTCTCCATGCTCAGTGTGACACACAACACAAAGGTTGAGTCAAATTTTTTTTCATTCTAACTGGTTGCAAGTGTGTTTATTATATTGCCCACACTTGTTACAGGAGCATCACATGCTTAAAAAAACAAATATTTCTTGCAGTTTTTACAAGGTGCCAGTCATTTTGTCCAGTCCATTTTTGAGTTGTGTGAAATTTTTTTATTTATTTATTTTTTTGTGTTGCATTGCAAACAAAAACAATAAGCACGTGAATACCAAAACATTTGCAATTGGAACAATGTTCTGAGAGAAGTGTTGGATTTTCTGACAGAATTGCAAGGGTGCCGATATTTTTATGTGTTTTTTGATGGATCATGTTACACGAAAGATTAAAGTAATGATGCTGAAAATTCATCTTATCACAGGAATAAATTGCATTTTAACATATATTACAATAGAAAACAGTTATTTTAAACTGTAATAATTATTTTATTGTATTTAATCATATAAACATCTCAGTAAGCATAATAGACTTCTTTCAAAAATGAAAATAAAACAGAACAAAAACAACCCATTGAATGCTAGTGTATCGGTATGGCAAGTTTTTTCAGTAAATAAAATGGCATTACAACAGTACATGCCCATAAAAAAACCATATAAAACCCCATGGTACATTTTTTTGGTGAACCAAGGGATCCACAATTTGACAGATTTATTGCATCGTAACAAGCCAATTCCACATGAATGTGTCTGGCGCTGCTGAATTTAGTCTCCATTGTGTTCATTTTGCTCGATTCTTTTCATTAAATGCTGTTCTATTGTATTCTAATATGCTGGATATATTCCACCTTGGTTTGGTTTGGTTTGGTGCCTATTCTAGGTGAGAAATCTCTGGTTGTCACGAGCGTATCGGAGAAAATGGCGATGGCTCATCTCTTTCGCACCACGGGGCTTCCCTCCCCGACCTGGGATTTCCTATTATCACGGAGTAGCTCTGGCTGACAGGGCCTCCATTTAGTCTCTCATGTCCCGGCGGCGGGGGGTCAGGAAAAATGTGCTGGCCAGCTGGAGGCAAAATTCACCATGCTGTTCCTGTGCTTTAGCCTGATGTCCTGTGAATGGCTAATGCTCTTTGGCTCTTCTTTTCGAAGCTCGTGTGTCATTCCCAAACCGGAAATTTTGCCAATTGTAAATATGATTCAGGCATTGTGAATAAAACCTAATGAGAATTTCAATTACAGTAAACAGAATAATGTCTGACAATCTGGGTCTGGGTGATTTATACCTCTGGGTGTATAATAAGCTGCGTGTCGACGGCTAACAACAATCTGTCTGTGACGATCGTCACGTCCTGCATACAAAACAAGACAAATTACATTAGATTCACACATTACTCTGATGAGCGTGCGAGATGTGTTTTTCCCAGAAGTCTTTCTGCTCTTTTTTTCTTTAGTCTTACAGTTCAAAATCTTTTGCACATCGTTGTTTATTATTGACAAGGACTGCCAACTTAGACAGGAACAGGCCATCTGACTTAACACTGAGTAAATCTGAAGATTTTGTAAAAAAAAAAACTGTATTTTGTACTCAAGGATATCTTGTTTTCTTGCAAATGCCTCAAGCTAAATTCTTTAATAATAATAGTTCATTCCTAACAGTGGTATTGTTGACTAAAAGTATTAAAAATAGTTTTTGTTGAAGTGACAATACTTAAACAAAATGTAAATATTAAATGGAAACCTAAAAAAAGGAAGAAACTAAAACAAAAGTTTAATAAAATAATAGTAATAAATAAATAGATAAATAAATAAATAAATAAATAAATAAATAAAACATGTCTAACTCACATTTCACCATCAAATCTCCAAAAAAAAAAAAAAAAAAAAGATTTTGCTTTAAGAAAATGAATCCTATTATGCATTTAATTGTGACATTATTCATTTACAAAATTAAGCACAATTTCTTCCCAAATTATTATACTGTAATTACGTTTTAGTATTTTTATTATTATTAATTGAATTATTATTAAGTAATATTGATAATACTTTTACTCATTTAATTACCATTCATCTGTAATTTATTAATGCTGACTCTAGCTATATTTTCATACAAAAAAAAAAGAAAAAACTATTTTTATGTTTTAATTAAATAATGGCAGTATAAGTACTATAGTACTGCATGATACAGTACACTACTTTTTTTCTCTCTCTCTCTCTATTTTAATAAAATTATTAATTTTTCCGACAAGTGTGCATTAAATTGATCAAATGCAAAAGATTTCTATGTTAAGTAAATGCTAAATAGAAGGGGGAAAAAATCTAACAACATAACTAACAAACAATTATACAATTTAGAGTAAAAAAAAATAAATAAATAAAAATAAATAAAAAAATAAATAACTTCTAATTGAAAGTTTTATAATATAAATAATGGTACAAAAATACTGCTAATGTCAAACTCGCAATTTTTAAGTCAAAGTTTTCTTAGTTTTCTTGGTTTATTAGTTTATCACAATATTATATTGTAATTAAGTAAATAACACTTTTTAAACATTAAAAACAGTTGGTTAAGAAACTGGTTTATCATCATCATTATTTTATTTTATTTATATTATTTCAATTTATTTTTCTTTTAACAAAACATGCTTGCTTAAGGATATTGTTTTAATTGGTAAACAATATAGCATCCCTCCTTTCTTTTATAATATCCCTTTACATAACAATAACACAATTATTATTAACACAATATAATTCCTTTATATATCATACATATCAAATGTATCCACCTTGTTAAGTTCCATTCCCTTTTTGCGGTTATTTTAATAGTCGAGTTATAATATTTGGCTTGGCCGGAGTCTGAGATTCTTGTACAAATATTTCTTACATATATGTTTTGTATTATATGTTCCTCACAAGTATTTTTAAAGCAGCAGTTGGAATCTTTTAAGGACTTTGTCGGTGAACGCATCTGAGGCTGTGCAATGCTTACCATTGAATGTACGTTCACCACTCGCTGTTATGACTTTGACCTCATACATGGACACCAGTTTGACCTTCTTCTAGCTTGTCCACATACACCTGACCTCTGCAGAAGTCTTTGGATCCTCCACAGCTTTGACTGCTTTAAAGTTCCCTCGCAATCTCAATAATTTATTTGCAAGTAATAAGGCCAGACTCCTGAAGCCTATTTTTCACACTTGGCTTTCATTTGATTCTGACGTCCCATTGATATTGAATCCCAGCCGTTTTCTTTTGATCTTACCTCAAGTCATGACCGCGACTCTGTGAACTTTGGCTACACTGCCTACTATACCAGGATAAAGACGCTCGACAGACAGCTCATCTCAGGAAGGCTGGAATTTGGCTACATTTTCGTTTTCAGCTTTTGGCAAACCCACAAGCCTGTGAGAAGAAGAGGAACCCTGCTAGGCAAGGCCAGTTTCCATTTAGATTAGAGTGTTTCTGTTGCTAACAGAAAGCAAGCGCCCGAACCCTTTTTGACAGGACATGGGGAGCAGGCAGGGTTGAAAGACAGGGGCATGCCGGGACCTATTGCTGTCTATTGTGTCTCTATCAGCGTGGGAACTGCAATGATCTGTCACTAATCTTGAAAGAAGGATGGCTGAAACATTGGTTTTTGAGGGGACATGTTGTGAGGAACCGAATGTTCCTTGATCTTTTTGAGTTTTAAAGCTTGATGTACAATAAAAAACATACTAGACATTTCAAATGTCCCTCCAAAAAGAACATTTATGGAAAATAAGCTTCCTAACTTGCCATTTATGATGTTGCAGTTGTGCTGTTCCTTCTTCCTTCTTGTGCTGTGTGTAGAACCTTACACTCTGCAGATTTTAACAATTAGCAATGTTCAAAACCTTCCTCCACAGTCCAAAAAGAGTATTTTTGGAAACAAAACTGCAAAAATAACTTCATTTTCTAACTACTGGAAATTTGTGACATAATAGTACCTGCCTCTGTGTAGAAACTTCCACTGCACTGTTTCCCAGCTTTAAAAAATAAGTGGCAGACGTTTCAAAAAGTTTCCCCACAATCCAAAAACAGCATTTTTAGAAACTAAACTGCAAAACAAATGTAACTTTGTCATTTCTGTATGTTTGTGATGTCACAAGTATGCTGTTCCTGACTGTGTGTAGAACCTTCCACAATCTTCCTGAAGAACAGAAACTTTTATTTTTTTAACAGTTAAAGGCACAGTATGTAATTTTCGCCACTAGAAGGCACATATTCAAATCGACAACAACAGCGTAGCTTGATGACGCTGTGAAGGAGCGTTGAGTGATGGTAGTTGTCATCCTTACCTTTATTTTTACCTGTGCGTTTGTTTATGGGAGTTCCTAGCAAACACAGAACGTTCCCCTAATGTTCCCCTATGGTTCCCGTTTGGTTATTTTTTTGGAAACCAAATGAGAACGTTCTAGGAACGTTCCCTGTAGGTTTTTTTTTTTTAATAACCTAAAGAGAACCTTCCCAGAACGTTCCCCGTAGGTTATTTTAGGTCTTATTTTTATAACCTAAAGGGAAACTTCCCAGAACGTTCCCTGCAGGTTATTTTTAGGTTTTATTTTTATAACCTAAAGGGAATGTTCCCAGAACGTTCTGGGAACCAAAAATTGTTAGCTGGGTTGACATTGCCGACAGAACCAACTGCAAACGGTGAAGAATAATCGTGTTCAGTAACGACCAGTGTTGGGAGTAACGCATTACAAAAGTAATAATATTACAGTAGTATATTACATTTTGCTGTAACGCAGCATATAACGAATTACTAATACAATTTGGGTAATATTATTACTCGTTACTGTCACGTGTTTTGGTTCCGTTTTCCCTGTTCTCCTGCTTCCTGTTTCTGTTCCTCATCTGTTACAATTTTTGGTTAATTACCCCACACCTGTTATTCATTTCCTCTCATTTGTCCTAGTATTTAAACTCCATTCTGTTCTGTCTTTGGTTGTCCGTTCTCCGTTATTATAAGTTATGTTTGTACTTCTTGTCAGCCTGTCTTATAGTTATTAAAATCATATTGTTTCAACGGCATTCTCCGATCGTCATCTTCCTGCCTGCTACGTAGAACACCTGACAGTTACACTCTCAGTAACGCAAGTTAGAAACAACGTATTTTAGCTCAACGTTAAGCGGTGAATTTACCAACACCGCAAAACAGCACCAGAGAAAAAAAAAAATCTGCGGGTAAAATAGTTTGTCTATTTTCTGTTGCTGGAATTCTATATTTGAGATGACTGCAGAGACAGATTCTACATTTGTGAGATGGACACACTCCCGTTATTTTCAGTTAATCAGAGAATAAGGCTATGTTCACACTTGGCGTCTTTTTTAAAACTGCTAGCGTCTGTTTTACATTATAATCCTGTGGAGTAAACCATGTTTTCAAAAAAGTCCCGAGCGCTTTTTTAAACGCCACCGCCGGCGTCTTTTTCTGCAGCTCAGAGCGTCTTTTCTAGTTGAAAAAAGTTCAAATTTTCTGAAAGATATGCCCTACGTCAAGCGCCTTTTTGACAGCTGACCAATGGCAAGCAAGTAGCCAGAACTGACGTTTCCATAACAACAAGAAAAAATGGAGAAGGTGCCGGTAGATATACTTTTATTTTATTTTTGTGAACCGACATTCTCCTCCCCGTTAATTTCAAAAACTGACGCGCGGCTCCGACAGCCTTGTGGGCAGCGCGTCGACGTGAATACCGTTGTGCTTCGGGCGTCCCTTTTTCGAGTCCCGGCTCTCAGACCCTTCCTGATCCCGTCCCCCCTCTCTCTCTCACACACTTCGCTTCCTGTCTAAATACTGTCCTATCAAACAAAGGGCAAAAATCCCCAAAAAAAAAAAAAAAAATAAATAAATAAATAAAACACCAGTGCAAGAGCGAGCTTCCTCTTTTCTTGACATTCATACCATTGCAGCTGTTGTTATAGCAACAAAAGACGCCCTCGGCTGCAACGCTGCCACATTTTTTTTTTTTTTCTAAAAAAGCACCCTTGTCAACTTTTTCTTGTCAAAAAAGACGCCAAGTGTGAACATAGCCTAAGATAAGAATGCATAGACAGGTGCAATCAATGCTTGACACCAAACTTTCAACATGGAGAAATAGCACGAGTAACACCTGGAAACACCTGGACTGGTGCCACTAACACTAAAGCCGGGCTCACACTACAGGATTTTTAAAATCCTAACCGATTATGAAATCTGGTTGCAGCACACACGTAAGGAGAATCTTTGCAGATTATCTTCCCTGAAATCTTGAAAATGCACACACTACAAGATTTGAAAATCGTGGCGCATCACACACTACAAGATATTATTAAGATTATCATGATGGAGGGAGCGCCTCACATGATCATACGCAACAGATTGTCATTTCAGCAACTGATGTTTACGAATGTTAGTTAGCGTGCTAGCAGCTTTATGGACTCACCCAGTATGTTCAAAACTAAGACTCCAGAGCTTTCCTTACTCCATGCAGTTGTGGTATGTTTTCAACATATTATACAGACAAAATCATAAGAAGCAGTTTCCTCCATCTCCACTATCCAATGGACCGTACAGCCGCTGTTTTGTGGTCACGCATTGGCTATTGTGAAAGTACTGACGTAATCATAGCCGTGATCATCCCGATTTAAAATCCTGAATATCAAACATGTTTGATATGTTTGGGGCGGCTCCGATTTGTGTGAGAGCAGATCGGGAGGTGCAAGATTTGATCTGCGAACGTCTCACATTACCAGATAATCTGTGCTGAACATTGGGACCGATGGAGGTGCTCGACAAGATTTTTGCTCCGATTCTCAGGAGGGGAAAATCTGGGCAAAATCGGGCTAAAAATCTGTTTTCATTAATTCATAGTCTTTATATAAAATGAATGAATACGCAAAATATAATAGCCTAATTATCAGATTAACAAAATTAAAGGAAAAGACTGAGTGACATATGCTGCTGAGTTTGGCTCACATCGTGTGGCGCGGCGCTCTACGAAAGTTCACGGAAAGGAAACCGTGATGACAAAAATAGAAGTAAACACACTGCAGTTTTAAATGATTTGTATGAGCAAAAATGACAGACTATTTTTGTATTTTTTGTTGTTTGTTTCCGCTGTTTGATCGAGCCGGTGCCTTGTGCGCACACATTCAGACATACATCCTGTGCGTACTGCGTAGTAGGCTACAATCCGTGCCGTTCAGCCTGAGCCCAGGCCAAACACATTGCTGATGTGACGATGATGTTTTTTAAGCCTGTTTACATAATAAATAATAGTTTAGCATTCAAATGCATCAAATATGGACACATTTAATTGGATTCATGCTGAATGAGAGAGGTAGGCTGCACAAGAACAATGCCGTTTGCTTTCAGTTTCGCTTTGAATTCGTTTTGGCTTGTTCAGCAACTTCTTATATTTTTCATTCTTGTTTTGTTCTGAAAACCATTCAAAATAGGCTATAGGCTAGGTATTGTGTTTATTGTTTGTACATTATAACATTTCATAACTTTATTTACCGTTGTTATTTCTCAACGTAATCATGCGCTTTGTGCTTATCTGTGTTTAACCTAAACTACAACATAACATTAATGTAGACATATCGGTTATCTAAATATGATTTTATAATTTTATGCTATATAGACCTACCACATTACCCTCCAATGGATGTAGAATGAGCAGCAAAAACTACATTTTGACATTTTATAATGCCTAGTCATACTTCTGTGGATATTTTGGTAAAAGTAACTTAAAAGTAGTGTAACGCATTACAATTCAGAGACAGTAATATTGTGATGTAACTAATTACTTTCAAAAGACAGTAACTAGTAATATACAGGTGCATCTCAAAAAAATTAAAAAACTGAAACTTTCATATATTCTAGATTTTTTACATGTAAAGTAAAAAAAAATAAAAAATTCTAAAGTTTTTTTGTTTTAATTTTGATGATTACAGCTTACAGCTCATGAAAGTCAATAATCCAGTATGCCTTAGCAGTGCCACAGGCTGATTGCTTACATGTCAAACTTTACTGATGCTGTAATTTGTGCTAGGAGCAAGGGATTTGCTGTAATATGTGCTGCCGACCAAGTATTGAGTGCATAAATGAACATACTTTAAAGAACTCAAACTTTTCTGTTTTGCAAATCCATTTTTTGATTGATCTTAGGAAATATTCTAATATTTTGAGATACTGGATTTTTGACATCCATGAGCTGTAAGCTGTAATCATCAAAATGAAATGTTTTACTTTACATGCAATGAATCTAGAATATATGAAAGTTTCAGTTTTTGAAATAAGTTACAAACAAAAAATGAACTTTTTCACAATATTCAAAATTTTTGAGATGCACCTGTATAATGTATTACATTTTGGAAATAACTTGCCCAACACTGGTAACGACTGAGCCAAACAAGCAAGTGGCTTTCTAGACGCTACAACTGCAACTTCGCATTTGTCCACAAGACCGTGTTGCCATGTTTTCTACAGCAGCAAATGTGGAAACCAAGAATAGCGCGGATATGACTCCCGTGACAGTTGACATTAAAATCACAAATTTCTTTCGAAATTCACAAATTTAAAATGTCATCCTTGGATAAAATCACAAATTTGTCTTGATTTACAAATAGTTGGAAACATTTGCAGTAATATAAGTACACAACTGAACAAAAAAAAAAAAAACAATGTCCTAGTGTGTGTGTGTGTGTGTTTTTTTTTTTTTTTTTTTTTTTGATATTTTAATGTAAAATCATACATGCTGTGCCTTTAACAAGTTTCAGAAAGTTCCTCCACAGTCCAAACAGAACATTTATGGAAACAAAACTGCAAAAGAAAAATTCATAAACTTCTAAACTTCAAATTTCATAAACTTCTAATCTACCTTCTAGAAGTTTATGACATAATAGTAATGCTGTAACCAACTGTGTGAGAAACCAAAATTCCCTTTGTCTTTTGACATATAAGAGGTCATTGTACTATATAAACATCCTGTAGGCTTCAAAACTCAAAACTTTGTCATAAAAAGGGCTTATACTGAAGGAAGTCTGCCAAAACGACTTCTATCTCTATGATGTATTAATGTGGATAAGCACCACCTATTCAGAAGAAGATTATCACTGCCTGTTTAGCTCCGGCCACAGATTCTCACATGTAGTGTTTACCAGAGAGGTGAACGCAGGATGGCTCTGAAGACAAGACGCTGTGCAGTGCCAATTTGTGGAAAAAACATTCACTTTGTAAACTGGGTCGGTACTTCTGCAGCGATGTAGGATGATTTTGAGGTTGGAGGAGAAAATAAGATGACAGTTTTTCAACATACCCTAACTGTACCCTAACGGATTTACCCTCACAGTGCAGAGCACAACGTCTTGTCCACATGATGCTATTCACAGGAATCTGCTACAGTGTTTGAAGGAGGGGCGGTTTAAGTTTTCCCGTGTCTGCGCGCACAACAAGCGGGCAGGCAATATGCTAATGCTTCATGTTGACGTCAACATGAAACAGCTTGAGAATAGTTTTAAAAACGCCTTGTTTAAAGGATTCAGAGTCGACTCTTTCTTTTGAGAGACAATAACTTTATGTTGAGAAACAATGACTTTATCTTAACGGTGCACTTTCAGATTTAAATATGAAGTGATATGTACTTATTGGTACATATTCCGTGTCTCGTGAAAAAGTTCCCCCAGGTATGTTTTTATCAGACCAGGTTGGTCAAATATTAAAAATGAAAGGATTACAATAAAAACATTATTCTGTATGCTTTAGCCTTGTGCATGAGCAGATCCGTTTCCGTCTTTGTCCAGCCTCTGATCAGTTTTTCTCCAGAAGTTATGACTGATAAAAATGTACTCTTTTGAACTTAAGGTTGTGGCTTTCTCATAACCCCCTCACACAATGCAAGCATGTGTTGTTGTTGTTGTAGTCTTTCTTTGTTTGTTGTTGTTCTGTCTCTTTAGTTTTGTTTTCTACTGTGAAACAATGGCCCGGGCCAGTGCTGCCACCTTGTGGAACAACTGATTAGTGCATAACCAAGTCAATGCGAATGTGTGACCTGCATGTACAAAGTTCCAAAAATCGGATGGTGCGCATACTTTATATGTGTTTTGATTACGAAATTAGCGTTACTTGCACCGTATGAGGACCCTCTTATAGGCGTAAAAACCGAAGTATACTTTAGCCTTTAAACTCACTCTAACCTGAAATTGTCATGGCTGATATTGAATTGAATTCGCATTGATTCTCTGGGAAAGTGGCAGTGATTCTTTGGGAAATCATCCTTTATATCTCTCTCCACATTCACATTGGAAAAAAATAACACTGCAGAAATAATTTCCCCTCTAAATTTTACTTCTAAAATGTGTGAAAGGTGTGACATGACCTCAGTTCTTCAGGTGGTTTTGAAATTCATTGCTATGTCTTCTTGTGAATAGACCTGGACTGGAGGATGTGTGCGTCTCTTGAAAAAAGATCAGATGTAGAATTCCATCACATTACACATGAAAAGATGAGAGATAGCTTTAAAGCTGTGACATTTAAAAACGACTTTTTGGCGAACAGCTTCTTTTAAACAGTAAGATAACCAGATCTCATCATCAAAATGGTTGGTAGAGATGAATAAGAGTTTAGTAAGGGGCAATATCAATGCAAAGAGAATCAGTTGCACCTGCGAAGTAATTTATCAATCTGAGAAGTCATCTGCAAATTAATAAGATGGTCACATAGTTTGGTGTATGAGGAAAGAGTGACCAACAAAATTAATGTTACTTCAATTCGGCCATACCCCTGAATTATGAAATAAGCTTGATGTGTGACCAGGCTTTTTGGACTGGCACATAGCCTAAAAATTGGTGTTGTATATGCCTTTTTTTTATTTTTTTTATTTATTTATTTTTTTTAACTGTGGCTTTGTGACCTTGGCCACTGAATGATTGTTAGTACTAGGCGGGTGGTTTGAGTATCTCCGAAAGTGCCAATCTCCTGGGAATTTCCTGCACAAGTCTCTAGTGTTTACCAAGAATGGTGGCAGCTCTGTGGGCAAAACTGGCTTGTTATTGAGAGTGGTCAGAGGAGACTGGCCAGACTGGTTCAAACTGACAGGAAGGTGACAGTTACTGAAATAACCACATTGCAATAACCACATCTCTGAATGCTCAACATGTCAAAACTTGAGGTGAATGGTCTGCAGACCACAGCAGATTCCACTCCTGTCAGATAAAAACAGGAATCTGAGGCCACATGGCCACAAACTCATCAAAACTGGGCAGTAACACTGGGAAAACATTCCCTGGTATGAAGAGGCTAAATTTATGACACAAGTCAGAATTTTGCATACTTCTGGTAAGGTTGAGGCTGGGATTTAGTGCATTTGAAGTGAAAGTACTTGATGAACATATACTATGTGTGGAGAGCATTCACTCAGTATTGGCTATATATAAATATACACACAGAAGTCAACATTTGAAGTGGATCAAGTTAACCAAAGTTGTCCTAAGACAAGAACGGGTATTGTTTTGGTTTTAGGACAACTTTGATGAAAGGTTTTGATCCACTTCAAATGTTGATTACTGTGTATATATGAAGAGTTCAGATACAAAACCAGCTAAAAGCCATCTCGGTCAAAAATGAGATAATGATACTGAGTGAATGCTCCTGACACATAGTATACGTCCATCAAGTACTTTTACTTCAAACTCGCTAAATTCCAGCCTCAGCCCAATCAGAAGTACCAGTACGTACATAGAAACCTATACAAAGTAGGCAGAAAGAAATGCTCATTTTAAAGAAATACATCAGATGGATTTAGAGGCTTTTGCATCTGAACTCTTCATATATATACAGTGCACAGTATAAATGAGTACACCCCATCTGAATAAATATAAAAGATGTATTTTCTTAATGATCACTAATATAATTCATGGAAAGATGGCAAAATTTAAATGTATTTAACATATACATAATAAAAACAAATAAATATATGCCAATATTTTCTGTAAAATAAGTAAATTAGCCATTTTTGTTTAAATGAAGGATTGCAGAAATGCGTACACCCTAGATTTAATTGTAAATATTAAAATTTTATTTTTGATTAAAATGTAAATAAATGTATAATATTCTAGTATTTAGTATGTCCTCCAGTACTTTAAGTAAACTGCTCTGATCCTTCTTGGCACTGAGAACACAAGTTCATGACAAAATGCCACATCTGTCCTGTTTAACTCCTGAAGGACGACCTTCTTAAATGCCCTGGTCTTTAATGGGGAGTTTTGCTCAGCTCGTCTCTACAGAGTCTCCCACAGCTGCTCAAGAGTGCTAAGATTGTGTGAAATACATGTCCACTGAAGGATTTTCAGAATGAATATCTTCATTGTCATGCTAAAAAAAATGCCCAATAATGCAGGGAATAAGGAGAGGGTAGCTGTTTCAAGTTTTTGTATCACAATGTATTGATGAAGTGATGCCAGAACTGATAAAGCACAACTCGCTCACAGCTTTAGCACTCGTACATCCCATAAGATCTTTACTATCACTGAACGTTACTGTGGGAACCAGGCACTTCTCACTGTACTCCTCCTCTAGCAACACCATAACATTTAGATGCTTTTGGATCTGAAATGATTGACTTAGGCTACGTTAACACTGCAAGTCGTAATGCACAGATCCAATCTTTTCACCATATCCAATTTTTTTTTTTTTCTTGGCCCGCGTGTTTACATTCACTTTTGACACGCCTCGTATCCGATATCCGTGTTTACACGATTCTCCAGCATAAAATCATTCCACTGGCTTTCACTACCATGAGCACAACGACTGACCCTCAAATTCTGGATGGACTTTTGCTTATTCATATTTTCCGAAGTCGGCAAAAGTATACCTGACAGCAAATAATTAAACAAAGAAAGGCTTTTTAATGCTGCCATCATAAGGAGGGCGTTAATGCTTTCTACATCAGTTTCTCCAGCGTGGCTGGCTGCACGAGTTTTGATGATGACAACTAATTCACGATTTACCAGACTCACTCACTGTATTTCATCCCGTGCTTTAAAGGAACACTCCACTTTTTTTGAAAATAGGTTCATTTTCCAACTCCCCTAGAGTTATACAGATGTGTTTTACCGTTTTTGAATCCATTCAGCCGATCACCGGGTCTGGCGGTAGCACTTTTAGCATAGCTTAGCATAAATCATTGAATCCGATTAGACCATTAGCATCTCACTATAAAATGACTAAAGAGTTTTCATATTTTTCCTATTTAAAACTTGCCTCTTCTGTAGTTGCATCGTGTACTAAGACTGGCGAAAAATAAAAAGTTGCGATTTTATAGGCTGATATGGCTAGGAACTATACTCTCATTCCGGCGTAATAATCAGCAGGCACAATGATATTACGCAGCGCCTGAAAGTGACCGGCACTAAGTTTGTGTAGATGCAGAGTTGCAGCTGGCAGAGTTGACGGCTGCGTAATATCATTGCGCCTGCTGCACCCATGGTACGGCAGCAAAATTCCTTGATTATTACGCCGGAATGAGAGTATATTTCCTAGCCATATCGGCCTATAAATTCACAACTTTTCATTTTCCGCCAGTATTAGTACACAATGTAACTACAGAAGAGTCAAGTTTTAAATAGGAAAAATATCGAAACTCTTTAGTCATTTTATAGTGAGATGCTAATGGTCTAATCGGATTCAATGATTCATGCTAAGCTATGCTAAAAGTGCTGTATAACTCTAGGGGAGTTGGAAAATGAGCCTATTTCAAAAAAAAAAGTGGAGTGTTCCTTTAATAGGGTTACAAGCTCTTTTCATGTTCTGTTAATGCTATAGCGTACTGTGTCATGATTATCAAAATTGTCTACCCTCCTTGCTGAACATGTTCATTCTAAAGTGAAAGTAAAATTGGAAATAATAGCGCGTATATGAAAGCCAGGCAGGACAGGCAGGATTGGTGAAATCAAGTCGATTCCTTTGACAAAAAGGAAACGGTAAAAGATTTTTGTGTAAACAAGACTAGCTTTGAGTTTCTATGCGAGGGCTTTCGCTTTCTTGTTTAATTATTTGCTGTCTGGTAAACTTTTGCCGAGGCGTGTCTCGCAAATGCAGATTATGACGTTCAACGCAATCCGTTATGGAACAAATGACTTAACTGACATGGAGAATCGGATATGTGTGTTTAGAAGTAGGTCGGATGTCCAGATATTGGATATGTATCTGATTTAATACCACATTTGGAAACGGCTCAGATCGGATGTGAAAAAATCGGATATCATACAGATTTTTATGTTTACACGCGTGCATCAAATTCCGATCTGTCTCAGATCTGGGGGAAAAATCAGATTTCTTCTGCCAGTGTAAACGCACCCTTGGTCTCTTGAGACCAGAGAATGGATTTCCAGAAGTCTATATTTTGTAAATATGGGCCTTGGAAGAGATTAAATGAGTTTATTGTGTTTTGGCTACAGTAGGCAATTCTAGTGGTGATAACAACCATCCATGTCACTTCTGCAAGCTGCGTCATACTATTTTCATAGCTTGTGTTGGCTCTGAGACACTTGCATGCTATTTCTCCTGCTCTTTTTCTAGCTAAAAAACTCATCACTAAATGAAAACTTAAAGTGAAGACCTGATTATTTCAGGAGTCTTGTCACAAGTCCATTGTTTTTGAATGTCAGTGGTGCTTCTGCTATATTTTCACACTTAAAACAATAATTTGGTATTCCTCTTGTACCATTGTCCTCTTTTATGCTAATAAATAAATCTCCTGGCAGTTTTCTCTCAAGTGGTTCCATTGTTGTCAGCACTAACTCTCAGTATGATTCAGCAGGCTATGTAACAGTTTTAATTGTCAGGAAATTACATGTTTTTAAACTTTTGGCTCAGTATTAGAGGTCGATCGATGTATCGGTTTTACCGATTAATCATCATCGATAGTTGATTGGTGGAACTATCGGTTATCGGTTATATCGGTTATAATTTTTTCCGGGTGGGGTCCGTTGCTGGAGCGGCTGAGAAGGTCGTCCCTATAGTCTTTGTTATACAGCACGAGAGCGCCCTCTAGTGGCGGAAATCACTGACAGCACGTGCGGTTTGTTTAGACACGTGACACTGCGCGCTGCCAGAGTGGGACACTTCAAAGGCGGATTTAAAACATTGACAACGAAACAGTGTGTTCAGTATACTGTAGTGCATGTTTTTATGTCATTACTAAGCGATGAATTTGTTGACTAGATGCTGCATTAGTGAAGAAAGGACAGCAGTATACTTTTGCCCGTTTGGTGATCAAATAAAGTCTTGTAGGCTGCCACTTGAATTGAACCCGACGCGTCTGGTATGTGTGATACCGGATAGCTGCGAGTTCTTCTAGACTTGGCACTATATTTTGATTAATTTTATATTTTGATTCGATAACCACAAATGTTCTAGAATAGAAGCCGTTAAATTGTGAAAGTACACAATATCCATATGTATGCAATTTCAATACTGTGGCCTTTGTGTAGACATTTAAAGATGGCCATATTTAGCTTGACTGTTGATGTAATGGTAACACTTTACAATACGAGTCAATTTGTAACATTAAGATTGATAAAAGCTGTAGAATAGAAGTATTGTTCCTTGTTAGAGTGTGTTAATTTCACCATTTACTGATATATTAAAAAAAAAAAAAAAAAAAAAAAAAAAAGTTATTTTTGTTGACATTAATGAACTAACTGTAATGATCAATATGGTATTAATATTAATATTTTGATTAAGTTATAATATTAATATTTGATTCAGTATGGTTCAGTAGGCTACTTTTTTTTTTTTTTTTTAAATAGTAGAGCACTATTTATTTTCCGTTCAGTATCCATTTTAAAAACTATCGGTCGATTAATCGTATCGACCAGTGTGGCCCAACCTAGTTATCGGTATCGGTAAAATCCAATATCTGACGCCGCTGCTAAATTTCTTTAAAAAAGAAAAAAAAGAGATCATGTCACTCCGCTTTTGAAGGCCCTTCACTGGCTGCCTGTCCAATTTAGAATACACTTTAAAATTTTATTATTCGTTTTTACATCTTTGCACCATCAAGCACCTATCTACTTATCTGAATTGCTGCACCAGTATACCCCTTGAGAAGTTTAAGATCGTGCGACCAGAACCTTTTAATTCCACATTCAAGACTCAAGCGTAGAGGTGACCGTGCTTTTTCAGTAATTGGGCCTCGTCTTTGGAATGATTTGCCAGTTGAAATCAGAACGGCTCCTAGCCTGACTATTTTTAAATCACTTTTAAAAACTCATTTGTTTTCAGTGGCCTATTAAGTTTTTATTTTGCCTATTATATTTCTTATTTGTGTTTTCTCTCTCTCTCTCTCTCTCTCTCTCTCTTTTCTCTCTCTTTTCTCTTTGGTTGTAATTTCGTACTCCAAATTCTATGATGATGTCTCTAAGTGTAAAGCTTTGGTCAGTCTTGTGGCTGTTTTAAATGTGCTATATAAATAAAGTACACTTGAAACTTGAAACTATTTTCTACTAATATATATTTGTATATTTGGCCATTTTTTTTCTTAATATATTTTTGAAATGTAAACATTACAAAAAAGTTTTGTTAAAAGACATACAGTATATTGTGTCCTACATATATTTAAATCGAATAAAATACATTCACATAAGTCACATTTGAAGACAAGTTTTATTTGTTGTCTATAGCACATGAACATTTCGCACATATTCTAGTTGGCTATTTCTTCCACTTTTCCATTTAGCCTGAATGTAGGCTACTGTAAGGCTTAAAATGTATTTTATTGCCCCAGAAATAAATGTTATGGTATATTTTGGTACACGAAGGTTGAAACTAAATATATTTTAAATTTCAAAAATATATTTCATTACACTGTTTCATTATTTACAACATATATTTATCATATATTTAAAATACGTTTTAGCCAGGGAATGAATGAATAAATAAATAAATTTTATATTGTCATATGGTGAATTTGAATTACAACTTCATATTCAAATCGCATGATTCTTTATGATCCCCGTCTCTAGTGCTGCTCAGTGATGTATAATAAAGTGGCCATTTAATGCATATCTTAGTAGCATCGAAGCCATGCTTTTCCATAAAAAAAGATACGGCCATTCAGAATAGAGAGCATTCTGTCAATGTTACGTATTTATACAGTATTTGGGTATTCTTAGCCGACCGAGAATGACACTGGGAAGCTAGAGAGTTAAATGTCATGATACAAGTCAGTAGCTGTGAATTCATATACGAACATGTCAGATTCCCTGCTATATTTGGTCTGCTGAAAACCAAGGCTTGCTTTGACAGTGTCACATATATTCCTGCTCAGATTTCAGTTACCAGACTTTTCACCCATTGTAAAGTCACTCATTTCACTGTCTTTGCTCTAATTTAATATACTGAATTGATGAATTCGTCTCTCTGGCCTTATGTTGTTATATAGAATTTCAGTAAAGTAAGAATGCATTTTAAATGTACAGAACTTGTTAAAAAAGGTCATATTGTGATTATTTTATTTATTTATTTATTTTTTACATTTTAAATCCACTTATAATCCATTGCTGCGTATTAATATCTCCACATGTAAATGATCTCTGTTTTGAACCCATTTTTAATGTAAAAAATACCAGTTCTGCATCAAGTTTATGCATCAGGTAGTTTCAGCATCCAACCTAGTTTCACTTTTGCCATTTGGTAAGCATTAATCTGACTGGCTGACTGAACTGATGAATTTCTATGTGAAAATATTTGTATGCAGATTTCACGGACAAATTTGATTATATGCACAGTTATTGAATG
The DNA here is from genome assembly GCA_036247105.1 of Cirrhinus mrigala. NCBI lineage: Eukaryota > Metazoa > Chordata > Actinopteri > Cypriniformes > Cyprinidae > Cirrhinus > Cirrhinus mrigala. The sequence continues at coordinate 3,423,643 of CM070016.1, read as the reverse complement.
AGACCCACTGAATTTAAAAGAGCAAAGAAAACCATGTTTTTGGTTAATGTCACTTTAGACTGATTGACTTGCTGCTTCATAATGACATGATGGACCTATTGTTTCAGCAGCATCTCATTAGGTTAATGAACATTTTAATATCACAGATTGCCACTGCTTCGGCTGTAGTGCCGTCTACGAGCTGCGAAAATGATGAAACATTTAATATCTGTGTTTGAACTGTGGAGAAGATCTCGATAGTTTCACCTCTGCTGTCTTCTGGGGGCTCCCGAAAGACATAAGTAATAATGGCACAGCTTGTTTGTAATGTGTTTGGCTGTAATTTGCAGCAGGCTCAGGACCTGAGAAGGAAAATGGCTTTTTATTGCCCGACTGAGTAATGGAAACAATTCCATTAGCGAGGACAATATCTTTGTTTGCTCCTTATTGTGCAGACTTTGTCACGTTCTCGTCTTTATTGTGTTTGGAGCTCAAATCTGAAGGACAATTAAATGTTATAAAATCTCGTCTCAGCTAGTTGGAGATCGAGTGGAAAGAGAAAAAAGATACTGTGACAACATTTTCTTCAAAGACCTTGGCCTACAAAAGGACGACCTTTCGTTTATTTTACGCCTTTTGTTCATTAAAGAGACTAAATAATAATATCATGTTATATAACGATTTTTGTTAAATGGTAACACCAGTGACACAACTCTAGGAGACCACTACCTTTATTATATATTTTATTCAGCATTTTTTTTTTTTTTAAATCATATATTTGATCATTATGAATACATTATTGTATTTTAAATGGTAGAAAAAACAGTTTTTGACCTCAAAATAAAGCACTTTCCCTCTGTACTTGGTATTTATACATCTAAAAACCGCAATCTAATTAAATTATATAATGTTAATATACCAACCTATGGAAGTACTGAAATCTGTTTTGTACCTTTGTAATGTACTGCTTACCACTAAAAGCAGACGAGATGGTGATGAGAAAGCCACACAGTGGACCAAAGCCCATCACAAGCAGCTTTCAAATCACACAAACACTAAACACCATCATGGTAACCACACGTGAATAAAGCCGTTAAACATGAATAAACATGAATTTTTTAGCAACCTTAGATGTAGCACACAACCCTAATGTACACAACTGATGAGAAAAAACTAAGAGGAAAAATAGTTATTTCAACAAAAAACGTCAAATGTAAAATGTAACGCAGGGAATTCTGGGAATGTTAATTTACGGTTATTCACTGTAAATGATACATTTTCACTTCCAAAAACAGTATACTACCGTAAAATTACATGTAAAGTTTTTCTCCGTATATAGTAGGGGAACGTACTGTTAACCAATTAAAGGAGAAGTCCACTTCCAGAACAACAATTTACAAATAATTTACTCACCCCCTTGTCATCCAAGATGTTCATGTCTTTCTGTCTTCAGTCGTGAAGAAATTATGGTTTTTTTCTCCATATAATGGACTTCATTGGTGCCCCGATTTTGACACAGTGTGGTTTAAATGTAAAATAAAAATTTGTTTACTTTTTAAGCACAAAAGCTTATGTAGCACTAGCTCTGGGATGCGCGTCCACGACACTACATACTATTGAATCACATCGAAAGGTCACGCGGAATGTAGGTGGAACTACAGACCCAGTGTTTACAAAGCGAACCTGCAAAGAAGTGCAAGTAAGTCAAACGCTGTTTACAAACAAATAGGTACAACGATGTCGGAAGATTCCAAAGTTGTAGGAGAAAATGCGGATTTTTTCGTCATACTCTACCTTTTTGAGCCGGAGTACACAGACAATGAACTTAGACGTGATTCATAGTGTCGTGGACGCGCATCCCAGATCCTGTGCTGCACAGGCTTTTGTGCTTAATAAGTATGCAAATTTTTATTTTTCTGAAATCATTTCGCTAGATAAGACCCTTCTTCCTCGGCTGGGATCATTTAGAACCCTTTGAAGCTGCATTTAAACTACGTTTTGGAAGTTCAAAATCAGGGCACCAGTGAAGTCCATTATGTGGAGAAAAATGTTTTCCTCAAAAACCATAATTTCTTTACGACTGAAGACAGAAAGACATGAACATCTTGGATGACAAGCGGGTGAGTAAATTATTTGTAAATTGTTGTTCTGGAAGAGGACTTCTGCTTTAATAGGTTTTAACTGTAGCATTTTTAGTCTTTTACCGTTAAAATCACGGTTATTTTTTAGAGTGTGTCACTCCTAATTCTCTCAGCATGCGGACAGAAGGGCTGTCAGTGAATAAATGGGAAAACAAAGTAACTTACTTTAAAAAAGGTATTTTCTTGTCAATTTAAAAGTAATGCATTACTAGTTACTTGGAAAAACGAAAGTGATTACGTAACTTGCGTTACGTGCAATGCATTACCGCCAACACTGTAATTTATTTTCTGATAATGAATCTTAGTAAGCTAAACAACATACTGAATTTGATGTGAATGAAAACAGGACTGTGAGAGATGAATGTATACTGTCTTTGATGCGTTGTACTGTTGCGTGTCTCGATGGTAATTGTTTAGCTGATGAAGCTTTGCTGTTATGTCTTTCCAAAAATAAATTATTTGGGGTGTAAAACTTTTTTTTAATGACTGCACTTCTAAGTGAAATTTCACCTGATACCAACTCTCCTCAGTTCGGCTTTTTTTATTCATGTTCTGAGGATGTCTGTTGAATATTATCTAGGCGTTGTGTTGAGGTAACAAGCCCCAGCAGGAGTTTAGCATTACGAGCTTGTTAAGATCGCTCGTTGCCTTTTTCTTTATAAGGATTTTCTTAAATACAAAAGCGGGTTGGTAATTGTAGCGTGGTGTTTTACAAGAATTTCAATGTGGTTCATATAGAGATTAACAGGTGTGTAAAATTAAAGAAAACTTAGACAAACAAAGGCTTAACCTGTATTTTCTGGCACACTGTATTAAGAAAGAAAAACAAAACAAAAAAAAAAAAAAAAACAACAACAACATTTCTAAGCATCTTGGAGTTAAAGTGCTGATAAATGCAAATAATGTTTTTTTTTTTTTTTTTTTAAAGATATATAAAATTTAATCTTATTAAAAAATAAACTATTTTATCCAATATGTTTTATCTAATTTAGAGCTGTAACTCACTTTTTATTGTTTATTAATAACAAAAATGTGTATCTCATCACTGTCTGTCCTTTCTAAATTTCTCACAAATTGATCACTTCATATCTATAATATTAAAACCTGTAAAAATTAATGCATGAGATGTAAATTAATATGAATAAAGTGTTCTGTTCACTTTTAGCATGTACAGTACTGTAAACTGTGATTGCACCATATTTTGGTATTATGAATGATAATACGTTGTTAATGAGCTGAATATTGGTTTCTTGTGTAAATGGTGTAAATGTTTCCCATGTAACTCATAAGACTTAAACAAAACATATTTATCTTTTTTATCGACTTGTAAAGTGTTATGAGAAACATTTTGCGACTTATATAGCAGAAACACAATTAGGGTGGCTGCAAGAAACCGATCTTGAACACACAAATATACACTAATTGGAGTTCTGTATTCTATAATTGACATCATTACTGGAAACGTAGTGATAAACAGTCTTTTTTGTCTAAACATTCATTAGCTATTAAAATTATGTAAACTGCTACGCGGGGACTCATGGAAACACTTCTGGGTGATGATTCAGACTTCCCAACTCCAGAAATATTTCCCTCATAACTGTTTTTTTGCACAATGATCTAACAGTAACATTACAAAGCAATTATTTTGATATATTCTGCTTAGATGAGGAAAGAACTATCAACAAACAAATTATATTTACATATAATTTATATTATAACTACTTTGGCATGTAATTTGCCTGCACCATTCGTGAATAATAGCTCAAATGATGTGGATTTTGTGGAAAAGTCTGTTGTTACTTTTCCTAGCGATCAGATTTGCTTTTTTATGCATGGTGGACATAAAAAAAGGGAGGAAATTAAATTAATTAAATAAATAGTTCACCAAAAAATGAAAATCTGATGAGAATGTGCTCACCCTCAGGCCATCAAAGATGCATACGAGTTTGTTTCTTCATCAGATTTGGAGAAACGTAGCACACTTGCTCACCAATCGATCCTCTGTAGTGAATGGGTGCCATGAGAATGAGAGTCCAAACAGCTGATAAAAACATCAACAAGTAATCCACAACACTCCAGTCAATCAATTAACATCTTATGAAGCCAAAAGCTGCATGATTGTATGAAACAAATCCATCATTAAGACATTTTTAACTTCGAACTGTCACTTCTGACCAAAATATCAGTCCATAATCTATAATAACAAAATAATAAAAGTCCATCTCCTGTTGTCTCTCACATTAAAATCTATTGACATATATACAGTGCACAGCATAAAGGAGTACGCCCCCACTAAATAAATATAAAAGATGTATTTTCTTAATGATCACTAATATAATTCATGGAAAGATGGCATATACTTAATAAACATATACTTAATAAAAACAACAAAATATATGCCACTATTGTCTGTAAAATAAGTAAATGAGCCAACTTTGTTTAAACAAAGGATTGCAGAAATGAGTACACCCTAGATTTAATTCAGCAAATGTATAATATTCTAGTGCTTAGTATGTCCTCCAGAACTTTAATTATACTGCTCTGATCCTTCTTGGCACTGAGTGTACAAGTTCATGACAAATGTTCACATCTGTCCTGTTTAAGCCCTGGAGGACGACCTCCTTAAAGGGATAGTTCACCCAAAAATGAAAATCTGATGTTTATCTGATTACCCCCAGGGCATCCAAGATGTAGGTGCCTTTGTTTCTTCAGCAGAGCACAAACAAATATTTTTAACTCAAACCGTTGCAGTCTGTCAGTCATATAATGGCAGTCAATGACTACCAAATCTTTGAGAAAAAAACATGCACAAACAAAACCAAATTAAACCGTGACGATACACTGATGTCCTAAGACATCATGCGAGAAACTGAACAGTTTTTATATCATTTTTTACCTCTGATTCACTGCTATGTCCTACTGTCCTGAGCGCATTCACAGCATCTGGCGCGTGACATGTGTCATGTGCTCTGGCGTAGTATATGCAAGCGCCGGAAGTGATCTGCGTTTATATGTCACTCATTGTTCACGTTCACGCTGTCTTTTTGTTTTTTTTGTTTGTTTTTTTGGGGTTTTTTTTCTCACGTTCACGCTGTCTGATGATATATAAAAATCGTCTTCCATTGTGATGACCTGTACTTCTAAATATCTTTGGATCTTCACAGTGCCAGTGAGCGCGTCCGCAGTCTCTGTGCATAGTATACTACGCCAGAGCGTGCGCTCAGGACAGTAGGACATAGTGGTGAATCAGAGGTAAAAAAAAAAAATATATATAAATACTGTTCAGTTTCTCGCACAAACCGATCGCTTCGTGTCTTAGGACATCAGTGTATCGTCATGAGTCGCAGGGTTTAATTTGGTTTTGTTTGTGTATGTTTTCTTTACTTTCAAAGATTTGGTAGCCATTGACTGCCATTATATGAATGACAGACTGCAACGGTTTAAAATCTTCGTTTGTGTTCTACTGAAGAAACAAAGTCACCTACATCTTGGATGCCCTGGGGGTAAGCAGATAAACATCAAATTTTCATTTTTGGGTGAACTATCCCTTTAAATGCCCTGGTCTTTAATGGGTAGTTTTGTTCAGCTCATCTCTACAGAATCTCCCACAGCTGCTCAAGAGTGTTAAGATACATCTCCACTGAAGGATTTTCACCTTGGAGGAATGAATGTCTTCATTGTCATGCTGAAAAAATGCCCAATAATGCAGGGAATGAGGGGAGGGTAGCATGTTTGGTTTCAGTTTTTCTGTATTACATCACACAGTGGTGTGTGAATTGATGACGGCATTGATAAAGCACATCTCCCTCACACCTTCAGCACTCATACATCCCTTCATAAGAGCTTTACTACCACTGAACATCACTGTGGGAACCAGGCACTTCTCACTGTACTCCTCCTCTAGCAACAACAGAACATTTTGGATGCTTTCAGATCTGAAATGATTGATTTGGTCTCTTGAGACCAGAGAATGAATTCCCAGAAGTCTATATTTTGTAAATATGGTCCCTGGAAGAGATTAAATGAGTTTAGTGTGCTTTGGCTACAGTAGGAAATTCTAGTGGTGACAACAACCATGGGTGTCACTTCTGCAGGCTGCGTCGTACTCTGTGAGACTCTGTGTCACTCTTTTCATAACTTTTGCTGGCTCTGAGACACTGGCATGGCATTTCTCCGGCTCTTTTTCTAGCAAAAAATTCACTCATCACTAATTGAAAACTGTCACAATTCCATTGTTTTTGAATATTGGTGCTACTTCTGGTATATTTCCACACTTAAAACAATAATTTGGTATTCCTCTTGTACCATTGTCCTCTTTTATGCTAAGAAATAAGTCACCTGGCAGTTCTCTGACAAGTGGTTTCATTGTTGACAGCATTAAGTCTGAGTATGATTCAGTAGGCTATAAAAACACTTTTAACTGTCTTAAGTTTTGGTTCACTATACTTACCCGTTGATCAAAAATAGCCTTAAACCTTTTTTTTTTTTTTTTGGCATGTTTATTTAGTAACTCAGAAGGGTGTACTCATTTTTGCAACATAAAAATAATCTTATTTTGCTGAATAATTTTGACATTATTTCTTTGGTAATTGATCAAGCAGGCTTGTTGGAACATTATATCTCCAAAGAACCCTAACATGTCTTCTAAGTAAAGAGTAATTGCTGAAATGTGTTAAGTTTTAGAGGGGGTGTACTCATTTATGCTGTGTGCTGTATTTAAAACTGTTTTGAACAGTTTAAATAGTGTTTGATCTGTGCGTATTTCTTTTCTCATTCAGACCAGACAACTTTTTTTTTTCACTGGAGGATGCAATATTGTGGATTATGGACTCATATTTTAGCCAAAAGCAAGTCGAAAATGTCTTGATGATAGATTTGTTTCTTGCTATTTGGGCACCACATTAAAAAAATGTAAGAAGCGACTTGCTATTTGTTGTTATTAAGCTTCACACCGTAAGATATTTTAATCACAGAAAGCTGTGACATTAATAAAAATGTTTCCTAGAATGATTTGATTATCTAGAAACTCTAGAAGCGTAGCGACGCAGCTATAATGGTCGATTTAATTGCGTCACAGTTGTAGGAGCTCAAGAATGCCAAACTCTGCTGCCGAACACTTGAACGCCATTATAGAAGCTTATCTGCGCTCAAGCAGGAGAAAGCAGCTGCAAAACAGCTTTTCACAACTGTCACAACTCTCTCCTCCCGCTGTTGTAAATCAACCTTCTAATGGCTGCGAGAAGAACCCGAGTGAAGATACAGTTAGCGGTGGCGCCTGGCGTGGGAATAAAGAGGCTCTTTTTATAGCGCCGTGTGATGAGTTAATCATACGCTCTCGCCTGTCCACTCATTCGCTCCTCATGACTCTGTCTCTCCAAGTGAATAGAACGGGCTTTCCGCTTGAAAAGGGCACCTGGGAGCCTTCTTTTGATGGTAATGACAGCAACGCAGCCGTCGTTTTTCTTCTTTTTGCCCATGCCAGTTTATCAGGACTCCAAAAAGGGAAAAAACACATGAGCCATTTGCATCTTCTCTGCTTGGGGTTACAGTTTTAGGCAGACTTCTTTTCTTTTCGGGGAAGAAAACACCAACCTCGCCAGCTGGATGTGTGAGAGTTAGCTGTGACTTTCAAACCCAAGTTGTCTGGGTAACAGTTTGGACAAGTTGAGGGTTGAACGAGGGGAGGTGTCAAGATATATCAATGTCTGCCGGCACAGACTGACATAGTGGGCAACACGGCAAACAAGATTATCCTTTTCATATCGGAGCGATGCCGGAGCTGGTTCTAGTGACATCGCATTTAATTCACTGCCTTTGTGTCGTCGCCCTGGCTTTGATGTACCAGTCAGAATATATAACGGATAAAATTCATAGCAGTCATTGTATATCAGACTGACAAGCTTGAGCATGACAATAATAGTGCGGTGTTGGTGGAAAAGAGGTAGACTGGAGCTGAGGAACTATCAGTGGAATCCTGCTCGGGGTGGTACGGTTATGATCAAAGCACATTTTATCAAATATTTTATGCTTTTTTTTCTCAGCACGATGCCTGTTAATTTAATCAGACTCAAAAAAGGTGTTAAAGGAGTTATCGGCTGTGCAACAATTGTAGTTTGATTTGAACATCCGGAGTTTAAAGCATCTCATAGTGGTTTGATTCTAAACCCTTGTGAGCTGACTTGCTTAGATAGGAAGCTGCCTTTCAAGGTGGTGACCTAATCGCCATAAAAGTGACTGATTTGGAACACACTGCATCTCCACGGGTCATACAATTAGTGCTCCTTACACAAAGAATACAAGGACACGTGTAAAATAGTGTGCAATAGTTTCTGGGTGGAAAAAAAAAATAATAATAAAAAAATCATTCATATTCTCCATAGGTAAGCTGATTTTAAAGGATTAGTTCACTTTCAAAATAAAAATGTTGATTACATTTTATTTTAAGGTCCAATTCTCGCTATTAACAAACAATAAACTATGACTTTTGCCTCAATAAACTAGTAATTTGCTGCTTATTAGTAGTTAGCAAGGTATTTGTTAAGGTGGGATGTAGAATATGGTGATGCAGAATATGTGCTTTATAAGTACTAATAAATAGCCAATATGTATTCGGAAATCTTTCCTGGATTGTTCACCATGCAATGGGCTTCAGTGGTGGCCAAGTGATTGAAGGTCCAAACTGCAGTTTTAGTGCAGCTTTAAAGGAGAAGTCCACTTCCAGAGCACAAATTTACAGATATTGTGCTCACCCCCTTGTCATCCAAGATGTTCATGTCTTTCTTCAGTCATAAAGAAATTATGTTTCTTGAGGGAAACATTTCAGGATTTTTCGATACGGTTGTAAACAATCCCAGTCGAGGAAGAAGGGTCTTATCAAGTGAAATGATCGGTTATTTTCATTTAAAAAAAAATACGATTTAAATACTTTTTAATCTTAAATGTTCGTCTTGTCTTGCTCTGCCTGACTTACTCTGTGTATTCTGGTTCAAGACAGTTAGGGTATGTCGAAAAACTCCAACTGTATTTTCTCCCTCAACTTAAAAAATCATTTCAAAATCATCCTACATCTGCAGAAGTACCGACCCAGTCTTTACAAAGTGAACATGCAAAGAAGATCAAACACCTTTAACAAAAAGGGTAAAGCAGCGATATAAGACGATTTTGAAGTTGAGGGAGAACATGAGATGGGAATTTTTCGACATACCCTAACTGTCATGAACCGGAATACACAGAGTTCAGGCAGAGTAAGACAAGACGAGCATTTGACATTAAAAAGTATATAAATTGTATTATTTTTATGAAAATAACCAATCGTTTCGCTAGATAAGACCCTTCCTCCTCGGCTGGGATCGTTTACAACCACATTTGGGATCGTTTGAAGCCGCATTTAAACTGCATTTTGGAAGTTCAAAATTGGGGCACCATATCAGTCCATTATATGGAGAAAAATGCTGAAATGTTTTCCTCAAAAAACATAATTTCTTTGCGGCTGAAGAAAGAAAGACATGAATATCTTGCATGACAAGGGGTGAGTACATTATCTGTAAATTTTTGTTCTGGAAGTGGACTTCTTTTTTAAAGGGTTCTACATGATCCCAACCCCAAAGCAAAACACCAGGTAGTATATGTATCCTTGTAACAGCGAAGTTCTGATTCGGGCTTTTGAACTGATATCTGGCAACCGCACTCATGAAAGCTTGCGTAGTGGAGGCATGTAGAGCACCCCCACCTCACGTCTTTTACGTAAGGAGAAAGTAATATTGAACATTCGGCACGTTGTTTTGGGAAAGTATGCTTGAATTTGAAATATTCAATGTATTCGATTTTAAAATTTTGCATCGTAGTCAAAATTATTGCGATATAATTGCTAATATTCAATATATCGCCCAGTCCTAATACATACAAATAATGGGTAAAATGGTGCATTATAATTATATATTAAAGGGATAGTTCACCCAAAAAAACGAAAGATTGTATTTTCTGAAGTACATTCTGAAGAAAATGTCAGTAGTGCTTGCCATGGCAAAACTCTGCAACGACTCATTAGTGGGGTCTTTTTTTAATTATATTTTAACATTTAGTTTATATTTTTAGCACAGTTTAGCTCTTAGCTAATCTCTGTCAGCATGTAGCTATTCTCTTCTAACATGTGTAGCATGTCAGAAGTCTTGTTTGTTGTGAATCAGACGGGCCAAGTCCCATGTCGATACAATGTTCTGATTCAGAGATATAGTATGTGAGATACTAATATTGATGCTCCGCAAGCACCACTAATTAAATTTAACTGCTTTTATTAATGTTTTTTTTTTTTGGTACTCAATGGATTGTAAATATTTTTATAATGTGGAATATGTGGTAGATATTTGACTATTCCTTGATTTCAATCCATTTAACATGTTGTTAAGCTTATAGTGTGATACCCTTATGAGCTGAAAACAAAATCGAAACAAACAAGCAAACAAACAAACAAACAAAACATAATACATACAATTAATGGGTAAAACTGTGCATTTTATTTAGATATTTAAGAAAAGTTTAACTAAAAATGAAAGATTCCAAACTTGTATGACTTCAGTTTCTTTTGCAGAACACAAGACATTTTGAAGAACGTTGCCTTAAAAAAAAAAAAAAAAGATTTGTATTTATTTATGTTTTATTTTTCCCCAAGATTGCTCCATCTGCCATTTTGGATGATTTTAATTTTATTTATCTTGCTTCGTCTGCCATCTTGGATGATTATCTTGGACAAAATTTGCATTGGACTCTTACATTTACTTAACTTGGCAATACTGTATTCAAACCTTTCAAGAGCATGATTACATGATTGCACTCCTCTGTCCAAACAAAACGCACTAATGTAACAAAACTATCATGCAGCCAAAGTCTTTTCTGCAAACAACAAACTGTACTAATGCACATATAATGATTGTCCATCAAATGGACTGTATCAGAATTGTCCAAAATTACGGCATGGACATCTGCCACATGAAAGTCAGAACAACTGGCTCCAAGCTTAAGCAAATTTCATCCCAATTTTAGTGTACGTGTTTATTTCTGATGGTTTTAATCAGCGAATCCCATGTGTTCATTAGTTGGATGCATGTGTTTTGAAATGCGGACACTGGTTTTGGGACGAACCCAGACATCAGCGCAAAGAACGGAGGCATTCTGAATCCAAAAAGCTTGCACATTAGCAGAACCGTCTGCCAACTTTTGGAAAATATCCCATTAATGTTTACCAGGTGTTTGTTCCTTTTACATGCAAATTGAAGGCTGTGAGGTTGTGCGAAATGATTTTAGATTGCCCCCATCATGCCTCAAAGATTACGTCGATCATATCACGTCAACACTGGCAGAGGAAATAATGGCTGATATTTCCACCCTGGGCAGTTTATTTTCAGAAGACCATAAAATGTTTGGTTCAGTCTCACAAGGTAATGCCATTCAACTGGAATTTGTTTGCTCTTTCCCAGATCAACTAAACTAAAATTGTATGGAAGGCAGAACCTTACCAAGTAGAAGGGATTCATCATTTGGAACTGTTTGGGTTCCGGTTTACGTTTTCCGAAACAAAAACTCACTGGAACGTTCTCAAATCCCAGCCTAATTCACCCAAAAAAAGAAAATTCTGTCATCATTTGCTCACCTTAATGTCGTTCCAAACCCATATGACTTTCTTCTGTGAAAGTCAGTGGGTCATAATGATGTTTGGACTCTACTGACTTTCAAAATATCTTTTTCAAAGAAGAAAGTCATACAGGTTCAGAATGTCATGGGGGTGAGTAATTGATGAAAGATTTACTATTTGTGTTTGCTATCTCTTTAAGTCAGTATTAAAATGGCAAGGAAAAACTCCCTTGGTAAACATAAAAAGAGAAAAACATCCTCAAAAGAAGAAACCTTGAACAGAAGCCCAAGTTGTGGGCCTTCCGCCTTTGTTGAGTCCATGGAATGGATGATTCGTTTTTTTCTTCATGACCGTGAACCATAGAAATCCAGACTCAAAACTCAAGATTTATATGAAGGTTAAAGGTCAGACTTCTTAGATAAAGCAAAGATGGAAAGCATAAATAACAGGGAAACAGCCTTGGGACGGATGCCATGTGGGCTGAGATGAAGAAAACGCTAATGATTTCTGAGGTCAGAAGGATCTAGTAGTAGTTGATCATCTGCATGAAAAATAGCGGTTAATAAGTTCATGGAGTCACATGAAGTGCATATTTATGTATGATTTAAGACAGTGACTTCTGAAAATCAAACAGATGATGCTTGGAGCATTTGCCATCTTGACTTTTCTCATGCAGTCACTGAAGATTGCCATAAAGCGAAAACGATAAATTTGAGAAGGTTAATTTGCCTTCACACAGACGTTTAAGGTTTTGAACCTGCGTTGAACACACTTTTTTTTTTTTTTTGATTGCAAACTCAACCTAACCTCTTTTCTGATATGTATAACACTTATACATAAGTGGTTCTTAATGAATGCGTTATTAGTGTGGTCACATACGACAGGGAAGAGCAATGGTGAATGCAAATAATAGCATAAAAAGGCTCAAAGTGGGGAGAAAATGCATCCCATATCATTTGTTGTTGATGTCAAAAGCTGTGTGTCCAGTTAAACTACTTTCAGGCACAAATTTCATGAACTAATCTGCTTTGCTGCGTTTTCAAGGGATCCTCCTTGTCGTTCACAACAATGAAAATCTAAAGTGTCCATTAGATATCTTAAAGTTCATATATAAAGTGTAAAATTTGCAGTTTACTCACCCTCATGTTCCAATTTCTGATTATTTATTCTTCTTATATGATTTTTGTGCTATACTCTGTCTTCTGAAAGCATTTGGTTTTATTTGTTATTTGATTTGATTAGATTTTTTTTATTAATTAATTATTTATTTTATTTTATTTGTTATTTGATTTTTATTTTATTTGTTATTTGATTTTAGTTTTCTATTTTTTTTATTTTTATTTGTAAATTATTTGTATTTTTTATTAGTTATTTTTTTTATTTTACTCTAATTATTTTATTTTTATTTTTTATTTTATTTATTTTATTTAAATTTTATTTTATTTGGTAGTTTTATTAATTTTTATTTGTTATTTGATTTCTTCTTTGATTTTTTTCTTTGATTTTAGTTTTTATTTTTATTTGTTATATTTTAATTTAATTCATTCGTTTTTCATTTATTTTATTTTATTGTTTTATTTGATTTGATTTTTTTTTTTTTTTTTTTCTATTTATGGTAATAAATGTACAAAATATCTTCATGGAGCATGATCTTTACTTAATATCCTAATAATTTTTGGCATAAAAGAAAAAAACGATCATTTTGACCCATACAATGTATTTTTGGCTATTGCTACAAATATACCCATGCTACTTAAAACTGGTTTTGTGGTCCAGGTCACTTTTATTTTATTTTATTTTATTTTACACATAATGTCATCGCAGGGCTTCAGAGCACTATCATGCATAAGTCGTATGGACACTGTTTGTGATGCTTTTATGTCATCTTTTAACTTGACAGGCTCAGTCCCCAGTCACTTTGATTGCATGGTAGAAAACACAGTGTGGACCCTCTTCACAACATCTCTTTCCATGTTCCATGAAATAAACAAGGTCATAATAGTTATTCCTGTATGACCTTGTTTATTTCTTTCAGACATTGTGCCATCTGTTAGATTTTACACCAAAGGAGATGGCTAAGACTTGAAAGTTGTCAAATTTGGTAAAGTTACTTGTTTTAAAGCTGTGAAGCTATTGTACATTCACCTGCTCAAGGATTATTACTTGCTTATACTGATGCTTTTGTGGCATTTTTCAAAGAGTCTGGAAATACAGATCACTTTGAAAAGGTTGAAAAACCAGGTTGAGAAATTTCATCGGCCATCTGTGCTTTGGCTTGATGTATCGAACGCAGGAGATGTGTTTATTCACGCTTTGTTCTTTATGCTAATCAGTGTTCCAGCTGATTCGTTGTTCGGGTCGTCTCTCCAGAGAGTCGTCGTTTTCGACTGACGTTCATCTCTTGGCAGAATGCCCCCGCCTTCCTATTTATGATGTCGTTTGCAATTTGTTCAAATATTAATGCCTGTGTGTTCAAAAGAAATCAAATTCAACAAAGGCCGGATATGACAGGAAATACTGATCGTCATGTTAACGTCCAATCAATAATAATTAGCATTGCCTCACTTCGTTTTGAGACTGATTGTTGTGTTTAATTTTGAATTTTCCCTGAGGACTCATTGAAAAACTCATTAGGCAATTTTCAGAGCCACACATTACACATCCTTCACCCTCAGAAGAACATTGTGTAGCTTTCTTGTAGGAAGATGTTAAAGACCTTGCTTTCACCAATGAGGAAGTGAGATATGGAAGCCCCAGGAAGTGTTTAGCCCAAGGCAAAGTCCCTCACTGCAGTTTATTACGGATTGTTTCTGCATAGCGGTGATCTGAACCAGCCGCTGTTTCCTGAAGATTTCCTCACTATCTCAGGGGAGGCTGCTAATACTGTTGTTTGTGGAACGTGCAGATGCTTCCAGCAAAACTAGATGTTCTTTCTTAAATGAGCAGGAGGAGAAGAAATTACAGATGAGCAGGAGACAGTTTGTGGGATCTGATGTGCAGCTAATCAGTTCTGCTCAGGATGAACCCGGGCTGAGCATCAGCACTTGCCTCTGGCGTCCAGTTAGGCCACAATCAGCCAGCGACAGGGAGCTCAGCTTGATGTCTGGTGTGTATGGAGCATGTTCACCTCATTTTACTGATGTACTTGTCTTACTGTTCTCTGATTGCACCTGATTGGATTTCTGATTGGATTCTTTTTCTTGGGTGCACACTGGACCTTTTATTTCCATGATTTTGCTGTCTGAGACAAACTTCAGTGAGATCGTTTGCTATGAATCCTAACTGCAGTTGAAGTTTTTGAAGCCATAAAATTGATAGATCTGTAAGAAAGAAAGAAAGAAACAGATAGATAGATAAATAGATAGATAGATAGATAGATAGATAGATAGATAGTTGGACAGATAGACAGACAGACAGACAGACAGACAGACAGACCGACAGATAGATAGATAGATAGATAGATAGACAGACAGACAGACAGACAGACAGACGACAGATAGATAGATAGATAGATAGATACATAGATAGATGGACAGATAGATACATAGATGGACAGATAGATAGATAAATGGACAGACAGACACAGACAAACAGACAGACAGACACATGACAGATAGATAGATAGATAGATAGATAGATAGATAGATAGATAGATAGATAGATAGACAGACAAACAAACACACGACAAATAGAGATACAGACAGATAGACAGACAGAAAGACAGACAGATAGATAGATAGATAGATAGATAGACAGACAGACAGATGACAGATAGACAGACAGATGACAGATAGATAGATAGACAGACAGACAGATAGACACACAACAGATAGATAGACAAAGACAGACAGATGACAGACAGATGGACAGACAGACGACAGATAGACAGACAGACAGATGACAGATAGATAGATAGATAGATAGATAGATAGATAGATAGATAGATAGATAGATAGATAGATAGATAGATAGATAGATAGATAGATAGATAGATAGATGGACAGATAGACACAGACAGACAGACAAACACATGACAGATAGAGATACAGATAGACAACAGATAGATAGACAAAGACAGACAGATGACAGAGATAGACAGACAGACAGACAAACACACAACAGATAGAGATAGACAGACGGACGACAGACAGACAAATAGATAGATAGACACCGACAGACAGACAGACAGACAGACAGACAAACACATGACAGATAGAGATACAGACAGACAGACAACGGATAGATAGACAAAGACAGACAGACAGACAGACGACAGAGACAGACAGACACATGACAGATAGATAGATAGATAGATAGATAGATAGATAGATAGATAGATAGATAGATAGACAGACAGATAGACACACAACAGATAGATAGACAGAAAGACAGACAGACAGATGACAGACAGATGGACAGACAGGCGACAGATAGACAGACAGACAGATGACAGATAGATAGATAGATAGACAGACAGACAGACAGGCAGACAGAGATAGATAGATAGATAGATAGATAGATAGATAGATAGATAGATAGATGGACAGATAGACACAGACAGACAGACAAACACATGACAGATAGAGATACAGATAGACAACAGATAGATAGACAAAGACAGACAGACGACAGAGATAGACAGACAGACAGACAAACACACAACAGATAGAGATAGACACACGGACGACAGACAAATAGATAGATAGATAGATAGATACACAGACAAGTAATTACATAGATATACAGAGACAGATAACACTTGGGTTTGTGTGTTATTGTTTCAATGTTGTGAGTAAATGAGGATGTCAGAAAAGACTGTTGACCTACAAATGCCTAGTCAACGCTGTCACCAAACTATTAGCTCAGATGTATATTGCACAACCCGACTTAAAAGAGCGTTGATGTCACAGTCTGCCTCGACTCAAGATCTCACTGGGGCCACATCAAACTCTCTGACAAGCAACGGTTGTAAATGACAGACCGAAATCCCCGGTTTACAACCGCGTTTACTCATACGCCACTCAGACATCTTTTGACTTTGTCTTGTCCACTTTGCAGCTTCTGAACAAAAGCCAGCCAGCTGCCAGGTCTGGTTGATACGTAAAGTGACCAGCCATGGTTTAAATTTAATCTGGCCTTTAAGAACAAAGCAGAATATAAAGGTATATCTTGTTTATCTTATTTAGTGCCTCAAACTAAACATTATTTGCCATAAACTCAGTGTTATCAAATTCAGCAACGCACAAAAAAGACAGTCTGGAAACTGTAACTTTGAAAAACAACGTTATATTTGATGTAACTTCAGTGCTGTGTATCAGAGCGCTGCCTTGTACTTTCGACTAAATTTCACAGATGTGACCACACCTTAACTGGACTGGGTCTAAACCAGAATAAGTAGACCATTCAAAAGTTTGGCAACATGAGCCAGGTGATCAATAGCTCCTATATAGTATTTTTCAGCAAAATATGCCTAAAAAGTACAAAGGAATGATTTGAAGTAAAGGTTAAAAGTAAAGGTTAGATTGCTGACATCATGACAGAGTGAACATAATAAATGTAAAGTTCATCTGTCTATTGATCACATGACCTTGACTAACCATGTCTCGGTTCTCTGTGGAGAGTCTTTGTGACTGTGGAAGTATGTGTTGCGCAGAGTTCCTCGTGAGGGTCCTCTGAGGCTCTGGCACCTTATGAAAGAGATTAAAAGATGAGAGCAGGAATCCAGAAGAATCACTGATATGTCTTATAGTCTTTTCAGCAGGTACATTGACTCCCTGAGGGGATAGGGGCGAATTTCTCACCGCCGGTGATAAGACTGTCAAGGTTTCAGACAAATTTAGTTTGACTTCATGTTCTGGGATGTGTTGATGTATTCGCTGTCATTACTGGCTTAGATATACACAAGTACCTATTGTTTTATGCATGAGGTTTGTACATTTGATACAGTGCATATGCATTATAATGCATTCAATTTATTTATTTATTTTTATAGTATAATAACTGTATTTTTGTATTTAAGTGTGAATGCTTGCTTGTGCCAAACATTCCACCCTAATGTGTTCCCCCTTCAATTGTTCACAGTTTTTCATCCATCAAGTGAAAATTGGGGTATATTTAAGCCTGTATTTGAGCAGTAGTGGTGTGAAACAGTGGAAATGTAAGCAAACACGCACATAAAGGACCCCCACATGTGAAAGGTTAAGCAGAGATTGTGTGTGTTTGTACAGTCATGTCTCATAGACAGTGGAATTCTCCTTATCTCAGCCCTCATTGGCATCTCTTCTCTAAACACGTTCTCTGTCTAAACACCTCCATCCATTCTGCTGCTCTTTTCCCAGCCATCTCTCTCCCAGAAAAAAGCACTCTCTGTTTTCCAGACAAACCGTGACACCAAGTGTCATTTAGCCTCTTAGAAAAACACGAGCCCATTTCTTGCACGCTGATGTCTTTCATCGAATTGTTTCATAGCTGGAGATCAGATTATGTCATGAGAGTTTGCCAGTCAGAGAGAGATGACTAAAATGTAGGACACTTAGATATAACTACTATGAATTTTCCAGTAGTAGTAGTAAAATAAAATTTTTAGCGATAACATTCTTCTTCTTTTCTTTTTCTTTTTGTTTTTCTTCTATTATTATTATTATTATTATTATTAGTATTATTATTTTAACAGTGGTCAAATACATAGTTATTGCAACTATGTAATACTGACAATCATAATATAATAATAAAAATGTAATTTAATAATTAATTTAACCATGAAATTTTATTGTATTTCAAATAGATGCATAAATATATAAATACATGCAATATGAATAAATATGCATGTGTCACGTAACGCTGGTATAGGAAGCACGCAGGAGGCATGAATAAACGTAAACAGTCTTTAATAGGCGAACACAGAGGTAAATCTATGACAAGAGCAGGAACAAACACACATACATAACAAGTAGACCCGGCAGGGGAGAACTGAACAGACAGGAACTAATATACAAAAGGTAATTGGGAAGCACAGGTGCATGGGATTATAATCAAACTAAACGGGGAAAGGAACCTGACCAAATAAGGAAAACAAGGAACAGATACAGGGGTAAAACAAGTATAAGACAGGTCCATGATCATGACATATCCGGCGACTAATGCCGAGGTGTGGATCCGGGAGGCCACGGTGGAGCCTGAGCAACAGAGGACCAAGGTGGAGCCGGAGGGACGTGGCGTGCGCATTCATATGCGTTGAATACTGCCGAAGATTGCCGTATTTATAGGCTAAAATCAAAACGTTAATTAAAACTCCCTACCTGACTCATTTTTATAGAGTTGCTACTGAGTTTTGCAGTCAGCAAATAGTAGCATCATGCATAAGCTAATCATGACTGATTTTTTACATTATCAGTCATTGCTGTCACTTCAGAAAACTTGTGCACCTCCCTATTAATAGTCCTCCTATGTATTATATGTAGCTAATAGTGTTGTAATGCTAAAATATAACAATTCATTTGAAACAACCCAATGAATTCATTAAATAATTTTTACTATTTGGGATTTAAGACAAGTCTGGGGCTATCCTTTAACTTTAATTTATTTACGATGATTTTTAAGGAGATTCTTTTCAAGAACTTGAATTCTTCTTAAGTTTTGTCTTAAGAACAATCTTAAAGGAATATTCTTAAAGAGGTCATCGGATGCAAAGTTCACTTTTTCATGTTGTTTGAACATTAATGTGTGTTGGCAGTGTATGTACAAATCTACCCTATAATGATAAAAATCCATGCAGTGGTTTTTAATTAATCTGTAAAAATAATATCCCCGTTTTCAAATTGTGCCATTCTCAGATGCCTGTTGGTGTGGCGTCACACGCACACAGGAGGCACGGATAAATGTAAGCAGTCTTTAATAGGTGAACACAGGGGTAAACCCATGACAGGAGCAGCAACAGACACACGTACATAACAAGTACAGGAACTAAATGCATGCATATTTGTTTATATTGGAATTTATTTATTTATTTTTGCAATCAAAACTATATATATATATATATATATATATATATATATATATATATATATATATATATATATATATATATAACTATATATATATATATATATATATATATGTATATATATATATATATATATATATATATATATATATATATATATATATATATATAGCAAAATGAAAAGAATAAATTCCAATATAAACAAATATGCATGCATGACAGAT
Organism: Cirrhinus mrigala; assembly: GCA_036247105.1. NCBI lineage: Eukaryota > Metazoa > Chordata > Actinopteri > Cypriniformes > Cyprinidae > Cirrhinus > Cirrhinus mrigala. The sequence continues at coordinate 3,403,669 of CM070016.1, read as the reverse complement.
ACACACACACACACACATTATGTATTATGTATTATTTTATTATAAATGTATATTAGAATTTAATTAAAATGAAAATAATTTAACATTTACAGTATAACTAATATGCACAGATATAACAAAAAAATGTGTGTGTGTGTGTGTGTGTGTGTACAAACATACATACAAAACATATGAAATACAAAATTCAATAAAAATAAATATGTATGTACAATATTTTAATTGGATTTCTTTAAATAAGAGTCTTTGCTAAGAATAAAATTAATTTAGTTAATGCCAAAGTGAATGTAATTGCTTTGTCATTTACCAAACTACAGCATATTCTTTAAACTTAGACATTTTGGTTTAATTTTATTCACATTTATCCCCAATTTATATGTACTCCATTTAAAGATTATCCACATTAAATATAAATGAAACATTTTCATCCATCATGGTTTTCACATCGTGTGCCTTGCATGAAATAATGTGAAACGGTGGTAACTAAATGTTAGATCTGAGAGCTCTCCAAGTTCATGCTGAATCTGCAAGTGGAATGTGAGAAAAGATCATCTAGATGATGGAAGAGCATTTGGATAAAAGATAATGACTCATCCTAACGACTCATAAAAAAACACCACAGAAGGACATTCAGAACATTAAGACGAGTTCCTGCTGTCCGCTGTTACAGCGAGACCCCTCAAAAGTGTAATTTCTGTGAAACTGCTGTTGTTCTCGCTCAGGAAATGGTTAACTAATGTACTTGTAAATGGGGCCTAATTGGCGATTTAATAATCGTTGGCTGTGTAGTCACATCGTGTAACAGAGCTGCTTCTGTTAAATGTTTAATCACTCGAGTGGCGTCTCTCTCATGCCACTCGCTCTGATCTCGGCTTCTTGACTCGGTGCGTGAGCGACATCTTCATTCTGTGAAATAATGTGAGGAAACGACCGCCTGTTTCACACTGATCTGGAGCAAGTTTTCACTTATTTTTGTGTTGGAAAAACATGATGCTTGCGCTCACAGTTGACATTCCTGTCAATTTTTGGTGGAAATGTATCATGGCATTAGCTACGATACATGTGCCAAATGCTTACGTGCTGTTTTTTTCAACGTTGCAGCAAACAGCGAGGCGCTGCGGAGAGATTGCTCCCAGATTATTGTCATGGTGCATGTAAGAACACCTCGTACCAAAAGCAGACAGCCGTTGTTCTAACTTTAGTTTAGTTAAGGGAAAACATCTCGGCGCTGTAAGATTTTCATGAATAATTTGACATATGTATTAGCCTCAAAACTCAAAGCACTGAAGAGCAGTGGCACTGGCATATGCTGAATAATTGAGATGTTAAATCTGTTCAGTTGCTGAGTAATGAAGTTCACGGATTCTGAGACGTGGAACAAAAGAGGACTGTAAGGCGTTTTCTTTTTGTCGTCTTTATTCATTTATTTTAAAACATATTAACTATTAAATGCACAAAAGGAGTGTCTTATTTTATGATGAGCATGTTTTAATACGAGAATTTAAGTTATGTTTTAATTTTCTGTGGGTCACAGTCCGCAAATTATAGTCGACAAAAAAGCCTTATTAAAGTAATAAAATTCTTAAAAAGAAAACCATATTAAGTAAGTCTGGCATTGTCTGCTGCTGTTATTTCTTGGGGAAAAATTAAAAAAAAAAAAAAAAATGGCTTCAGATATTTACAATATTTTATTATAATACATTTTATTAAAAAAAATTATAAGCATATTTGTTCTTATTGTTGTATATACAGGGGTTGGACAATGAAACTGAAACACTCGCCAATATAGTATTGGAGGTTTCATGGCTATATTTGCGCTGTCTGGTGCCCAATCTTCACTTATTGTACTTTACACCAGTTAGAGCAGAGTGTAAAGTTTCATTATGTGCACCCAATGGTTCAAACATTGTACCTTGAAGGTAGTGCTCTGTATCAGGATAATAATGCACCAATACACACAGCAAGACTGGTGACAGACTGGTTTAATGAACATGAAAATTAAGTTGAACATCTCCCATGGCCTGCATAGTCACCAGATCTGAATATTATTGAGCCACTTTGGGGTGTTTTGGAGGAGCGAGTCAGGAAACGTTTTCCCACATCAGCATCACATAGTGACCTGGCCACTGTTCTGCAAGAGGAAAATGGCTCAAAATCCCTCTGGCTGCTTTGCAGGACTTGTATTTGTCACTCCCACGATGAAATGATGTTGTATTGGCTGCAAAAGGAGGCCCAATATCGAACTAATTGTGATCTAAAACCAGGTGTTTCAGTTTCATTGTCCAACCCCTGTATATAAACATAAATAAAACAATATGCAAACACACACTATATATAAACAATAAAAACAAATATGCATTTAGGGTTAAATAAAATAGAATAAAAATTGCTTAACAAAAGGTTTTATCAAATCAAAGTCATGTGGTGCAACACAATAAAATAAAATAAAGTAAAATAAAATAAAATAAAATAAAATTGCTTAACAAAAGGTTTTATCAAATCAAAGTCATGTGGTGCAACCAAAAAAAAAAAATAAATAAATAAAAAAATAAACCAACATTCTGAAACATGGGGAAAAGAAATATAAAACAAGAAAATACATCAGAAATTACATCCAGAGCCTCATTACTGTGTCTCAAGATCAGTAAATCTATTAAAATATTAGATAATTTGACATTTATGACAAGACAAAAATAGTAATAGAGTTTGTAAAATGTCATTTGGTGCGACTCCCCAAAAACGAATTCTCAGTTAACAATTCGTGATATTTGTTTAAAAACAAAACAAAACAAAGCGATTTCAATTAAAAATATGTTAATAAAATATAATATATATCTTTCTATGGCTTTCAAAACCTTCAAACTTCAAGCATCATAACTACTTTAAACTTTCTTTATTCACAAACGTTTTTCAATCTAATTTGATATAATCATATATAAATATAGCTGCAAGCAGCAATTGCGGGGCCATGCACAAAAGAGGCAGAAGGAGGAGTTAAGCACGGCAAGGAGCAGCAGACCGACTACAACAGTGAGTAACTTAAGCCATTTTAGGATAATATCAGTTGAAATGGCTGAAAAATCATAATTACAACCAATCGTAATAAAATTTAATGGCTTATCACTTTTGACCAACAGGTGGTGCTGTTTTCAAATTGATGTGACGTGTTCTGTGTGAAATGACAATGACACACACAAAGTTTGCCGTCATTATGTCAAAGCTTTGCAGAGATACAGCCTCAGATGTACGGTTTCGTGTATCGACACAAAATCCATAACTTTTTGTCAGCATGGTCTGAAGATGATCTGAGTCAAATTTGGTGAAGATCGGACTAACAGTCTAGGAGGAGTTCGAAAAAATAGGTTTTGTACATTAATCAAAATGGCGGACAGGAAGTTTGGCCAATATTGGCATTATGGGTATCAACGTTCTCGGCTTGACCCAAGGAATCTTTTGACATCAGGTTCATGACAATAGGCTAATGTACGCAAAAGTTATTAGCATTTTTTTGGCCCCAAAATTTTTATGTACATTCAGGGCATGGTGCCGAACATTTTTGTAATTAATGTCGAAACGATACGCTAATCCGTTCTTAAGATACAGCATTTTAAAGCTAAATTCAAAATGGCCGACACCCAAAATGGCTGACATGGGAAAATTGGATATGGTTCGACTCGGTATGACACACCGAATCTAAAGAGACCAGTTTTGTGATTTTTGGACAAATCATTCAGACGTTATAAAGAAAAATAGCCATTTTTCGTATCTCCTGACCACTAGGGGGCACTGCACCGAAACACTGCAGGTAGGCTCAGGTCATGCTTGTTATAACACACACCAAGTTTGGTGTCAATATGACAAACTATTACGGAGATATAGCCTCACATTGATTTTTGCTAGCTTTTCGTAGAATTCTTTCGCGTGTTATTCGTGAACGGCTGGACGAATCGACTTGAATTCCATAACTTTTTGCCAGCATGGTCTGAAGATGATCTGGATCAATTTTTGTGACAATCGGTGCAACGGCCTAGGACGAGTTCGAAAAAGTAGGTTTTACGAACAATTGAGAATAGCGAAAAAACTAAACCTTACGATTTTTGAATTTTGGTGTCCATTCAACTCGGCATAAGCCAAGGAATCAGAGGAAAAAAGAATTTTTGTTGTGTGCCTTACGGTTCAAACGTTATTAGCATAAATCTTTTGAAAGTTTGGACAAGTGGTGGCGCTAGAGAGTTTGAGTTAGAGACTCCAAACTTGCTATGGTTAATGTTGGGACTGTCCTCTATCAGTGTGCAAAATTATACAACTTTCCCGCAAGCGGTTCTATGGGCTGCCATAGACTTGCGGCGGAAGAGGAAGAAGAAGAAGAAGAAGAAGAAGAAGAAGCGGAATAATAATAACGCCAACGGATACAATAGGTGCCACCGCACCTCTGGTGCTTGGCCCCTAATAAAATTATGATTAAGATATGTACACTCATGACATTTTTAGAGACATTAAATGTATGTATGATTTAAAAATAGTTTTCAAAAACCATATGAAACCACCATGAATACAATGTTAACACTTGTGTTTTAAACTCTTTATCATAGACGTTTTATGTGTGCATTATTTTGGAATAACCTGTTAAACGTATTAAAAGTTACAAACTTGCTTCAGAAGGACTACTTTAATGTTGATTTTTCTAAATGTAAACTATTCCTTTAAACTTTTAAAAGTTAAGATTATTTGTACTTGCAGAAGTGACTTTCACATTGAAAAATCCATAAACCAGAGAAACAAAAAAAGCCTGCCGTTCCAAGTCTATCAATCCGTCTCTGTCGTTCTCCCTGACAGCTTGCCCAGACGGGCTGTCGCAGCTGTTTCTCTCTGTATCTCTTTCTCTCTCCCTCGCTATCTCATGTTGGTGCTGAAGGCCTGCTTTCTTCCCCTCTCCCCCTGCAGTCAGAGTGTGTGAAGATCATTGTGAAAGCGAGGCTCTAATCAGTCGCCATCACTCACTGCCAAACAGAGCTGCGCTTTGTCAAACGCCACCTCCTCATCAGCGCTCGCCGCACTGTAGCTGCCACACGTCAACTCCAGCCGTTTTGTAATCCATCACTGCATGTCATGTTCCAAATCGGCCGTCCAATCCCGTCCTTCGGATCTTACGGCTTCCTCGTCATCACTGGGATTTACTCAGGTCATTTTAATCATACATCGGTCACATTTTATGAGGGTTAAATTCTTCGCATGGCCCTCAGCCTCATGAAAGTCCATTTTCCTCTTCATGACAGGAGTTTTTAATGCTGCGGTTGAGACTCGGGGCAGCGCCAGAAGGAATTTCTCCACGCTTCTTTAAAAGTACAGTGCCTAATAGATGCGACTGACAAACTGCAATGCAAAGCTTTGTTTCCAGACATTTTTGACTGGAGGCCCATGTGGGGCACAAACTCTTTAAGGATTTCAGTTTTAAGGAATTTAATCAGTTTAGCTCCACTTCTAGGTAGGGGTGTAACGGTACTCAAAAGTTTCAGTATGGGTCATTTGGTTCGGTAGGCATGTGTACGAAGCGAATACAAATTTGTTTTAACCGCTGCATTTGCAGAATGTATTTAGAAACTGTTTGTAATGTAGGGCTGGGCGATGTGCCAAAAACATTATTTCAATATTTAAACACAATATTCATTCACCATTAATGGAGAATGCTTTCTACATATTTGTCAGACCTTGTGAGCTAATGTAAATGTTTGTTCACAATTAAATTCCACAGAGTAGCTGTCTTTTAATCTACGGCCCTAGGAAATCAATTTATTTTTCCCTAAATTCTGTGCTTTCCATTTTATTTACATTATACAAATTTATCATCAAAAATGGTATCTAATTAAATTATTTAAAAAAACAACAATTGAAGGCACAATATGTAAGTTTTCGCCGCTAGAGGGCGCATATTGAAAACAAACAAGAAACAAAGGCGTAGTTTGATGATGCTGTGATTGAGTGTGGAATCATGGGAGTTGTTTTCTTCATCCTCACAGCCGACACAGTCCGATGGGACGCGGGCAGAAATCATGTTCATTAATGTATCAAAGACTTATTAAATTAACACAGAGCAGCAAAATCGCGCTCATAATCAAATGTGCACCAGAGCTTTAATTATCCCTTAAGAAAAAGAAGTTTATTCAAGTGTGCTATTAGTATACTTCTTTTAAACTAAAAATAGGAAAGTATGCTTTGTCTACTTTTTATGTACTTCTCAGAAATATACTTAAAATGACATTTAAGTATACATGACTTATACTTAGAAAAAGTCTAAATATATTTGAGCTATACTTGTGCTCCTAGAATACGTGTTTTCATTGTTATACACTAGGGGCGCTATTGCACATCTTCTGTACAGAATTTCCAAAAAAACACACAAGTGAAGAAGACACTGAAACAAAAGATGCTTCCACATGTAATCTAACAAAATCATCAGACATAAAACAGCATCAAAACTGTAACATTATGGAATAAAATGTCAACCGATAAAGAGGTAATAACTGTCAAGCTTTGAGGTGTCGATCGACTCCATCTACTTTTTAATTATCACTCTGAATTCAATTCATAGTCTTTTTTTTTCACCTTTTTGTTCAAAATGTTGTTTATTTATTTTTTTATGAAACTGAATGAAGCTAGCATAAAATGTTTTGTTTGTTTACAAGCAGACACCCTGTTCTTTCTTTTGATGTTTTGTATATTCAGATATTCATATAACAAAATATATACAAATTAATTACCTAAATAAGGACACAATAGTATATTTGAAGTATGATGTAAAGTTCACTTAAAGAAAACTTACGAGTATACTTGCAGTATAAAACTACTAAACTTGTAATTTACGGAAACTATACTTCAAAGTGTACTAAACATGCTACTGCAAGTATTTAATTAGTAAACTTATAGTATACCTATAAGTTCACTTTTAGTATAGTTGCAGTACAAGCTAAAAAACATTGAAGTAAACTAGTTGTGTACTCAAAGTTTACTACTGTTATACTTACAGTATACTTAAAAGTATACTTTTATATACTAGAAAGTGGGCCAATTTAGCATACACCTACAAGTAAACTACCAGTACACTGATGTTTGTATACTTACTACATAAAGTATACTAAAAAACGATAAGCACGATAATTTTCACATCATTTTGAAGTAAATATTCTAGCCTACAAGAATGATTACTCAAAAACCTTGTTCAGGACTATTCAGTATGAGTTTTATTTCAGCCTTATTTCAGCTACATTTATATTCCGAAAACTTAGTAACCACGCATAATCTTTTTTTTTTTTTTTTTTTTTTTTCTAAAAAATGCAAACATGTACATCCATCTTGCTCACATATTGTTGTAGCACAGTTTGTGCTGAATACAAAAAAAAAAAAAAAAGAAAATAAATAATATATATATATATATATATATATATATATATATATATATATATATAAGTAAGTCAGCAAAAAATATAACACTGTTCTAGTGTTTTTTTTTGGATATTTTAATAAAATTTTACATATTGTGCCAAACAATGAAAATGTGTTTTCATCAGTCTGATCATAAATAGACTAAATACCGGTGTAAACGACATCTAAACATTTTGAGCTTGTCCATTTTCAACCATTTCCAGAGTTGAACCATTTCCAAACGCTTTAGATCGGATTGCTTTCGTATTGTAGATGCTCAAGTAATCAAATGCGAGTGAACAGCCACTAAAGATGCCTTGTCTCTGCCTACTGACCTGATTCTTAAACATCACCAAAGACTATAGAATATAGGGATGTCACAATTCTCAATATAATATCGAACCATTTGGTACGACATCCACGGTCCAATATGTGCTTGTGAATTGCGTTTTTTCGGTTTTGCATTTAAATAACTTCCTTGTTTTATTTCTCCTGGAATTTGCTGTATGTGTGCCCGCGATTTCACATGCTGAAATGAGGAAATGCTTCCCCGCTTATATTTGAAAAATCAACACACGCAGAGCATCTTCCATTCTAATGACATGCAATGATAAGCCTTTCTAAACCTGTTGTCCAACAAAAGATTTAAAAAAACAAGTTATAAAAAAAACATTAGAACTTGTTTTCAATTCACAACATCAGGTGAGTGTTTGAAATAACTTCCTTGTGTGATCTGATGTGGATTCTTATCACAAAATGAGGCAGGTAATAAATTCTATACTCATATTCCATGTATGTCGATTAGTAATGGCTTATGAAAATACACGAGATGGCTTGAAGAACACAGATAAACCATATATTATTGCAGACGAGTAAACGTTATATCTTGTTTTTATTCAGTTACAGCAATAGCGATGCCTTTATCCATATTAGAGAAGCTGGAACGGAACATCATCAGTGATATTTTGATGCACATGTGGAGTTTCTGCACGAGGGCGCCCCCTTGTATCTAGTATGAATGAAACCCATCCCATTTTGCGTAAAAATCCAAAAAATAATACCTCCCTCAAAAGAAAAATTAAGCAGACGTATACTAAACCACGCTTTTCCCAGTGTACAGAGGTTTGCAGGAGTATTTTGTTAATTTGTTGCAAAAAAACCCACACTGAAATGGCAAGATATCAGAACTGAATCGAACCAAAAACCGTGGTTAAAAACCGAGGTATGTATTGAACCGTGGACTAACTGTATTGTTGCATCCTTAATAGAATACTCAAGACATGTCACTCGTATAGTTTTGAATGGGGAAAAATGCAATGGCCATTATGGCCACGCCTTCGGAATAAACGAGCTAATCGGTAAAGTCAGCACGTCACTGCAGCTGCCGCTAGAAGTCCCAGTTGCTGTAGAAACAGTCAGCATTCTGAGACGTGCACACAGGACTGGCTGGTCTAGCCTGAAAAAAATATGCTTTTTTAAGGCTAATTGAGCAGAAGAAACAACATTTATGAAGCAGTTGTTGTCAGATTTCATTGGTGATTTAAAAAATATGAAATTAAATCATAAGCTTGGTGAACAGTTTTGGAGAATTTGATGTTCCTCCATTCAAAGAGATAGGAGCTGCTTTGCTATATTAGATCAGAAAAATCAGAAAAGGCCCATTTGTACACCTGCCCATATATCCTTCCCTCAAAGAAATCTAGAAAGTAGACAAAAGTGGACAAAAGAGACAAAACAGCTGGTGTTAACAGAAACGTATCATCCTAATCTAAATGTGATCCCTTCAACAAAAATACATTGCATTTCCAGCTATAAACAGGGCCTCAGAGCATCTCTGGAGATCAAGTTTGTATGTGCACGTCCTCATATAGGTATTGAGACTTCAGATGCTGAAAACAGTCTTTCACACACAGACACACATAACATGCAGACTTATTTCTGCATTTCTGATGTGTGATTGGTTGTTAGATTAATCCATGTTGGTAAAAATGTCAGAGCTTATTGTTATTAACATAAATTTTATTGTGAGCTCGATATAATGTTTATCGCACAGCACTATTGTAAGGTATAAGTGAACTACTGCGGAAAAGTGCACAGTCCCAGTTGTTCTAAACATGAGACGTGCTTTATGTTTAGCACTTTAAACGAAATCAAAAACATGCAGTTTAAAGCAGCTTGCTCTCCTGTCAGATGGCTGTGATGTTTAATGCATTTGAGATGAGGTTTCCTCAGCGCTTAACTTACATCTTATGGTTGTGTCCTTATCTGTAAAACTTAGAAAGTCACACAAGCATTTCCATTTTGCAAAAAGGCTCATCCTGACAGCAAATGAGTCCATTCACAGACTTTACTGAAGGAACAGCTGTCAGTAAAACTGACAGAGCGCAATAGATTGAGAGCGTAACAGTTCTGACTAAAAGATATGTTTTCCTAACATATTTTGCACCCAAAAGTGGAAGCCCTTCAAATATCTTCCCCAGTTTACAACAGTGTCATAATCTGCAGTGTAAAGAGTGTGTTGCAAACGGTTGCAGCAGCAATGACAGACTCTTTTATTTAGAGACTTTGTTTAAACCACTGTTTAATACAAAAAAAAAAATGAAAACACACTGAACCGTGACTTCAAAACCAAGGTGTGCACCAAACTGTCAATTCTGTGTACTGTTACACCACTTTTGAAGGAATAAAACAAAATAAGATTTATATAGCAACTATATTCACTAAAAATGAAATTCTATCATTGATTATTCATGTTATTCCAAACTAATATACTGTTATTTTTTCCATGGAAAACAAAATAGAGGAATTGTATGGCATCTCAAAGCATTATAGCTGTAAATAAGCCTCCTTTGAGGTATAAGATAGATGGAAATTCTTCAAATTCCAATTTTGGCATGTTTACAATAGGCCTGCCATTCAAAAGTTGGGGTCAATTAGAATTGACTTTAACTTAACTTTATTTAGCTCATGATTTAATTATTAAATTGATAGCAGAGACTTATATTCTTACAAAACCCATTATATGCACTATGTATAAACTTGTATAAAAGAGACAGTCATGTAGATGTTTGTGAAAGATGTTTAATTGTTAAATTAGACATTATTTATTACATTAAAATTTGTTTATATTTTACTATAGGTTAGGGGTGGATAACATTTGTTTATTATTAACACAACAGTATTTCTTACTGTAATAGTTTCCATTAGTAAGCATTGCTATATAATAAGAACTTTGTCTTGTGCTCTTATGAATGTTTTAGCATGACTCTGTGAAAGGTTAACTACTATAACTGAATAAAATAGCATAGCCTTCATCATGGCCATTGTCTGCATATTTGCCATATTTTATTCTGTAACCTACTTGTTCTTGCGATTGCTTTTGATAGCGTTGATATGATAATATCATGATTATAATCATTGCATTTTGTCTTACCGAATGTGGTAATCTGTCAGCAATAACCTGCACACACTGTCTGTGGACTTTTTTTTTATTTTTATTTTTTTATTTTTGATTATTGTCAGTCTAAGTGCTGGTGTTGTGCCGTGGTGTTGCCAGGTACTGCTACGGTAACAAAAACAAGCAAGAAAAAAAAAAACGAACCAAAATAATTTTAAATATTTTGTTTTGTAAATAAGATAAAGCTATCTCTAACCCTAAACGGCAATGTCCAACTTAACTTCTTAAACGAACACTCCAGTTTTTTTGAAAAATAGGCTCATTGTCCAACTCCCCTAGAGTCAAACAGTTGAGTTTTACTGTTTTCGAATCCATTCAGCCGATCTCCGCGTCTGGCGGTAGCACTTTTAGCATAGCTTAGCATAGATCATTGAATCCGATTAGACCGTTAGCATCTTGCTCAAAAATGACCAAAGATTTTCAATATTTTTCCTATTTAAAACTTGGCTCTTATGTAGTTACATCGTGTACAAACAGAGTATGTGAGCGGAGCGGAGTGGGAGTGGAGTGGTGTGATTTTTAATGGAGTGAGGAGCGGAAATTTTAAAAGTCGGAGCGTCGTGGTTTTTACTCGCTCCAAGAGTGCTCCAGCATCGCTCCATCACGAGTACAATTCATGACAGCGACCCGTAATATAACTGCATATTTAGCAAGAATTCATGTGTTAAACATAGCCTATTTAGCTAGCTTGATAGAGATGGATCACTCAAATCAGAAAGAATGTGAAGACTAGAATGACGGCAATGGACATGAGCAGAATGTTATAGTTTTCAATGAATTCGTTTTTTCTTCAAGATACTGAATATTTTCTAGTGAAAGTGTGATTTAAACAAGTACAATACTTATTTACATACAATGGCTCTCTCAATAATGCATTCAAACAAATTTAAACTTACTGTGGTACTTCATCTGTATCCGATTTCGAATTATAAGAAATGCAGTGATCTGTACGTAAAATAACTGATGAAAACGTACTGTTATTTTCATCACAAACATTTGCACTGCAAAAAGCAGCAATTGTACCTTTTAATGCTATTATACCTTTTAATGCTGACAAGCATAGCTTGGCATGAGGAAAAAGGTTTGCACACTAGTGTTCCAATAAGCCACTTAAAAACTATCCTGTTGTTTTAGTTGTGTTATTTTCTTCTTTTAATATACGTTATGAAAAGAACTGTGGTATTTCAAACATACTGAAATAGTTTAGACGCGGAGCGAAGGCGGAGCAGTGTTTCTGGTATCAGTGAGCGAGGAGTGGAGCGGGAAACTGTGAACCCGGAGCGGAGCTGGAGCGGAGCGGTTATAAAATGCTCGGAGCAGGGAGGGGAAATTGTTGTCGCTCCACTCACTCACATACTCTGTGTACAAAGACAGACGAAAAATGAAAAGTTGCGATTTTCTAGGTCGATATGGCTAGGAACTATACTCTCATTTAGGCGTAATAATCGAACTTTGCTGCCGTACCATGGGTGCAGGAGGCGCAATGATATTACGCAACCGTGAACTCTGCCGGCTGCAACTCTGCATCTACACAAACTTAGTGCCGGTCACTTTCAAGCGCTGCGTAATATCATTGCGCCTGCTGCACCCATGGTACGGCAGCAAAGTTCTTTGATTATTACGCCAGAATGAGAGTATAGTTCCTAGTCATATCAGCCTAGAAAATCGCAACTTTTCATTTTCCGTCAGTCTTAGTATACGATGTAACTACAGAAAAGTTTTAAATAGGAAAAATATCGTCATTATATATGGTCGTTTTTGAGCGAGATGCTATCTGTCTAATCAGATTAAATGATCTATGCTAAGCTATGCTAAAAGTGCTACCGCCAGACACAGAGATCGGCTGAATGAATTTGAAAACGGTAAAACTTAACTGTGTAACTCTAGGGGAGTTGGACAATGGGCCTATTTTCAAAAAAAGTGGAGTGTTCCTTTAAGGTCACATTACATTTAAAATAACTTAATCTGGCACCCACACCTTTGCTCACAACTCTGTCAAACCCTGTTCACATGAATTGCTCTCTATCATTTTCACACCACAGCCACTGAACAATCTAGGCAGACTGTCTAAATTAAATTATACATGCAGATAATCATGGGAGGAATTTTAAAGTGCTAATTAGTCATTCAGAGAGCTTCAAATTTTATTTCTGAATATGAAAAATTTACAGAGGTCCAGACCTTGGTGACCTCATAGCTGGCTATGGCCATGCTAACAAGGTTATAAGCAGTTTTATTGGTGACTTGGCAGATAGTTAATTATTTGTTTGTATTTTGTAGTGGCTAATCAAATTTTAGAGGTGGCTAGATGTGTAGCTTCACGACCGGAGAAGCTTTGTTTGTTTCTTAACTCAGTGTTTGGGCTGATGGTGACACATTTCCTCCATCCAGTATGTAAGATTAGAGTCCTAAGTATATATAGTGTCCTTAAGTTTGTCTGTGCATTTTTTTGGTTAGTGTTTCTCACAACCATTGCACTATGGAAGAGGAATTTTTGGTGGCTTTGATTGTACAGATTTTTATTTTACGTGAGGTTTCACAAAGGTCCTGCTGTCATGATGATCATAAAGTTTATAGGAGGAAAAACCTGGAGACGGTTATAAAAATTTGGCAAAGTTTTAACGCTATTCCAGAAACATTATAAAGTCCAGTGTAACAAATACGTGGCACAAACCAGACACTGTTGAACTGTCGAGCCAAATTGAGCCATCAGAAGTGGAGCGATTGAAGAGACATGAGCGAGAGTCCAGCTTTAACACTGACAGCCTTTCAGAGCTCTTTGGCTGAAATGAGAGAAAGAGTCCAGACATCAACAATATCTTCAGCACTTTTGGTGAGTGTTTTGAAGAAAGTAGCTTTTGAGGCCAGCATTGAGTAATGTCTAGAGTTTAGAAGTAGTTTAATGAAACCTGAAGACTTTTGGAAGGACATTTTGTGGTCTGGTGACACTTTAGTTGAACCGTTTGACCTGAAAGTCAAATTCACCTTCAAATCCAGTTACTACCCATCCTGTGTGGACACTTGGATATGTAGGGTGGACAACTAGACTGTAATGTTAACAGTACAAAACTGATGTTGCAAATCAAAAATGTGATCAGGAGTTAGTTGCTGAATGATGCTTTTTTGGATGCTTTTTATAGATAAGCTTTTTGGTTTTGAATTCCACATTTTTTTCTTTAAATGCTTTATACATTGACCTTACCATACCAAGGTACAAAATAGAAGCCATGGTTTGCAACATGAATAGAGCCAGATATTGGCAGATCCTTCAGGAAAACTCAGTTCAGTCTGCCAGATATGTGTGTGAACACAAAACTATGAAGAAATAACTTGAACAAAAGAAAGTTGGTATTCTGGAGTGGCCAACCAGAGTTCTTGAATCCCACTGAAGAATGAGCTGAAAATTACAGTCCGCAAAATCCATCCAACTAATCTGGTGCAGTTTGAATGCATTTGCATAGATGAATGAGCCAAAATTTAAGTGTGCAAAGCTCACAGACACACAGAAGACGATTCTGTACATCTGTCATGCTGGAGAGAGTATTTGTGAATTAGAAAATATATTTTTAATCACAAGTGTGTTGAATTTATTGGGTCACTTTGTCTGCTTTGGTGTCCGTAAGATACAAAATGCAGTGGTATCACTTCATAAATCACACATTTAAAGGGATAGTTCAACCAACCATTACATTTCTGGCATCATTTACTCATCTTCCTTTTGTTTACTTCAAATACCTGCATGTCTTTGTTATTATCTATGAAAAACATATGAAAGCAACACTTGAATGTGTTAACTAAGTATTAATGTTTGTGTATACGATAGAATGTGTTTTTGGCTTTAAATCTGCATCATTAACAGTCTTATGATTTAGGAAAGTGTTGTTCAATAGCATTCAGAATAGCTAAGGTGAAGCATCATCCTTGGCCTCTGGGAATCTGAATAACAAGCGTGATATGTTGTTTGTACTTGATGAATTGTTTGGTCTCTGTTCACACAGGAGCGTGTGGTAGTGGAAAATGAGCACTGGTTAGTGGTGGTGCCGTATTGGGCGACTTGGCCCTTTCAGACGCTGCTGTTGCCACGACGACATGTACTCCGTCTCCCTGATCTCACAGCCCAAGAGAGAGACAGTAAGACTTTGTGTTTACATTATTTTTATTAATATATTTGTGTGGCAGTATGTGAATATGTGGCATATTATGTTGCAGTTTATGTTAGTCAGAATTATCCTGTGCTTGTACAAAGTTGAAAATAATGACTATTTATTCATTAATTCACTCTTTCTTTCTTTCTTTCTTTCTTTCTTAATTAAATAAACTTTTAACCATTGACAGGAGTAGCAAAACAAACAAATAAAGAAAAAAATAACATAAAAAGTAAATGCATATAAGTAAATACATAATTTAATTGATTCTAATTTTATTTCAGCAATAATTTCACTGAGACGCAGGTCACAGGCACTCTTATCACAAAATAAAATAAAATGCATTAAATATAGTGTATTTATATTTATTTATACTTTTTTTACATTATATAATTATTTTGTTGTGCAATTATTTGTGCACACACATAGTATTATATTTTTAGAGGGAGATTATTATTATTTTTTTAATATAATTTTTTTTTTTTTTTTTTTGTGAAAAGAATGACTCTGAAAAGAGTGACCTTTAATGGAAAGTTTGCATTGTTTATTTATTTATTTACTTATTACGTTCTTAGCTGCCTTTGCCGGTGGTGAAAAGTTTAATTTATAAATAAAATAAATACATACACACATACATACATACATATTCTCACTGTTCTTTTGTGTTCTAATCACAATACACACGGAATTGCTGTTTCAAAGTCTTTCATAAGAAAACAAAATGCGTGAGAACATGAACACACTCTACCTAAAGACAATACAGAACAAATAACTAGCTTAAACTTAGGGCTTATGTACACAGAAAACTAAGGAGGTACACCAAGGCACACCTGAACTGAGGACTTTTACAATTAATCAGAATCCATAAAAACAAACATGCGGAGAACAAGGAAGAGTACAACCAAACAGTTACCAAGCTAGAAAACTGATTAGAAGACCAAACCAGAAAACAAGACAAGAAAACAGATCAAAAACAGAATAAAACAAGATCCAGGGTGACCAGGGTGATGCCAGTAGTTCAGGGAGCCAGGGAGGTGCCGGCAGATCAGGGAGCCAGGGGGTGCTGGTAGTTCAGGGAGCCTGGAAGGGGCCGACATAAAAGGAAGCCGACACTGGAGTTGACACTGGGCTGTACTCAAGGACTGGCCATCACTGGATTGTACTCAGTGGCTGGAGCCATCATTGGGGAGTACTCAGGGCCTGGAGCCATCAGTGAGCTATACTCAGGGGATGGAGCTGACACTTGGCTGTACTCAGGAGCTGGAGCCATCTCTGGGCTATACTCAAGGGATGGAGCTGACACTGGGCTGTACTCAGGGGATAAAGCCATCACTGGACAGTGCTTAGGGGCTGGGGCCATCACTGGGCTGTACTCAGGGCCTGGAGCCATCACTGGGCTATGCTCAAGGGATGAAGCCATCACTGGACTGTGCTCAGGAGTTGGAGCTGTCACTGGGCTGTACTCAGGGGCTGGAGCCATCACTGGACTTTACTGAAGGGATGGAACTGACACTGGGCTGTGCTCAGGAGTTGGAGCTGTCACTGGGCTGTACTCAGGGGCTGGAGCCATCACTGGATTGTGCTCAGGGGCTGGAGCCATCACTGGACTGTGCTCAGGGGTTGGAGCTGACACTGGGCTGCACTCAGGAACTAGTGGCATCACTGGGCTGTACTCAGGGGCTGGAGCTGACACTGGGCTGCACTCAGGGGCTGGAGCCATCACTGGGCTATACTCAAGGGATGGAGCTGACACTGGACTGTGCTCAGGGGCCGGAGCCAACATTGGGCTGTACTCAGGAACTAGTGGCATCACTGGACTGTGCTTAGAGGCTGGAGCCATCACTGGGCTGTACTCAGGGGCTGGAGCCATCACTGGGCTGTACTCAGGGGCTGGAGCCATCACTGGACTTTACTCAAGGGATGGAGCTGACACTGGACTGTGCTCAGGGGCTGGAGCCAACATTGGGCTGTACTTAGGAACTAGTGGCATCACTGGACAGTGCTTAGGGGCTGAAGCCATCACTGGGCTGTACTCAGGGCCTGGAGCCATCACTGGGCTATACTCAAGGGATGAAGCCATTACTGGACTGTGCTCTGGGGTTGGAGCTGTCACTGGGCTGTACTCAGGGGCTGAAGCAATCACTGGACTTTACTGAAGGGATGGAACTGACACTGGGCTGTACTCAGGGGATGGAGCCATCACTGGATTGTGCTCAGGGAATGGAGCCATCACTGGATTGTGCTCAGGGGCTGGAGCTGACACTGGGCTATACTCAGGGGCTGGAGCCATCACTGGACTTTACTCAAGGGATGGAACTGACACTGGGCTGCACTCAGGAGCTGGAGCCATCACTGGGCTATACTCAAGGGATGGAGCTGACACTGGACTGTGCTCAGGGGCTGGAGCCAACATTGGGCTGTACTTAGGAACTAGTGGCATCACTGGACAGTGCTTAGGGGCTGAAGCCATCACTGGGCTGTACTCAGGGCCTGGAGCCATCACTGGGCTATACTCAAGGGATGAAGCCATTACTGGACTGTGCTCTGGGGTTGGAGCTGTCACTGGGCTGTACTCAGGGGCTGAAGCAATCACTGGACTTTACTGAAGGGATGGAACTGACACTGGGCTGTACTCAGGGGATGGAGCCATCACTGGATTGTGCTCAGGGAATGGAGCCATCACTGGATTGTGCTCAGGGGCTGGAGCTGACACTGGGCTATACTCAGGGGCTGGAGCCATCACTGGACTTTACTCAAGGGATGGAACTGACACTGGGCTGCACTCAGGAGCTGGAGCCATCACTGGGCTATACTCAAGGGATGGAGCTGACACTGGACTGTGCTCAGGGGCTGGAGCCAACATTGGGCTGTACTTAGGAACTAGTGGCATCACTGGACAGTGCTTAGGGGCTGAAGCCATCACTGGGCTGTACTCAGGGGCTGGAGCCATCACTGGGCTATACTCAAGGGATGAAGCCATTACTGGACTGTGCTCTGGGGTTGGAGCTGTCACTGGGCTGTACTCAGGGGCTGAAGCAATCACTGGACTTTACTGAAGGGATGGAACTGACACTGGGCTGTACTCAGGGGATAGAGCCATAACTGGATTGTGCTCAGGGGCTGGAGCCATCACTGGATTGTACTCAAGGAATGGAGCCATCACTGGATTGTGCTCAGGGGTTGGAGCCATCACTGGACTGTGCTCAGGGGTTGGAGCTGACACTGGGCTGCACTCAGGAGCTAGTGGCATCACTGAATTGTCCTTAGGTGCTGGAGCCATCACTGGGCTGTACTCAGGGGCTGGAGCAATCACTGGGCTATACTCAGGGGCTGGAGCCATCACTGGACTGTGCTCAGGGGTTGGAGCTGACACTGGGCTATACTCAGGGGCTGGAGCCATCACTGGACTATGCTCAGGGGTTGGAGCTGACACTGGGCTATACTCAGGGGCTGGAGCCATCACTGGACTATGCTCAGGGGTTGGAGCTGACACTGGGCTATACTCAGGGGCTGACTCTGGAGCTGGCTCATGGGTAGGGGTGGACTCTGGAAAAAAACACTTGGAGTAGCATGAACAGTACTGGTGATGGTGTCTTCATCAGCCTCAACAACTGAGAGGGTACAGCCACTTAGCCACTGCACATACTGAATATTTTGATACCTCCTCTAGGTACCGGACAAAATAGGTGATGCTCCAGTCCGGCCCAGAAGCCCAGCCCAGCCCAGAAGATGGTCTTTAGGGCCCCATTACTCCAGGGCACCTCAATTGGCCTTCCATCTTGGGGTCGATTGGGGTCAGAAGAATGCCCATCTTGTTGCTTTTGTTAGGTCCTGTTAGGAGAGTAGAACCAACTAATTACCAAACTAGAAAACTGATCAGAAGACCAAAACAGAAAACAAGACAAGAAAAAAAAAATAAAAATAAAAAAATAATAAATAATAATAATAATAATAATAATAATAATAATAATAATAATAATAATAATAATAAAAACACACACACACACACACACAAAAACTCAGAATCTGACACAAAGATACATACTTTTAGGCAGTCATTGGTCACATTTTGTTCTGCAGTACACATGTGTATAAATCTCAATAGCACAAAAACAGAAAAATATATTATAATTCAGCTAAATTTATTGTGTTACTTTTACTTTTGGCCATGATTTTATAGTCATTACATTTGGACTGAATTATGAGGATGTTTTTTCCCCTCACACTCAAATTTATTTTTACGCTGTAAATTCTGTCAGTCACGAAGAGAGCCGCAGGAGAGAACTCAGATTTATAAACTCCCTTTGGTTTGCTGTCTGTGCTTAACATTTCTGTCTGAACCTTTAAAGACACCTCGCTGTATCTCCTCCTCACGTCTGCTTTGACAAAATATCTTCTTAAAACCTCACGTCTCCTTGTCACATCGCCCAGTGCCCTTTTCCCGCGTCGGACTTGACACACATGTAGACACACACTCATACGCACCTACGCATTTCTCAGTTGTTATTAAAGTTGCCCTGTCAGTGCTAGAAGAAGTAAAGGAGAGGCTTTCGAAGTGAAGCTGTGACACCAGATAAACATTCACCTCCTGGATACGCGTCTCTCACACTCTCAGGCTTAGTTCTGACAGACTTAATCCAGTATGTAAATAAACGTCAGGAAAATTACCGAGCAGGTCAGCCGTTGTCAGAAAGAGCGGCGGGGAACCACACTAGATCACAACCCAGCTTTGAGCCTGCCAATTATGGAGGCCGTCACCCAGTCGACATTCTGACGCTTTGAGACTCGAGGGCTGTTGTTTGTTTTTGTGATAAAGCGCTGTTTTGAATTGTAGTTTGAAGGCTTGATGACACATGTTGATGCTATTGTGGCATCTTCTTTCTTTCGGGAATCTATTGCCTTTTATGTTTGCAGAGATAATAAACCCAGCACTAATCCAATTTTGTGAATATACCGCTTCAAATCACAGTGCCAAACATATACATCGTGCTGGAATGTTAGCAACAGACCAACCATGATCTAAAGAATGCTTGTCTTTTTAAATATTCATGAGCTTTAGAGAAACTTTTACATACTGTGTTTGGTTTCAAAGCTTGAAGGAAGCATGAATTGATGGAGAAGAAAAAAACCCTGATCCACTTTGAAGCACATTCTGGTCAGTCTGACTGACATATCAAACAACTGACCACAGTTGTTTTTAATTGACATTAAAGATTTTAGATTATTCGCTGTGTTTTGATCCAGATGTTCAGTGCTATAATAGCGCCTCCTACCTTACACCAATGAAAAAAAGGAAAGCTAAAAAGAATTTTGTCAATGGCGGGGAAGCATTGTCTCATAAATGATGGAAATTGTGGTGAAAATGGTGGGGAAAGAGTTAACTGTCACCCCTCCCTCCTTTGAAAGTTATGCTCCAAATTTGAAGTTGATATCACAAAAATTGAGGTACCTTTGAGGGTTTTTTTTTTTTTTTTTTTTTTTTAGCTGTTATTCCAAAAATAGCCAAACTTTTTTTTTTTTTTTTTTCTTTTCAAATGCATTTTCCTGTCACAAATGTATAAATTTCTGTCATAAAATTACTTCCATCACACACTGAAACTCACACCTTTGCAACAATGTGTTTTGTCAAGATCGGAAAAAGTTTTGATGCATAACATTTTGTAGTAAATTTTGTAATATGAAACTTGACAACGCCCACTAGGGGGAGGAGCCTGTTAAAAGGATTTAAAGTATCATTTCCATGGTAGTGCAATGTCCGATTTTAAAATGGTTTTCACAGAATGAATTCTGAGTGATTAAGCTTTCAAATGATGTCTAATTTAGGATGACTACTAAATTATGTGATGGGGGTTAATAAAGTGTGACAGTCAAAAGGTTAAAGTATAATAAACTGAACTTTAAAAGAAATAAAAAGGCACTCAAGTATACTCTAAGAGAGTACACTGCACTTTGTAATAAATGTTAAATTTGACTTTAAAAAACATTTTAAATATTTTTTTTTTTGTAATAATCTTTTAACATGCTTAACAGAAGTAGACTGTATGACCATGATTTTATTGGTAAAATGCTACAATAAAAACCTATTAATTGGTTAACAGTAAGTTCCCCTACTATATACAGGGAAAACTTTACATGTAATTTTACAATAGTATACTGTTTTTGGAAGTGAAAAGAATGTATAATTTAGAGTAAATAACTGTAAATTGACATTCCCAGAATTCCTTGCGTTTCATTTTACATTCAATGTTTTTTGTTGTTGTTGTTGAAATAACTATGTTTCCTCTTAGTTTTTTCTTATCAGTTGTGTGTATTGGGGTTGTATGTTACATTTAATGTTGTTAAATTAATGTTTACTGCATTATTTCAGTTTCATGTTTGTTACCATGATGGTTTTTAGTGTTTGTGTGATTTAAAATCTGCTTGTGATGGGCTTTGGTTCATCGTGTGACTTTCTCATCACCATCTCATCTGCCTTTGGTGGTTATCAGTGTATTACAAAGGTACAAAACAGATTTCAGTACTTCCATAGGTTGGTATGTTAACATTATATAATTTAATGAAATTACAGTATTTAAATGTAAATTTAAATTAGATTATAAAATGTTGCTACCGTATTTTTTATTTATTTATTTATTTATTTATTATTATTATTATTTTTTTTTACAGTGAAAGCACATATACAGTTCTTTATTATAATTTTATGTTAAGATGTTACGATTTAAATGTTAAGATTTTGTTTTTAAATGTACTAAATTGCAACTTCAACATTATATGTAATTAAAAAATATTTTAAATACATGACATATTTTTAATAGATGTTACATTAATATATTTTAATTGGCCATACATTCAACAGTAAACTATAACCACATTTCAAAGACAATATAATTATGAAATTTAACTTAATTCATTCTTAAGTTGGTCAAAAAGCACTCTGAAGTTCAACTAATTGCATACATTTAAACTATGATACATTTTCATTTAATTACACTTAATTATCCAAATATATTACATTCATCTCACATGTTCACAAGTCTATTGTTTTTAAAATGAATATTATTTTTAAATGTATACTAAAATGAACTTCATTTTCATAATGGAGACAGTAAGTGTCTTGATCTTTGACACAATAGTCATAGATCCCTTTGTTGGGTTTAAACCGGCTATTGCATTTAACAGGCTGTCCATAACATCAGTAGGCCTACATATGATATCTCAGCCAATCCCTTTTGAAAATCCTTCATTTGAAATCCTTTAATGTATTTCATCATTTGCACCAAGACCATTTGCTCACTCTTTCTGATATATGCACATAAAAATGGATCAATCATGCAGATGAACAGTCTAATGTATAATGTAGATGAAAATAGGCCTCATCAGTTCTTGTTTAACATGGAGATTGGGAAATTGTTTCGAATTGTCTGTGAGCTGTGACGCTCTCCCATTGTTCCAGTCGAGGAGACTGCCTAAAGATCACAGACTTCCAGCCTAGCATGTAATCTATTTTATCGGCTGACAAACCAAACATTTCCCTGAGTAAGTGCCGGAGCTCTCAGCAGTTTTTAGGCCAAGTCTTTCAGACCTTTTCAGACCAAAAAGCTTAATTTAAAAGCATGTAACTCATTATTGCTTAGTTAGCACTCACTTTCTTATTCAAAATAACAAAGGCCATTTTCACGCTTCATTTGTTTCCGGAAAGCGGTTCACAAGATTTAGACTTACATGTGTACTCAAATAAACTCGGGAGGTGGTCTGAATATCGTTGCCTTTGCATTTACAAGAATATTGGGCATTACATGCAATGATGCAGCAGATTACTGCAATCTGTCATACTTTACTAGGACTGTACAGCATCACTTATCCACTCTGACCTGAATTGGCTCTTAAAAATGTTGAATGTGCGCTTGATTACATATTTGGTTTTAACACTGTTCTTCATACATCATTCGATCATCATTTTATGAATAACTGCTGCTACAATTGCTAAAAATTGCAGGTGGTTAGTGAACAAGATGCCGTTATCTTGTGCTAAAATAAAGTTTGTAAAAGTCAAACAACTATGGAAAATGGATTAGGGGTCTTGAATGATATGAAATGAGTTGTTATTTTCCCCCAGTTCTCCCCAAATGTCCCTATTCAATAATAAAACGTATACAGTGTAACAATTTATTAAATTTTAACCAAAATTTTAGAACCCTATGAAATCTGGTTTATTTTTCCACAAATTCTAAATTGCATTTTTCCCCATTTTATTATTTCCATTTTAATGAATTAATTACATGAAAAAAAAAATGATAATCAATTCATTTATATATATATATATATATATATATATATATATATATATATATATATATATATATATATATATATATAAACAAACAAAAACAAACAAACAAACAAAAAAAAAACATTTACAGTTTAAGGCGAGACACTGCAGGTGAATAGGGTAAAAAAAATGAACTAATGATAATCACCTTACTTACCCAGTGGATTGATTACATTGGTAATTGCAAACATTTTTTGCATTAAAAGTTTTCTAAAATTTTAAATGCAAATAAAGCATTATTTAAAGGAGAAGTCCACTTAGAAAACAAAGATTTACAGATAATGTACTCACCCCCTTGTCATCCAAGATGTTCATGTTTTTCTTTCTTCAGCTGTGAAGAAATTATATCGATATTGATAGTCGATATTGAAATTTGAGTAAGTGCATAACACAAACTTTTTAGATTTACTCTTCCAAATTTTGGCAAATTCTGTGACATTATACGAAAAACTAGAATTGTTTGACCGGATACTGTCTGTATTTTCCACATTGCTGGTCACTGGTCACAACCGAAAAGAACCAAAATATGATAGAGCTCTAAGCAACATCATGAAACACCTTGAGAATAAATTTCATCAAACTTTGTTTCTTTTAACTTGTTGGACCAAGAATCATGATGCTGTTTTTGGCTCAGCTGTTCCACTATCAAAGTTTATTAAAGCTGAGCCCTGATTTTACTGTCATTATTTTTTAAATTACCAAGGCAGCTGTTGTTTTCCTGGGAAAAAACAAGCTTGTATTCACCAGCATGTCTTGAAATCATGAATCACTCTTGAAGGACAAATGCAATTTACTGACTGGAGCGGTCAAAAGGTCGCTTCTTTCTGAAACGATACATGTTGTCATTTCATTTAGCAAGGGAGACGCAAACCATCCATCTTAGTTTTGGTGGCTCTGTGTGGGAGTCGAGTTTTGTTTGGCTGAAAAACAAAATGAATGCACCTCCTGGCCATGAAAGGCGCTCGGGTGAAGTGCATGGCGTCTGTAATGAAACCAGGCTGGATAAAACCCAAGCAATATTGGTGGAAAATTGAAGTCAGTTCTTCCCAGTTGAACCTTTTTTTATTGTTCACTCTCTTTCCTTTCCTGCAGGTCTGGCATCCATAATGAAAAGACTCCTGACGAAATATGACAACCTTTTTGAGGTCTCCTTCCCCTATTCAATGGGATGGCACGGTAAGAGAATGCATCTGATATTGCAATCATAGAGGAGAAGTGGGGGAAAATCAGCAATGAGCCTTTTTTCCCCACATACGAGAGGTGTTGCCACTTGTCTTGTTTCCATGGAGAACAATAAAAAAGAAGGGAAGGGAAAGGTGCTCCCTTCCTTTTTTATTACCCTCTGCTCAGTAACTTGTGGCATTGTCTACAGTTCAGCGTTGCATGTCAGTCATGCAGTGCGGTTCGAGAATGGATGTTAAAATGACTCGTGGCCTCAAGTAAAACTGTCGAGGTGTTTTAGGCAAATTGCTTGTGGATTAAGCTCTCTGATGGCTTTTTACTCAATACTGCAAAAAATGCTTTAAATATTTTTCCTTGATAATGGGAAATGCGGGCGTGACTCATCAAAGGCTGATGAATTATTCATGAGCAATATTACTCTCTGGGTGATTACAGTTGTGTGCTCTTCTTAAAATGCTGCTGTGAATGTAAACTCAGTTATGCTGGAGGGTGTGGCTGAACTACACATGCGGAAGAAAATCTGCATTTATAGATGTAGAAAGATGGACAGACAGATAGATAGACAGATATAGACAGATGGACAGATGATAGATAGATAGATAGATAGATAGATAGATAGACAAATGAATGGACAGTCAGACAGATAGAGAGACAGACATCTATGGATATAGACAGATGGACAGATATAGACAGATGGACGGACAGACAGACAGATAGATAGACAGACATCTATAGATATAGACAGATGAGTAGACAGACATCTACAGATATAGACAAATGGACATATGGACAGATGTAGACAGTTGAATAGACAGACAGACAGATAGATAGACAGACATCTATAGATGTAGACAGATGGACAGACAGACAAATAGACAGACATCTATAGATATAGACAGATGGACGGACAGACAGACAGACAGATAGACAGACATTTGTAGATAGAGAAATGGACAGATAAAGACAAATGGATTGACAGATAGACAAATAGATATACAGGGAAATATAGACAGATGGATGGACAGATAGACATCTATAGATATAGACAGATGGACTGACAGATGAGTAGACAGACATCTATAGATATAGACAAATGGGCAGATATAGATGGATGGACAGATAGACAAATAGATATACAGAGAAATATAGACAGATGGATGGACAGATAGACAGACATCTATAGACATAGACAGATGGATCGACAGATGAGTAGACAGACATCTAAAGATATAGACAAATGGGCAGATATAGATGGATGGACAGATAGACAAATAGATATACAGAGAAATATAGACAGATGGATGGACAGACAGACAGACAGATAGCTAGACAGACATCTATAGATATAGACAGAAGGACAGGCAGATAAATAGACAGACATCTACAGATATAGACAAATGGACATATGGACAGATGTAGACAGATGGATGGACAGATAGACAAATAGATATACAGAGAAATATAGACAGATGGATAGACAGATAGACAGACAGACAAATAGACAGACATCTATAGATATAGACAGAGGAACAAACAGACAGACAGATATATAGACAGATGGATGGACAGACAGACAGATAGATAGACAGACATCTATAGATATAGACAGATGGACCGACAGATGAGTAGACAGACATCTATAGATATGGACAAATGGGTGGATATAGATGGATGGACAGATAGACAAATAGATATACAGAGAAATACAGATAGATGGATGGACAGACAGACAGACAGATAGATAGACAGACATCTATAGATATAGACAGATGGACAGACAGATAAATAGACACATCTACAGATATAGACAAATGGACATATGGACAGATGTGGACAGATGGATGGACAGATAGACAAATAGATATACAGAGAAATATAGACAGATGGATAGACAGATAGACAGACAGACAAATAGACAGACATCTATAGATATAGACAGAGGAACAAACAGACAGACAGATATATAGACAGATGGACGGATGGACAGACAGACGGACATCTATAGATAGACAGATGGACAGGTATAGACAGATGGATGGACAGATAGACAAATTGATATACAAAGAAATATGGACAGATGGATGGACAGACAGACAGATAGATAGACATACAGACAGACAGACAGATATATATAAACAGATGAACGGATGGCACAGCTAAAAAGTTGTGAAAACTGGAATATGTAGTCATCAGTCTGAATATAATAGACTGCATATATATTCTCATCATGCCACACACGCTCACTGTCAAAGCAACGCTCAGGTGAAGCAGCACTGCACGCCTGTAGAGCAATGATAGCAGAATGATTGACACCTTATGCTGCGGTCTAGACCCTGGACGCCCTTCTCTGCACCGTGGCCGAGGGTCCGCCACGGGACGCGGCACAGAGCCGATTTCATCTCCAATCTTGTTATGGCCTCAGCCGACCGACCGCTGCACACTCAGATGATTCTCATAGTCTGTCAATGGCAGCTTTAGTGTCGGGCCACAAATCTGACACCTGTCGCAAATCTTGGACCTATTGCAATGCACGGCATATCACCGAGCCTTTCCCAGCATTTCCCATCATTGGTTTCTATGGCATGGCTTAATGAAACAAATTCTCTGCCGTCCTCCATAGATGGTAGCGTATACTTAATGCCCACAATGTTCATTATTTGATGATAATATAATCACTGGCGCTCTGCTGGATTGATTACATCACTGACATGCCCGGCTGTTGTTTTACCCAGCGTGCATCAGCATCGAGAGCATCCATCATGTAAATGATTCATTCGCCTCGCATTTGCCAGGCAGCCGAGCGTTTGCGAGCTTTCACCGCGCTCTTACAATTAGCAATGTGTAAATTTAAAAGGGAAGAGAGATAACGAGATGCTTCTGCCATCAGTGAATATGTGAAAGGACTTTGTTAACACGGCCTGAGACCCCATACGCAGGACCATTCATTTAATGTGCAGTTTGACAAGCTTTTGCTGTGCTGGAAATATGAAGTGCAGTAGTGTTGAATGGTATGAATTTAGGCTTTTAATTAAAAGAGTTCTACAAAAATGCTGCTGTGTAGCAGGAAAATGGTGTGAGTAGAAGGAAAAGCTCAGGTAATGACTTCCTCGGGTTTGTTCTGATTAACACCTCGGAGCTGAACTACACTTTTTTTTATGTTTAATGTCATACCAAAAAAATATTTTTTCTGCCTCTAGATATGATTTTTTTCCTCCTTACTTTTTACCAAACCTTCTTTTATTTTTGCTCCATTTTAAAGGGATAGTTTACCAAAAAAATAAAAATTCTGTCATCGGTTATTTACCACCAAACCTGTATAATTTTCATTCTTCTTAGATACGATTTTGAAAGTTTTAATTGTTTTACTTTTGTTCCTTAATTCAGTCTTAAAATTTAAAAATGTATCATAAAAATATGAGTTAGTACATATTAAAAATGATTATAATGTAAACAAACTTGCATAAACTATTTAATAATGTAGTGTGTTAAAGTGATTACATTCTTCAGTTATGGTGTTATTTCCATAAATAATGATTCAAATTTATACATTTGCATGTATTCAATATGAAAGAAAAATACGTTATTAGTTTTTACTTGATGACATTTTAAATGACATTTTTAGAGTCATTAAATGATGAAAATGATATACTGTATACAACTGTTTAGAAGTTTAGGGTCAATAAAATGAAAAATAAAAAAATAAATAAATAAATGTAGAAAAAAGTTTTTAACATGTCTTCTACTCACCAAGGCTGCATTTATTAAAAAAAAAAAAAAAAAAAGAAAAAACTAAAATTGTGAAATATTATTACAATTTAAAATAATAGTTTTGTATTTAAATATATTTTAAAATGAAATTTATGTCTTCATTTTCACATGAATATGCTGATTTGCTGCTCAAGAAACAAACTGATTATTATTGTTAGTTGAAATTAGTTTTGCTGATTACTTATGGACGTTCGAAGAACAGTTTTTAATTTAAATAGAAATATAATATAATATTTGTAACATTACTTATTTCTCTACTGTGATCAATTTAATGCATCCTTGCTAAATAAAAGTAGTTTTAAAAAATAAAATAAAATAAAATCTCACTGCTCCCAAATTTTAACAGTATAATAATAATAATAATAATAATAATAATAATAATAATAATAATAATAATAATAATAATAAATGAATTATATTATATATATTATTTACATTTATTCAATTACCAGATGCTTTTATTCAAAGCAAAACAGTTAAAAACTAAATGCATAGAGTACATTTATTAAAAATGTGTTTTTTAGCTAGATGTTTTTAACTCAATTTCTTGTTTTAATGGTTGTAATTGACCCTTATTCAGTGGAGACTTTTTGCTGGTCAAATAAACTGCAGTGAGAGTGAAATTATAAGAAGGAAATTTATTTTCTAAAAGTCCACTGGGCTAAAATTGGTTTATAGTTGAAGAAACTCTCTTGTACAGTTCAAAACTAATGACCAAATCTAGTCTCCACTTAGATCTTTCTCTCAGCCACAGCTGCTAAACTCCCTGTAGAACAGTTATCCTCAGCTCTTCATTATATCGTTTTTATATGAGTCTGGAACACAATCCAACATCTCCATATCCACATTACGGCCTTATCTGCTCATAGCTTTATATAAAATGTCCAAATTATAGTACGACATGCAGTGACCGAAGCTTCAGATAGTGAGCAGCTTCAGGGTGAGAACATTGCTTTTATTCTTTCATAGAGGAAAAAGCATCTCTTTGCTCTTTGATATATGTGTGCACAGGTTTTCGTTCACCCAGGTCATTGTAGGCGTCACTGTGAATTGATTGAAAAGCATCTGGACATGGTTTATCCGAATGGATAAACCAAGACCATATGCTTTTGACTGAATTCACCCAGACGTTCCCTAATGTGGGTGTTGCGTCCAAAAAAGACCATTCTTGTCCTGCTCTCCCCATTTATGTTTCATTGACCCGTATCATTTGTTATGAATAATGAATGTTTTCAGTTGGAAAAAAAGCATAGAAAGGGGTCCAAATTAAGCCTTTTCAAAGTCTGAATTAACCTTTGCATTACAGACAAAAAAAAATGCACTTAGAGAGCTTCACTTGAGTTGATAGATTTAATGTTTACTAAGATAAACTTTACTAGTATTATTGCTCAGACTAAAGCAAAATGTTTTCTTTCTAAATATTTGTCTTATTTGATACATTTAATTATATTAATGTAACAAAATAAAGTGGCTTTATGTCTAAAACAAGAAAAAAAATCTGCCAGTGGGGTTTAAAAAAAAAGTGTTTTCCCTTTAATTTTCTAAGCTCTTTTTTATTTTTGTTTTACTTAAAAAAAAAAAAAATTCCCCTGTTTTAAGCATAGTCAATCAATTTTGAAACATAGAAAACAAGACATAATATCTTAAGTAATTTTGCTTCTCAAGTAAATGTATTTTGATTCAACAATGTTTAGATATTTGTTGACAAAAATGGTACATGGTAAATTAAATCATCATTGTTTTACAAGAAAACTGTCACAATACACTGCCTCAAGAACACGTTGGAGACATGGAGTAAATGTATTTATTTAATCAAGAAACACAATGGATAATCCACAGCAAAGACTTGAGAAGAAACACGCAACAACGAGTAGACCCAACAAATGAAGACAGTACAAACAGCAACTTAAATACATGGGGTAATTAGGTAACACAGGTGCATGGGATAATCAATTAACAGGAACAAGACCAAATAAGGTAAAACAGGAAACGAAACCTCGGCAACACAAGACAAAACAGGTCCGAAGTCCTGACATTACCGCCCCCCCTCCCAGAAAGCTCGGGAGGAGCCAGGGAGATGACAGAAGGGGACCAGGGTGGACCAGACGGAGACAGGAAGGACTTGGAGCAGGAGGAGCCAGGTGGGACCCAAGCCACAGCCATGACGACCCACAGCAGAGGCGACAGAGGGAGGAGCCATGATGGAGGTGGGGCTGACGACTCCAGGGGGCCAACCAACAGCGGTGTAGCAGGTGGCGGTGGAGCCCGTGGGGGAGACAGAGAGCCAATGAGCCATGGTGACGAGGAGGATCTGGAGGGCCAAGGTGGAACAAATGGCTCCGGTGACCGACGCAGAGGCGTGGATCCAGGAGACTGTGATGGAGCGACAGAGGACCAAGGTGGAGCCGTAGGGATGGAGGAGCCTGACGGAGCCAGAGGGGTAGAGGGACGAGGCAAAGCCGGAGTAGTGG
This sequence comes from Cirrhinus mrigala, assembly GCA_036247105.1. Classification (NCBI taxonomy): domain Eukaryota; kingdom Metazoa; phylum Chordata; class Actinopteri; order Cypriniformes; family Cyprinidae; genus Cirrhinus; species Cirrhinus mrigala. The sequence continues at coordinate 3,372,901 of CM070016.1, read as the reverse complement.
AATCCTCAGGGCTGAGCTCTAACAAGGCAGTTTCAGTTCCGATGAAGATGGGAAGAGAGGGGATATGTCAGCATAAATGTCCCAGTCTGATACCCCCTCAGCCTCAATCAGTCCCAGATCCTCAACCAGCTCTCCTTTAGCCGTGTTGCAGTGGGCGGAGCATCCCTCCACGATAACACTGGCCAGAGCTTTCTCCCTCGTAGTGGGTATTGTTACCGGCTCACACACCTGGACTGATATTACTAGCAGCTCCGGCTCCGCGGCAATCCGTGGCTCTGTCGCTCTGTGCGGCGATGGCTCGTCAGTTGCGGTGGACTCTGGCTGTCCATCAGCGGTGGGCTCAGGTAGCGTGGAGATGGTGGGCTGGGCACTGTGTCCAAAGTGGCACTGGCGAAATCCTCTTCGCCACTGACGGTGAAAGGCGATCTGTGCCTCGCCAGTGTCCACTCCACGAAAGTGGCGAAGTCCTCTTGAGGACCATCTTCAGACAACGGCGCTCTCTACACGGGGATTAAACTAGCATCATACAACGCACAGAGCGTGTCGTCCGGGTAGCTGGTGGTGTTAGCTAGCATCAAGAACAGCAGGAGGAGGAGGTATTCGGGACAAAGAATGGCATCCATATGGGGAGACACAACGGAAACAAAAAATGAGGGGAAAAAAAAAAAAAATGGAGAAAAGAAAACACGGAGGTAACAGTTTGGGTCCGGTCTGCTGTCATACGCTGTCTCAGCAACATGCTGGAGACATGGAGTAAATGTAAACAGTACTTTAATCGAGAAACACAAGGAATAATCCACAGCAAAGGCTTGAGAAGACACACATAACAACAAGTAGACCCGACAAATGAAGACAGCACCAACAGGAACTTAAATACATGGGGTAATTAGGTAACACAGGTGCGTGGGATAATCAATTAAACTAAACAAGGACAGGAACAAGACCAAATAAGGTAAAACAGGAAACGAAACCATGGCAACACAAGACGAAACAGGTCCGTAGTCCTTACAAAAATAGTAATTATTTGTGTAATTTGCTAGCAGTTTTTGAGAGACAATTGTTTCAAGGTAAAAAAAAAAAAAAAATCAGCGTGCATTGTTAACGATTTAACATAAAAAAAAAATGTAAGAAAAATTCCTCTAGACTTAGACATGGTAGTGCATTTTCAATGATCCACACCGGTCATATTTAAAAAAGTATAAAAGTCTAGTTTTATTAAAATATTTCAAACCCACCAGTCTCAACTCTTTATGACTTTTTAATAAGACCTAGTGACGGATCTTTCAGAACTTTTGACGGGTTGTCAGAGGATATATGAGTGGAAAAATGTGCTAACGATGGCAGTGACGCTGGACTTGAGCTCTTGGCCCATCATTCTGTTGGCCAGACGTGTGCTGAACGGGGCAGAGCGCCGTACGACTGTCCCGTCCAATATCAACACGTGAAAACTGCCCTCGCTCACAGCCAATAAGTCTCGCTGTAAAATCCTTACTCAGCACTGGCCATGGCCTAGAGAGCATTATAAAACCTGATTTATAACTCAACCAATAAACCCAGCCAGCTTTCAATTATTCACTCATGTATCATACAGTAGTTGCCTTTGCTTTTTCTATATGTTGGTTGAATAATGCAGACAAGATTATTAATTTCTCTGTGAATTGGATTTGTTTTGTTTTTCTTCATAAAGCTCCTGTGTGTTTTAATCTCTTAAATTGGACTTTTGCTTGATGGATTCTGTATAAATATCAAAATGCCACTTGAGCTAAGTGTATAAAATGGCACAGTTCTTTGAGGAAACTCAAACTGAGATTCATAAACTGCGATTAGTCATTAAATATAAATGAATATTGTTTGTTCAGCGATATTTATGAACAGGATTCATGTGGAACAATTAATCGTGTGGATAACTACTTAAACATGATGAATTGAACGTTAATGTTTTGTAAATGATTCCTAATTGTGGTTTAGCATGGGTCCCACTGCATGTCCTCTACATTCACAGATGCAGAACAACTTTAGATCTGCTTTATGCTCTCATTTATTAATAATGCCATGCTGTTCTGAGACTTTTGTTTGTAACTCAAGATGTATTTTATCTTGCAAATCAAATCATATGCAGTCTCATATTTGTAAAGTATTTTAATGACTATGCTGATAGGAACTGACATAACGATGTCAATATTTCAAACTTTCAGTGGTTGGTTTCTGCCTAAAGCTTAGAAATTAACCTCTCCTAAAGCTTCAGTGTGGATATCTGACATCATATGTGAGATTAGAGCATATTAAATATTTAATAAAGGGATCAGTTCAGAAATTTTTATAGGATTTGGAAACATATTTTGACAAGATGAAGACTATCCCCCTTTAATTTATTAATGTAACTAAAACATAACAGAGAATTGAGTATTATATTATATTATTATATTATATTATATTTTTATTTATTTATTTTTAAGATTTTTTTCGGGGGCATTTTAGCATTTATTATGACAAGTAGCTTGACAGGAGGGAAAGAGAGCGGGGGATGGGATCGGGAAAGGTCCACTAGCCAGGACTCAAACTTGGGACGCACGAAGCGCGGCGGTGCAATATGGCATATTGTTTTTATTATTATTCATATTTAATTTAATTATCAATTTTGGCAGAAAGTGTCTCTGTCGATGGCTTTGAAAGCTTCAAAATAAATATTATATATAAAATCATCTAATCAAAACTGTATTTTTTTTTGAATTTATTCATTGTTAAACTCTGTAATAAGTTGGAACTATCCAAAATATAGTTTCAGGTTTTTTTTTTTTTTTTTAGTAAGTAATAAATAAATAAATAAATAAATAAGCTTTACTTTAAGTCTTTTGTTTTTAAATTTTGTGTGCTAAATTAATTTTAATGTAATATTCAATACAATATCCATTTTATTTATTTATTTATTTATTTATTTATTTATTTATTTATTTATTTATTTTCATCAGCTTCCTAAAGAAATTCATCAAAAATGTTCAATGAACTACAAGTACCTTTCATTACTACTTGGTTAATAAATAAGTAAATATGTAAATAAATAAATAACACTTTACATGAAACCACTGATGTATTATAAAGGTGTTCAAGTATTCATAATGTACATTGTAATTAATTTTTTAATAAATAATTTTAACCAAAGTAAAAATGCATTATGATGTTTGTAGATTCATTGTTACATCTGGCATCAGATGTTTGTCATGTTTTTTGTTTTGTTTTGTTTTGTTATTGAACTTTTTTTGTAATTATATACAGGAGTGCACATACACTACCGTTCAAAAGTTTGGGGTCAGTACATTTTTATTGTTTCTTTTTTTTTTTTTTTTTTTTTTTTAAGAAATTAATACTTTTATTCACCAAGGATGTATTAAGTTAATAATTAAAAGTTTATTAAAAGTTAATAATAAATAATTTACATTGTTATAAAATATTTATATTTTGAATAAACACTGTACTTTTTAAACTTGTTATTCATGAAAGAATCCTGAAAAAAAAAAATTACAGGTTCCAAAAAATATTTGGCAGCACAACTGTTGATATTATCCAACATTGATCATTCTAATAATAAATCCGCATATTAGAATGATTTCTGAAGGATCATGTGACACTTAAGACTGGAGTAACAGCTGATAAAAATTCAGCTTTTCATCACAGGAATAAATTCTATTTTAAAGTATGTTAAAATGAAAAACATTATTTTATATTGTAAAAACATTTTGCAATATTACTGTTTTTTTTTTTTTCTAGATTTTTAATCAAATAAATGCAGCCTTGATGAGCATAAGAGACTACTTTAAAGACTATTACAAGTCTTACTGACCCCAAACATTTGAACGGTAGTGTAAGTTTTTCAGTGCTTTTTCAAGAGAGCACCTGGAGATTTGGTTTAGTCCTCACACTGCACATAGTGTGACCCGTTAAATGTAACTATATATAAAAAAATAATAAATAAATAAACAAATAGTAATCATCAACATCATCATAATAATAAAGATAAAAGTGATAATGTGATAATATTATTGCACTTTATTTTATTATTTTTTTTTAAATAAAATAAAATAATAAAGTGTGATAATACATTTATATTTTAAAATAATAATACAATTAGTTTATAGTAAACATAAATAAATAAAATAATTTTTATAAAATAATAAACAAAATAATAAAGATAAAACATAATAAATATTATTATGTTTTAAAATAAAAATAAAATTAGTATATAGTAAACAGCAGTTACAGTTAACATCAGCAAGCTTTTATTTTAGTGGGTTATTGGCAAGTAAATATATGAGCTGCTGATTAAAGCACATCAGTAAAAGAAATGTCGCAGTTTGTCCATCTAAAATGGTAATTGTACATTAACAGCTGTCAACCATGTTGGTATGCAAATGAGAGGTCTGAACTTATTTACACAGTGCATTTTTAAGTTTGGTCGCACATGCGGACCACTTATGTGGACCCCTGATTATACATAAAGGCTTTAAGTATTACCAATATTTTGTTGAATGTCCACTAATTGTGTTATACTGTATAACATTGCACATATCAAATACACATTCAGTGATTCAAGATTTTAATCATACCACCAATCCCTATAGATTTTATATCATTGTCGTTTATTCACATCGGGTTTGTTGCCACCTGTTAATTGTCTCAAAGCAAGCGGTGATCAGATAATAGCTTGCAGATCTGATAATACATTCATTCTCTCAAATACTCCAAGATATAAGACTAAATTAGATTTTGCTCTGCTACTCGCGACCTTAATTGAAGTCAGATGCGATGTGCGATAACGTGCTGAAGGGCCACATGAGAGCGGCCAATAGTGAGACCGTACATCATCTCGCCTCCCATCCCTTCATCTTTAAGAACCTAATTTAATGAAATCGTCATGCTTTCTGATTTTATTCTCCAGCTCAGTGATTTCTCACACCCCCCCTTCAACCTCCTCCTCATTCTCACTCCCAACAGCAAAAAAAATGAAATAAAGAAAATATAAAATAACCGAAACAACATAACATGACGTGCCAGGTTCAGTCCTACAGAACGTTTCCATTATTGTTCCTACGATATCAGCGACGTGAGTTTTAATCTCCAGCTGATAATTGCGAGGAGCAGTCGTCTGTCAAATCGCTCTCCTGCTCCTTAACAAAAGGAGTGAGTGTAGTCGAGCTTTGCAATTATTTTAATGGCAGTAATGGAGCCCGTGAAATCAGCAGAGACAGTCCATTAAACAATTGCAGAGCAAAGCAATAGAAGTTTTGAAAGGTGGACTTTTACACTCTTTACCGTGGGAAGAACAAAGAGATCTGAAGACGAGTGAGACGGGCAGATATAATGGTGTGCGCAGACGCTTGTGAGCGATCTTTGCTGAAAAGGTGTCGGGTTTCTAGGCTGAATTGATTTTTCTCTAAATCTGCGAGTACGGTGTTGTCAAGAAACAAGCATTCAGCATTTATAGATTTACTTTAAAAGTTTTTCAAAAGTGAAACAGACGTTTGAGATGTACAGAAGATTGGCAGCTTGAAAGAGATGTCTTGTTTTTTGTGGATTTGGCTGTGAATGCCTTAAGCGCTTCAATCTGTGGAGGTCATACATGGAAAACAAATTAAACCATCTGAAGTCAAGGACAAATGCTCTGATGATAGATAAGTAAACATCCCGTGACATCAGATAACCCTTAGAGCGTTGGAGAAAGATGGAGAGAACCTTTCTCATGTGTCTCCTAACCAGAAAGATAGTCAAGCTCTGCCGGATCAGTGACTTTCAACTGGTTTGGCTTTAGATTTTACATCAGGTCAAAACTCAACACGGTGCCAAAGTAGTTTGTTGTTTAAAAGTAAACAAAAATGTTCTTACCGGTGTTGGGAAAACTTTTAAAAGTAGTGCATTACAGCAGGGGTGCTCAACCCTGTTCCTGGAGATCTGCCTTCCTGCAGAGTTCAGCTCTAATCCTTATCAAACACAACTGAACCAACTAATTAGGATCTGAAGGAGCGCTTGATAATTACAGACAGGTGTGTTTGATCAGGATTGGAACTAAACTCTGCAGGAAGGTAGATCTCCAGGAACAGGGTTGGGCACCCCTGCATTACAGTATTGTGTTACACTCTAAGGTTCCAAAAGGGTGTTTTTGCAGTGATAAATTAGAAGAACCATTTTTGGTTCCCATAAGAACTTTTCAGTGAACAGTTTCTAAAAGAACCCTTTTGAAGAACATTTTAAAATTCTGAAGAACCTTGTTTGACTATAAAGAACCTTTTCTGCATTTGAAAGGTTCCATGGATGTTCAGGGTTCTTTATGGAAGCATCGATGCCAATAAAAAACCTTTATTTTTAGGAGTGTACTCCCTAAAATGTAACTAATTGAGTTACTTCTATGGAAAATGATGTGTTGCATTACTTTTGGATTACTTTTTATAATCTTTGGCTTGCTTGCATGTTTTTAATATAAAATGTTCTGTTTTTGGCAAATTTTTAAAGCCCTTTCACACCAAAAGTGAAATGAATAAGCCCCAGGCTGAAGGAAATGTTAATTCACGTCTATACAGTAAAGGACGCAGCTTAAACAAACGTTTCAGCTGTGCTGCCATTCTGGTTTGATTGATTAAAGAATGGGACACTCATTTTTGCTTATTAGTATGGTTGAATTGGATCATCAAATGTCAGCAGCTAAGGCACTGGTAAATAAAATAGGATTAAATACATAAAGAATATTTGTATTATTTAACATATTTAATTATTGCAGATTTGCGTCATATTCCGAGTTTGCATTTCCCTGTTTTTATTCACTTTGAGGACTACTGAGTTTGTTTTTGTTCGATGAGTAAATGCATGTTCACATTTAGTCTAGTAAGCATCATGCTCACACAGCGCACACATCGCCACTGTACTTACCGCCAGTTTCAGTCAGTACAATATTAAAAAAAAAAAGTCTTCAAATAGTTTCTTTAGCAGTGATGCCATAGAAGAAGCATTGTTGGTTCCCCGAAGAACCCTCCAGTCAACAGTTCTTAAATTTTGAAGAACATTCTAAAAATCTAAAGAACCTTTTCTACATTTGAAAGGTTCCATGAATGTTCAAGGTTTTTTGTGGAATCGTCGATGCCAATAAAGAACCTTTAATTTTAAGAGTGTAGATGGGAAAACAAAGTAACTTGCATTACTTATTTGAAAAGTTAACTCTCATACTTCCTTGTAAATTAAAAAGTAATCAGTTACTTTATAGTTACTTGAAAAAAGTAATCTGATTATGTAACTTGCATTATTTGTAATGCGTTGGTTCCTGACACTTGTTCTTGCAATCAAACAATGCTATTTTGTAGTGTTCCCAAAAGCATTTTTAGGACATAATATTTAGGATATTTTGGGGTTAGACATCTTATTTAACAGTTAGTTAAATAAGCTTGTAGAACTTTTTTTTTTTTTTTTTTTTTTTTTTTTTTTTATTGCCTTTGTTTAAGTTTCCAGAAGCCCTTATGATGAATTCAGAACTGTAGTGTGGTATTTATATTACACTTCATAGACCAGACACAGTCATTGCCATTGCTGTGTCATTGCTGTGAACAAAATGTAGGGGAATCATAGCAATTTATTTAAGTTATATATATATATATATATTTTTTTTTTTTTTGGTATATTTCAATCAAGGTCCCCTGCTGAAAAAAAAAAACAAAAAAACAAACAAAAAAAAAAAACAGCATAGGCTGGTTAGGTAGGTTTTGAAGCATGGATGCTGATTTGAGCTGGTTTAAGATGGTCCTAAGCTGGTCCCTCCTGCTCTTGACCAGCTAAGGACCAGCTTAAACCAACATCCATGCTTCATAACCTACCTAACCAGCATATGCTGTTTTTTCAACAGGGTCTGAGTTTAAGTTCAAAGACTGTATTTAAAAGTCTTTGAAAGTCCCATGAAATAAAAATCGAAGGTTTTTTTTTTTTTTTTTTTTTTTAGAAAGAATATGTTAGCCTTAAGGTTGTCTATAAGCTAGTGTACTCCAAAACAATGACAAAATTTGCATTTAGAAGATGTAAGCATTCAAAACCGCCAGAGCACGCATACAGTCTGCTTCGGTCCAGAGACACGATAGCACTGAGCGGATCATATGAGTCAGCACAGATCACAAAACGTGTCAGACCAATTTGAATTCTACACGAAATATATGTAGCTATATTTTATTGTGATATGGATGAGATTATGAGGAGAAATGGTTAGACGAACAGTGCTAACGAGTGAAAGAAATATCACAGACGTCGTTCACCAACATAAATGACACATTTTTCAAACAACACATCCTCAGCATCATTACGGTCACCATTTTGCTTTTTAATATTAAATCTACGAGGGGATTCCGTTAGACTGTGGCTGTAATAATCTGGCAAAAGTGGCTTTACCGAGCAAAGGCTTTGGGCCAAGCTGTGATATAAACAAAACACTATTGGCTATTTTTAAAAAGGGGTGGGGCTTCTCGATATGTCCCGCCCTGTGTTTCTGTTTCATTTTAAATTACATCAACACATAGAATGATGCTGTGTGTTTCAAAGCACTTCAGTGCTTTGATGTGAAGGGGGATGATAATTTATATGTGCTAGTGTTGTCACGACACCAGATCTTTGACTTCGATACGATACCTGACTAAAATATCACGATACTACTACTGAACCGATACTACGAAATAACAGAACAACAGCAAAAGTAATTGAATAATAGATGATCCAAATGGAGATCCAAAGCATTTCATCCCCCCTTTAAATATATATATATATATATATATATATATATATATATATATATATATATATATATATTATATATATAAATAAAATAATAATAATCACATGCAAGTGCCACTGCATAGGATTATGGTGAACAACTACAGGTATGTAGAGATCTTTGCTATATTGGTAAGTTAGCTAAAAGGATAAAGGCAAATCTTATTTCATGATATAGTAGCTTTATTTCACAACAACAATTTATATCATGATACAGTCATTTTTTGTTATTTTATCTTTGTTATTAATAATAAGAACCTAGATGCAAGTAACAAACCTAAGGACAACTTCAATAAAAACAAGGACAAAAAAGAAGTAAAAAGGGCCCTATTAAATCAGTTTTATTTTTTTCCTAAATTCCATTTTAATTTTTCTAGACTCTATTTTAATGGTTATATATATCAAAAAGCATGTCTAATTAATTGAAATCATGAAACTTGCAATATTTAGCAGCAATTTATTAAAAATGTAACAAAAATTACATGTTTTTAAGGCCCTATGAAATACGTTTTATTATTTTTTTTCAAATTCAGTTTTGTTTGTGAATCTCTGTTTTCCACAAATTTTCTGGATCCTATTTTAATCATTTCATTACATTTTAATAATTAAAAGCATGTCTAATGAATTTATAAACGATAATTAGATTTGATAAAGAATTAATTTATTATAGGCTATTTCTTTCTTTCTTTCTTTCTTTCTTTCTTTCTTTCTTTCTTTCTTTTTTCAGAAATACTGTGTTGTGTATTTTCAAAACATTCTGATTTTTTTTTTTTGTTTTTCTGGTAAATATTCCTTAAACATTGTTTTAATAATATTTTTATTATTAGTAGTAGTACTATCTTTACATTAAGTAATATATTAATATATTTCTGACTGTCAGGTTAAACCAAACTTTTATTTTGATGGGTTGCTGTGAAGACCTTTAGGGTCTTCATTATATGACGATAGAAAGAAATGGTAAAATGCTCATGAAGTGACTCTCAGAGCAGTTCTAGAGATTATGTTCATGTGTTGATGTACTCGTATATTGAGGCGGCAGAGGCTGAAAACACTGCAAGCTTCATGCTTATGTGTGTAGTAAACAAAACTGTGCGTCTGCGCCATTCACTAACACAGACACGCAGAAATAAGGCTCTTATTAAAATGCATTTTTAAAGTAACGGTACTGGTAAAATGCGGAATCGTACCGTTTTTTTAAAAGCAGGGTATCATGATACTTTTCAAGTACCAGTATATCGTGCAACACTAATATGTGCATCAGGTTTTTCGACAAAAAAAGACTTCCGCATAGGATGCACCTCATAGCTCATAGCTCCACTGGAAGCCTCCTTACTCCTCGTTCCTCACCTCCTCATGGTGCAATTAGAGAATTGAGGTGTCCTTCAAGATGGGTGATCTTGATCAGTGTATGGGTCACAGGCTCAAGGATGGAGGAGAGAGGAAACGAGGATGCATCAATTTGAGTATCGAGAAGCACCCCTTGTGTTTATTCTTTGGTCTTGTCCTTCAAGGCTGTTTTATTCAGGTTTGCTTTTTCTTATTTTGGTTTACTTTGTTTGTTATTGTTGTTATTTGAATAAATTTTTCCTGCACATGGATCCATAATGGTAGAACCAATCAACTACAAGGCCAGATCAATCGACTAAAGATTTTTCTGGTCAACTAGTAGTCGTTCATTTTAAGCATTAATCGACTATTAGTCACGCGTTTATTAATAAACCATATAAATCATAATAATGAGACTTTAAGTGCCCGTAGAGCCTAATAAGCACTCAAGCGTACGCATAAAGCTTGCAGCAGTGCACCGGCAGAAGTAATGATTATGAATGTTTCAGGGTAAAACATTAAGGAAGCTGCATTAACCTTTTAATAATTCATTGATAAACTAGTGCTTTCTTTGTTTTTGGCTTGAAGAGATGAAGTCGGCGACACTGATTCATGTAAAACAAAACTACCTCAATGTCCAGTCAATTGTTCCAGGCCTTCCCGCTCCTTGAGTTCTCTCCACCACTGGAAAGCTGCTCCAATTTTTACGCGGGTCCTACCTCTTGCCTAATCATAACCCTTTTTAATATTTTGTTCCTCCGATATTTTTCTCCTTTTTTATCTATCATTACTAGACATGCCCCTTACTGCTGATTGGCTGCAAGTGTGTTCCAGACTCGCTCTGACATTGTGGTCAAAAGCATTTTTCAAATATCGCCAAAGACTATAGAATACCCAAGACTTGTCACTCGTCTAGTTTTGAATGGAGAAATATGCAACGCTCATTATGGCCGCGAAGCCCCGCCTTCTTAATGAAAGTGCCAATCGTTGACTAGTAAACTCAGCGCGTCACTGCTAAAAGTCTCAGTTGCTATAGAAACAGTCAGCATTCCGAGATGTGCGCTTAGTACTGTGCATGCGCACTGGCTGATCTCGCCTGAAAAATAAGCTTTTTTGGAACATAAGGAACTATATTTATGAGGCAATTTGTTGTCAGATTTCATTGGTGATTTCAAATATGAAATTTAATCGTAAGCTTGGTGAACAGTTTTAAAGGGGTCATCGGATGCTAAGTTCACTTTTACATGTTGTTTAAACATTAATGTGTGTTGGCAGTGTATGTACAAATTTACCTTATAATAATAAAAATCCATGCAGTGGTTTTTAATTAATATGTAAAAATAATATTCCTTTTTTCAAATCGAGCCGTTCTCGTTGTGGCGTCACACCGACAGAGGCCGCTCCCACAATAGTTGATTGACATGAGCGTCTTACCAGACCAGCTGTCACAGTCCGCCCTCTTTGTGTCAATACCGGAGCAGGGATGTAAGTTAGACAAGAATATCTCCGATTGAGCGATTGAGGTGTTGAATTGCTGGATATAATAATGAACGTAGTGGTCGTCATTTACTCCCAACATCTGAGCTGCTGAAGATGCAGTGGATTACGTTTGTTTGTGAAGGGAATGCGCCTCCCGATCTACATATATCCGTCTTTGTTCACACGAATCATTTGTGATCCAGCTTCACTTACAGCAGAAATGAGTATAAAAGGTTTTTTTTAATGAATCTTTGCGATTGCTTTTCTTAATAATATGCTAGTTAGCAAGCTTAGCAGCTAAACGCAGCTAAAGTAAACAATCTCTCAGAGCAGCAGAGAGGAGAGAGGGGCGGGGCGAGCAGAGCTCATTTGCATTTAAAGCAGCCTTGACCAGAATGAGATGATTTTTGCAGAGCTGATTTTGGCAAGGTAAAAAGGGTGTTGTTTTACACTACCATTGAGAATTTCTAACCAAAGTGTATTATAGACATTTCATTAAGACCCTAAAGAATCATATCAACTTGTGAAAAATGGGCATCCGATGACCCATTTAAAAGATGGCTGCTGAGTGAAATGACTTGCCTTAAAGGGACTTTGGGAAAGATGCAATGCTCATTATGGCTGCAAAGCCCCGCCTTCTTAATGAAAGAGACAGCTGATGATTAGTAAAGTCAGCGCGTCACTGCAGCTGCCGTTAGAAGTCTCAGTAGCTATAGAAACAGTCAGCATTCTGAGACGTGCGCTTTGTACTGCGCATGCGCACTGGCTGATCTCGCCTGAAAAATACACTTTTTTTTAGCACTATTCCTATATGCAAGGAACAATATTTATGAGGCAGATCTTGTCAGATTTCATTGGGAATTTCATATATGAAATTTAATCATAAGCATGGTGAACAGTTTTGGAGAATTTGATGTTTCCCCATTTAAAGGGGCGTTTCAAAGATGGCCACCGAGAGAAATGACTTGCCTCAAAAGGACTTTGATATCACATAGTGCACCTTTCATTAATTACCATTATTTTATTAATTACCTTCATATAACTTAGACTCAATGATTGATTTATTAATTGATTTTGAAAAATTCTCAGTTGCTCACTGTGTAAATTTTTGAATTTATAGCAGTTGCTTTTGTGGTTACGCTGTTGCTTTGCTTACATGTGCTTATAATGTTAAAAGATTTTCGTCTTTGAATTTTACAAATAATTTATTGCAAATAAGTACTGTCATGCACAGGGTGAGATCCTTTTTTCTGCTTATAGAATGCAAACTGTGGATTATTGCATGGAATGAAATGAATTTTATGCCAGTACTGAAGATACAGGACAGCAGTCCTTCAACAGACATTTTGGAGCCGGTGAGAATATGTGATCGGGCAGACAAGAGCCTGAAGAGACAGCACAGACACATGCTTATATCTCTTTCTATATCTCTCTGCTCTCTTTATTGGTTTGCCTATCAGCAGTGTAGAACCACCTACACAAGTTGTCAAAGCCTCTCTCTCAATATGCAGTGAGTAACTTGATGTGCCACTAGTCGCGTTTGAAAATGAATCTCACTGGGAGGTTGGGAAATTGCTAGATGTAGCGACACTGTTTTTCGGTGACATTATAGACTGATGGGGTTTTGTTGTTGTTGTCGTCTCCACAAAGAAACGTTTTGAGAATATGTTCAAGAGTGTGAAGTCATTTAGATTTCAAAAATGACTTGTCTTGGTCAATAGGAAGTGTGGCCAAGTCAAAGCAGGGGTCCAGACTGCGACTAAATTGGTTATAAATGTGGCAAAAAATAAGATTGTTAGTTAAATAAAAATGCTGAACTTTGTGTCCATATGTGGATTTTGCCAGATACAGGGCTATACATTCCAACCGTCACATTTGTGACTGAAAACTACGGCATGTGACTATGAAAAAAATATTTAGGAGCACCAACAAGAAGTTAATATTGAGTGGCTAACATTGTCTCACTATAACACTATTGCCTGATTTTGCTCTGTTTCTTCATTAAAAATATTTTGAAACAAGTCACAACTGAGCCACTGCCCATTCTCCATTCAAACACAGCGGTGTTTCGTTTATGAATGTGCATTTTTAAACGAATCTAGTGAGTCAGTGAGTCAATTTCTTATTCATAAAGACTGTCACTTTCTTTATTCCTGAATGAATCGGCCATTCGAACGAATCAAATGAATGAATGATTGAGTAATTAAATCAGTGACTTGCCGCCGCCTATTGGCAGTTTTAGTTTCATTTTTAAAGTATCTTTTAAGTTATTTAAATAATTTCTATATTCAAAATTCTATATTTTAAAACATTAATCTCAAAATGAATCTATGAATTTGATTGCACTCATGCCACCTCTGAGCCTCATTAAACATATTAAAATACACCTACAAGCCACTTTCTGTGCCACATCTGTAGTACGATTTTGTTAATACTGATTTCATTTAATTGGTAACTTATTCTACTTGTTCTTATTCTGTTGTTTTAATTAGACATTTTAAAAAGTTAAAAAAATATATATTTTTAAAAATTTGCCAAAAGATGACATATTTTAATAAAGAACATGCCATTACAAAGGTAAAAACAAAATAAATCGTAATGGGAAAGCTAATTTTTGATCAGATTTTTTGATTATTGATTAGAAGGTGCTCCTGAAATTTTGACTTGTGCTCCTACATTTTTTAAGTTAAGTAAGAAAAGTAAGCGTAGAACCCTGAGATATTTTCTTTATTCCTTTGCTTGTACTCTGTGTTTGTTGGCACAGTCTGTGTGATGATTTCCTGATCTTTGCTACAGTTGGTGATGAGAGTGACCTTGTATTTGATGCACATCTGAGGCTGGTTGTGTAAAGTGTGCACCATAAGGCTGTCAGCATGACAGAGAACAAGAAACTGTTTAAATGTGTGCAGAGCTGTGACCTTCTTTCCTGTAGTGTGTATTTGGCCTTAACGGCTGATCTTTCAACAGTGCAGACCTCATTTGCAGAAGCTGTCAGAGCCTTTCCTTCAATATAAAAACTAGAAGTGTCACTTTCTGAGAATGAATCTCATCAAAGATTGAAAAAATGTCAAATCTACAGCTACTTTTTTAGGCACATAGACCATTTCATTTGTTGTTCTGTCACAGGAACATCTAGTTTGAAACTTTAAAAGAATTATTTGTCTTGAAGGCCCAGTGTTTAGTACACACTATGCGGTGCAGACTGGTTTAAGTGTTCACTTCTATTGTCATAAAGTTGCTTCTTTGAATCTCTGCTGAAGTAAATCTTCAGAAGAGGGTGGCTTTAGTTACCCACCATAACCTAATGCCTCTTATCCTCCGTCGTTGGGATCCACAGGCCATTTCATACCCGACAAATGAATTATCCTCATAAAAGTGATGGCATCGTCCCTAATATGCCGTGGTCAGGCTTGTCTGAATAAGCAGCCAGGCATATTAAATCATTCTTACACAGATATTAGGCCCATTCTATCAGAGAAACACTTAAAACACCAGGACGGGCTGCAGGTTTCTCTCTGCGTGTTTGTGAGCTCTGAAACGTTTAAGTATTTCTGTTCCATCTGAGACTGTTGTTTTGTGTTGTTTCAAGATGTAATTCATCCAGATATTAAATCCCGTTGAGTCATTGAGCCCAGTGACTCATGTATCTTTTACAAATGCATCTGTGCAGTTTCCAACATAACACTAGAGTTCTATCATTTCATTGGTGATTCTTCATTCTAATAATATCTTTCACTACTTGAAATTTTAAAAAGTTCCTCAAACTATGGTTCATCTGTTAAAACATGTATCACATCTCCTGGATCCTGAAAAGATTTGATCACAGCCTTGATCAACCTTCAAGCGGAATTTTGATTAGATAACATGTCTGATGTGTGTGTGTGTGTGTGTGTGTGTACTTGTTCTTGCTACATTGTGGGGACCAAATATCCCCACAAGGATAGTAAAACCTGAAATTTTTGACCCCACAATGTAAAAAAAAATGATTAAAAAAAGTAAATGATGTTTATCTGAAAGTGTAACGATGCAAACATGTTTTCTGTAAGGGGTAGGTTTAGGGTTAGGGTTGGGTTAGGGGATAGACAATATCGTTTAGTCAGTATATACACAGATGTGGTCATAAGTGTAAATTATTGTCATGACATATTAATGTTAATTATTTTACCAAAATGAGAAGGATCATGCAAAATGCATGTTATTTTTTATTTTTTATTATTCAGTACTGACCTGAATAAGATATTTCACATAAAATACATTTACATATAGTCCACAAGAGAAAGTAATAGTTGAATTCAAAAGTTTGCATACGTTTGATTCATACTGTGTTGTATGAATCAAACGTATACTGTACTACTTGAATGATCCTCAGCTGTTTTTTGTTTGTGGTTTTGTTTTGTTTTGTTTAGTGATAGTTGTTCATACGTCCCTTGTTTGTCCTAAACACTTAGACTGGCTGCTGTTCTTTAGAAAAATCCTTCAGGTCCCTCAAATTCTTTGGTTTTTCAGCATTTTTGTTTATTTGAACCCTTTCCAACAATGACTATGATTTTGAGATCCATCTTTTCACATTGAGGACAACTGAGAGACTCGTGCAACTATTACAAAAGTTTCTAATGCTCACTGAGAAGGAAAAACAATGCATTAAGAGCCTGGGGTGAAAACTTTTAAACAGAATGAAGATGTGTACATTTTTCTTATTTTGCCTTTTTTTGTTTGTTTGTTTCCTTCTGGTGCATCAGTGAGTGTTTGAACCTTCTGTAATAGTTGCATATGAGTCTCTCAGTCGTCCTCAGTGTGAAAAGATTGATCTCAAAATCATACAGTCATTGTTGGAAAGAGTTCAAATACACAAAAATGCTGGAAAACCAAAGAATTTGTGGGACCTGAAGGATTTTTCTGAAGAACAGCGGGCAGTTTAACTGTTCAGGACAAACAAGGGACTTATGAACAACTATCACTAAACAAAAACACAGCTGTGGATCATTCAGGAAACAACACAGTATTAAGAATCAAGTGTATGTAAACTTTTGAACAGGGTCGTTTTTTATAAATTCAACTATTATTTTTTTCTTGTGGACTATATGTAAAACGTCTTTTATGTGAAATATCTTACTCAGGTCATGTTAATATGTATATGTAATACATATACATAAAATAATACTATGTTTGAATTTTTATTTTTTTTCTAGAAACTTTGTGTATTTTGTTATCATATATATAAAAAGATGAATTAAAATTTTAAACTAAAAATATTCATAAAAATTTCATAAATACAACATTCGAATACAGGGTTCTCAAAATCCATGTGAAATCCATTTTCATGCAGAGTTTAGCTCCAGCCTTGCTTAAACTTACCTGCCTGTAACTTTCTAGTGATCCTAAAGACCTTGATTAGCTTGTTTAAGTGTGTTTGATTAGGGTTGGAGCTGAACTCTGCAGGCAAACGGATCTTGTGGGCCAGAGCTGAGAACCCCTGTTCTAATACTTTTTAAATTAAATGTATTTTGTATGGAAAAATGCAAATACAATCTTTTTTTAACACTTTTTAAAATGTAATATTGGAGATAAAAGGTCTGGGTAGGGGAAAAGCCCAATATAGAGAAAAAAAAATAAAAATAAAAAATTCTATAACAATATACAATTTAAAACTTATCTTTTTAAAATGATCCTAGGGGCAGAGAAGTTCTTCTAACTGAAGTTTCACCCACATATGGCTCTCTCTATTAATAATATGTGCTTATTGTATTATAATTTGCTCATTGATGTGTCGTACGCCCAGCTTAACATGGCGTCTCTCCAGAGTGCATTTCAGTGAAGATATTGAGTTGGAGCTGAGAGCAGGTTACAGTAGTGAGTGTGAGAGGAGGATACGGCTCAACAGAAGTCTGGCACTCAATGCTTCCCTTCACAGAGGCCGGGAGGAGCCGACAGAACATGGGAAAACCAATAGCTGGAGGAATTCAGCTTGACATTGAAGGCTTCATTAACAATGTGTTTCATGTGTGGAAATGAAAAAATATTTGTTATGTCTCATTTTCACAATAATTAGAGCCTTCATAAACGAACAGAAACAGTTTAGACAAGTTATATAAATTAATGTTGATGGAAATAATTGGAGCCAGTGTTGAGGAGAGTTACTTTCAAAGTAATGCGTTATATAATTGTGTTAATTTTAATAAAAATAATAAATAATTGGAAATAATATAGTATTAAAGAATTAATAGTATAGTATTGATATAATAATATAGTATAATATATTAATAAAGGTTTAAAAAAATATGATTAAAAGGAAGGGCAATGTATAATAAATAATTATTAATTAATAATAAATAATTAATTTTAATATAAATCATGTTCGCACCACATGACATTTTGAAAAAATTAGGAAAAAAACACTACAATCTCTTTTAAATTTTAATATAAATTTATGTGTACATAACATTCTTAATGGCTGAACAATTACAACAGATATTTGTTATTTTTTGTATTATAAAATTGGCCTGTTGAAAATCCTTGTACGTCAATGACCCATATATATATATATATTTACATACACCTTGCAGAATCTGCTAGATGTTAATTATTTTACCAAAATAAGAGGGATCATACAAAATGCATGCTATTTTTAATTTAATACTGCCTGATGCTTCAGAAGGAAAAACGATGCATTAAGTGCCGGGGGTGAAAACTTTTGAACAGAATGAAGATGGGCAAGGTAACTGACTGGTGTAGACAGCACAAAATGTATATAGAAAGCAGCATTTAAGTATGTACGCAAAATGTCTATTTATTTAATCTCCAGCATTTTCAAAAAGCTGTATTATTCTTTCTTACAGTGTATTTTGGAGCTACAGTGTCCAGACATATTTCATAAATGAATCTTCATTGTGATACTTTCTTCAAATGCTTTTGTTCCTGATATGTTCCAAATAGCTTTCCTTCCCCTGAAAAATGTGGTCTGATTGCATTTAAAATTCAGTGTTTTGAGAAAACCATGCCATGCAGAGTAAAGAAAAAATAAAAAGAGCTACAGAGTAAAAGCCCTAGAGATGAGGACTGGCATTTCTCTTAAGCTTTGCATTATGGGTATGAAGCCTCAGATTAAGTTGGGAACAAACTATTTTCATTAGGTCTGTTTACAAGCCACAGTCAGAACAGTTAAGGCTAGAGAAGTTGTTTTCTCAGTACGTCTGGATAAAAATCAGGTTGCTGCAGATTTGAGGCACACACAGCGCGTTTATTTGTATTCATTATTGGTGCTTGCTAAGGTTGCAGGGTAGACTACAAAACAATCCCATGACTTGCATTGAATGAGGGTCTAGAAGATCATATAGAATTGGGGTGGGGTCTTTTTTTTAAGACACCCACTACTAAACAACCACTACTAAAAAAATCTAGTTGTCTGTTATGTAAATTTATCTGTAAAAGTTGCGATGAATGTTCTGTAATCAGACGTGTCAGTCTAGCTGTCCTGACCTCCTAATGTTAGCAGTGTGTGAGGAACATGTAGTATCTGATGGACAGGAGGTTCAATGGGTCCAGATGGACTCGAGGATTGTTCAGCACCTCCTACAGTGAGTTAGAGTCTCCTTAGAAACAGATACCTCATGAAGAGAGCTGAGGATTTCACTGAGAGTATAATGTTTCTCTCCTCTCCGTAACGGAAAACCCAGCCAGAAAATGACGAGAGTCATGTGTGCAACCTGTCCAGGTCATATTTCACTCCAAAAGCCAACGTTGGAAACAAGATTCCTGTTGCCACGATAGTCGAGCTTCACTTTCAAGTGTTTTAATTTCAGGAGGCCTCGACTTTCATTTCGTGTTCGGAAGAGGGGAAAGTCACTTTTAATAAAGGATGCCATTACACACGGCGTCCCGTGAAAGGCTTGTTATTCCGTTTCCAATGGAGCTCATTAGTTTGGGGAAAGAAAATATTTGTTTTTTTGTCACTGAAGGCACAAAGGCGTTCTGATGAGCCTGGGAGGTAGCGTTAGCGGGCTAATTAGCGCGCGGCTCTGTTGTGCGTTAGCAGCATGGCGACTTTCACCGTTAATGAGCCGCTCTCACTGATGTCACCTTATAATTCTGACTTTCTTGGGTTTGTAAGTTTTTCTTTTGTAAATATAGGTAAAATCTGCTTAGTAAAACCAGTATGGTGCCTAGATGAGCTGATCACACCAACAAAAATGCTTTCAAATGCAGTTTGTATTTTTACTGTCTCTTTTAAAAATGCCTTGTGAGTGCCACAAGCTTGTATCAGTGTTCCTAAAATGTTGTACTTGTAATTAGACTATATTACATTTTAAAATTCTGGTAATCAGATTGCAGTTACTTTTTATTGATTACATGATTACTTATTATTCACACAAAATCAGTACATTTTAATTTGGAATCAGTAACGGACTACTATTTCCAAGTAATCTACCCAGTACTGTTTCTAATAGCAGTGGCTCTAGACATGTGACCAGAAGTGTGAATATTATTGGTTGCTCAACTTTATTGGCAATGCGATGGAAAAGAGATTAAAGTGCCTCTCCATTGTCTCATTGATTGCATGCAAATGTTCGTACGTAATAAACAGTGATTCAAATTAAAAAGTTTTCGCACAAAATGTTTTTATATCAAACATGGTGTTGTCACATTAGCGAAATTTTGCCCAGATTTTGCAAACATAAAGGTTCAGTGTTCATTGTCAGTAGGATTTTGCATTGTCATCCATCATGAATACTTTGGTAAAAATGGTTATTGGTAAAAATGGAATACTTCGGTAAAAAAGACAGCATGTTGATAAGCAAATTTTGATAAACCATTTATTTATTTATTTTTTGGTATTGAACACCAGACATTAAGACTTGTATGGCATAATATAACATAAATTATGTCTCTTACTAAAATATGAAAAAGATTTACGTTATTTAAAAAAATTCACATAGTTTTATACATATTTTGGACTATGGGGGCCGCCATTGTTTCGATGGTGTGAAATGGTTGCACTCTGTGAGCTACTGGCACTACCTGTCGCTATTTTTATCGCAACACAACTCGGAAAATAAAATACTGATACGATGACCACAGTTACGGAAAGAGCTTACAGGTCGCAATGTATGTAATAGGCTTAAACCAAATGTTGTACCATCAATTTTTTCCCCACATGGAGTCTAAACGGTTTATCGAGTGAAATTCCGCGTTAAGAAACTTCTTCAGTGGCTGCGGCGTCATGACAAGTGTTGGCATGTTTACATCCTGCCAGGATGGCATCTAGCATTTCTTGTCTCTGCCATTTGCAAGCTCTTTCAGTAGCTGTGGTCTACTAAAAGCCTCAAAGGCATCAAAGGCTAAAGAGAACAAAGACGTGGGTCTTTAGGAAGATTTATTCATCCATGGGCATCTTCCCATTCTTTTCTTCTTATCGCTAGGAAAGCAGCGAAGACTTACGCTGCTTCTCTTGTTGCCCTTCGACTAAAAATTAAAGCTACATATGTGTCATCATATCAGCATTTTATTTTCCAAGTTGACCTTTAAAATTAGCAACTGGTAACGCCAGTACCTCACCGAGTGAAACCATTTCACTTCATCAAAATAATGGCGCCCCCCATTGTCCAAAATATGCATGAAACAATGTTGATTTTATAAATAACGTAAATCTTTCATGGGTTTTCTACTACATATTTTAGTAAGAGACATAATTTACATTATATTAAGCCATAGAAGTCTTATGTGATTGCAGGACTCGTTAAGCAGAAACAAAATCGTTTTATCGAATACTTGTTTCTTGGAAATTTAGAATCAGTTCTAAAATAGAACTGGTTCTTGATACCCAACCTTATTTAGAATAATTTATCTCGATTAATCCACCATTGTAGATATTTACAGAGCATGTTGCAATGCATTATGAGATTGCATTCTCCTTGAAGGATACCATGCAGACCAAACCGTAAGTCGTAGGCACTTGAAACTTGGAGGATTGGTAGTACTGACACCGCCAACAATGTCACCAAGGCTCGCCCCAGTTGGATGACGAGAGCGCTACAGCGATCAAAAGTACAAAATCGTTTATAACTCCTAAACCTCAGTCGCAGGCTCAAGCGCCTGTTGTCATTGAAATCCTCAGCTCATGGTGGACAAACCAGAGCAGAAGGGTTCTCTGGAGGGCGAATATCAGTAATTATCAAAAAAAGTTGATCTTTCGACTCGCCCTCGCAAAGGGACACCAAAACGTTTCAAAGGGGCGGGGCCGCTTTAAGTAAATTGTCTATAACTCCTGAACAGAATGAGATATCTTTGCCAAACTCAGAACACTTATTTATGTAAGAGCTCAATCTGAGGCCACAGGACAAAAATCACAGACCTTGGCCACTTGGTGGCGCTATAAGATGGAAAAAAATCATAAAAATGGCTATACCTACGCAACCATTTGTCCTATCAACATGAAAATTGCTGAGCACGGTCTTGGTCCAACGTGCCACGAGTGTCTATAAAGACATTTGCATATCTCTATAAAACATGGCTGCCATTGGCCGATGAGTTTGAGCACCTATTAGACAAGGTTAACGGAGGCCGATCGGAATAAATCTTGGTGGGCCTGTTTGTCTCATGGCCCCAAAGGTCTGTGAGAAATTTGAAAGAAAACAGCCACTGGGGGGCGATATCGCATTTTTCAAGGATGTTGTCACAGCGTGGTGATGCGGGGAAATGAGTAGTATGACGAGGAGGTCCAGTTAATGCTCATTTATTGAATAATCCAAATAACGAACAGGAACGGACAGGAACAGTAGGGAATCCAACATCAAACAACTTGCATAAACCGGGGTAGGGAACAGAAAGAACAAAACACAGGCAGAGTGACTTACAGAGTGACTATTATGGACCGACAACCAAACGTGAACACAACCAACCTTAAATACACAGACTAACCAATAGGAACAGGACAGGTGTAACCGATTAGACAATGACGTAACAAATTGAAAACGGAACAGGAAAGACCAAATAAGGGCATACATGGGGAAAACACACAAAACAATCTACAGGGGTGTGACAGAAGTAAACGATTCTACATTGCACTTTTTTTTTTTTTTGCACATACACACGATGTTCATATCATACGATAGAACTCTTCATTTTGGACAACTTTGCCTCTAGAACCACTGCTGTCAATCAAATCATTTGTCAAATGATTAAGAAGATGTAAACAAAACTACTTTTGTGAACTAATCCTAGGTTTTTCGCTGGAAAAAAAAAAAAAAAAAAAAAAAAAAAACACTGGAGTAGAATTCTGTGGACTCTGTAGGTCAATAATTATCACTGACCAAAATTCACCATTTGGGAAGCTAGGGCCTGTCCAAATTTACCCAAAATTCTATAAATCCTAAAGGAAAACTCAAAACTTAATGAAACCTGGTGAGCATATGCTACAGGTGATTCTAAACAAGCGTGTTACGTTTTAAGGAGATTGGACCACAGCTGGTGCTATAACAGTCATGAATGTTAAAAAAAACATAATATTTCTATGGTTAATTACCTTAGATTTGCCAAAAATGTTTTTTAAATCATTGATTTAGGTGGTTACAGGCTTGATAATTAATGTCTTTTTTCATATGTGCTCAAATGCCTTAAAGTACTTGAACCTCGGTAATCACTGCTTGCAGCTATATTTTTATTTTATTTATTTATTTTTGCATATCCACTTTTTTTTCAGTAAGGATAATTTCTAAAAGAATCTTGACCTCCACCTTAGATGTCAGTATTCATTTCATAATTATCCTGTGTAACATCAGATGAACATATATCGATTGAAGGCATGTCAATTGAAAGCTGTAAGAAGTCTGCAAGATCAGCAAGAGCGCCTAACCAGGTGGCATTCAGTCTGTTTAGACACGTCGAGCATGTTGAACAGGTTTTAGCTTCATCACTCAAAGACTGTTGGAGCTCAAGCACGAGCCGTACTGCAGACCACAGCTATCTGCAATTTATTCATCATTCACACTTGATATAATAAACAACTCCTCTTTTTCAGCAAGAAATGAAATGCGTTTCACATTGAATAATTTAATCAGGATGTTGGAGGCCTCTTATATATTTAGGTGGAGGAACAGGATAAACAGTCATGGCACATTATTCAGACTGCAAAGGGAAAATTACCAGCCAGTCACCCTAACTAGTGCAACTTCTCAGCACTGAAATGCTGCTTTTACTCTCATTGAAGTTGTTTGTTTTATGGCCATTTCTGCACGCCGGTGCAAATTGGGAATTATTAGATAGCTTCAGCCTTTCCAAACAAGTAAACATAGCATACCTTTGTGGATAAGAAATGTGAAGACTTTAATTGAATAAAAGCTCTAAAAGCATACCTTGAATTCAGCTTGCCTTATTATTTAGCTAATTCTATTCATCACAGAAAAGACATATTTCATTAAAAGCAAAAATAGTCAATTGAAGATGGACTAAATCCAAGATCTGCAGACACAATAATCATTTACTTTCCCTCATGTCATAACTTGATCTCCCCCCCCACCCCACCCCCAGACTGGGACTGATAAGCTTTAAAAAGTAGTAAATATGTTTATTGTATATTAGGGGTGTAAGAAAATATTGATACATTTTGTTTGGCAATACTGTATCGATTCTCAGAAATGCAATATCGATATTAAAAATAATGATAATAATAATAATAATAATACAAGATTCATGGCAGTTGCTTCATTTCGAGTTTATACCCCGACCGCTAGAGTGCAGTCTTCTCTTATCTCTGAACTTAAACAGTGACAGGAAATACTAGCATAAAGGCACGCCACTAATGTTAGCGTTAATATAGTTCTTTGTCAGTAATGAAAAATGAAAGAAGAATTCATGCTCCCGCCTCGGTGTACAAAGCTGAAGTGTGGTGTCATTTCGGCTTTTGTGGTAACTTCCGCCCCGGGACCGGGACCAGGACCGCGCCGCCTTGATTGCACGGGGTGTTGTGTGGAGGGGTGGCGGCCGTGCCGCGGCCCAAGTGAAGGGCGTGGTGTGGTCGTCGTGCGGCTGCCGCTTTCTCTTGAGGTGGGGGCGTTTTGTGCGGTTGGGGCGGTGCGCGCGTCGCGATCTTGCCGATTCCACATGGAACATAAATACAAACTGAAGAACTCGTGGAATCCAAAACTTCAAAGGTCCAAAACAAAACAAAAAGGTTCTGAGAATATTCAATATCTGTATTTACTGTATTGTTTTACAATAATTTTGTTTTCTTTAGGAATCTTGAAAGCCCTTTCTTTTATTATTTTTATTGATATTAGGCAGATGTAATTCTTAAGGTCAGATCAAAATGTTATGACATTGTCCCCAGGTTTCACAGACAAGGCTTAAAGCCTAGTCCGAGACTAAAATGTCTGAGCTGTTTCAACTGAAAGAAACTTGCACTGATTGATCTTAAAACATGCCAGTGCCTTTGTTTTGTCTCAAGATGCATACCAGTAACGTTTTTTTTTTCTTAGGCAGGTTTATAAAAATAAAAACTATGGCCTAATCCTGGTTTAGTCTAAGCCCTGTGAAACCAGGCCTGTGTGTTACGATTGTAAACTTAAACTGTGAACCTTTAAAGCAGGGTCTAAAAATATAGGCTCTGTTTATAAAAGGTTACATTTTATACATTTAATAACTAAAGAATCCTGCAAGCACTTTATTTTCCACCTTTACTCATACTGCACGAAAAGTGGTTCAATAACATTGAATGTTACAGGGACTAATTAATGCAAATACAGATCCCACTGTCTTTTTTTTTTTTTTTTTTTTTTTCTAAAATTATATCCTATTCTTAAAATAAGAAATATCCCAATATATCGCCTTGCTTACATTATCACAATGTATCACAACATATCGCATTGTTACCCCTGTATCATGATACGTATCATATCGCTAGATTATTGACAATACACAGCACTGTTGTATATTACTTCTGAAGTTTTCTGAAGCCGTATGATAGTGTTAAGGATCTGCGTAAGGAACCACCTAAAATTAAGTTGTTATTTTCTAAAAATTCCCATCTTAAAAATTTGTACTTTGAATTCTGGTTGAGATTCACTGTATTTACTGCTTATTTTTTTTTTTTTTTTAAAGGAAATCTTCTGATCTTCTTTGCTTTTAATATTAGCAAGAAGATAGCAGAGCCTGCTCTGTTTTGATGCACTATTGTCACCGCTAATGAGGCAACCCAAATTAGTAGTGCTTCAGCCTTGATTTTAATTGGTGGTTATGAGAAGGAAGTGTTTTTTTTGTGTGTGTGCATGTGTGTTTTTCTTTCAAATTATAGAAAGAAAAAAAACATGGCTAGTTTTTACATGGGGAAGTTGTTAGAAGGATCTACAAGTTAGTAACTTTAATTTTTTGGAGCCAAAAAAAAATCGCACAAATGTATGTTTGCTCGAGAAGTGGAAAGTATGTTTGTTTCAGACTCTGAGTTCAGACAAGGACATTTTTGTGTTTATTTTCACCTCCAAATGTCAATATCATCATATGTATTTTTAATAGCTGTAAACACAATAAAGCTACACTGGGATCTATTCAGGCAGCTGTGATATATATATTGGAGGAATTTTAAGCAAAAGTTTGAAGTCAGATGAGGTTACCATGTATGTTATTCTATATATTCTGTATAATATAGAATACATAAATTAGGTACTGTGTGGATATCAATGGTAATTAAGAAATTAATGAGAAATAGCACACAAGTAGCAGTGTGATATATCTGTATATTGGCACGGCTGTGATTCAACCATAGTGTGATATTACGTTTATACAACAGTTTGATGGCACAGGTGTCTAAATACACAGTGTCTTTAAAAACCCTCTTTTGTGCAGAACTACTTCCTTCTATTACAGATTCAAATCTCAGTTTGACAGTTTAACAGCTGAGCCCAATTAAAAGCTTACTGTATTACAGTATTAAAAGCTTACTGTACTATGTAGAGTCAAGTATTATGAGAGAGAGGTGGACTGAGCAAGTGTGATTACCTGCATCTGATGCAGCGTTCATTCTTCAGCTCAATCTTATATTCACAATAAAACATGAGTTTGAATGTCCACTGAGGAAAGCGATATCTTTGTCGTATTATCCTTTCATCTAGGGTGATTTCCCATGACAGCGCTGCTCAGTGCATTTGTAGGCTGCGTCTTACAATGTGTTGTTGAAACTAAAAATAACTTCCTTGTTTACATCCCTGTTTTAGTCTCTTTCAATATAAAAGTCTTTATTGCTGACTCACTCATAAAAACGTCTCTCGTCGCCAGCTAATGGCGGAAAATTTAACTAAAATCATCATCATGAACATGCAATACTAAAAAGTATAACTGAATATTACTATATTTTTATAAGATCTTATTTATTGAATAATAATATTTAATAAACAACAACAGTTTGTGCACTATAGTTGAACTAGTGTTAAAGATTGTGAACAAAACATACTGTAAGAATGAACAATGCGGTAAATTGATATGAAGTCTCAAAAAAAACTTGTTTGATCCATTTTTTTGGTTGAAGTGGGTAATTCTGAGTATATGTATAAATGTCTTTGCGTGTATGTGTATGGGTTTATGTGTACTTGCTGATTGTTTTGATAAATATATGATTGTGTGCATTATAGCGTCAAGGCATCAGTGTGTGTGGAGGGGGTGTGAGTGTGTGTGTTGCTGTGTATTCACTGATTTCACATCCACTATGGCTGTTTCTCAATAAAACCAATGAAAAATTGATCTACAGGTTATAGTCACTTAAAACATAAATTAAATCATATAAATATTAATTTCATTAATTAACATCAATGTTCATAAAACATTAACATTAGAATTTGAAACATCTATATTTAGCTTTGAAATGCTTCCACAAATTTCACAACCTGTTATACAACTAATTAATGAGGTTCCTGCTGATATCGTTCATGACCTGATGTCCATTGCGATGGACAGTAAATTAAAAAAAAAAAATCCTGTGTTCTGCAACTCTGAAAGATCTTCAGAATAACTTTGAATATTATCATTTTATAGTCTTAATTTTATAACCGTTGAAAGTTGATGAGGCTACCATTAACATAACTCTGCATATAAAAGGTAAAATGTGGGGTTTCTCCTCTTCCTGTCTAGTTGGTTATCATGTCTCTCTTTTGTGATGTCTGTAGCTCAGTCAGATTAAGTTAGGAGTCAGATCTTCATTGTGCTTGGTTGGTCAGGGACCAATCAGTGACCAGGCATTGCTCATATTTTAAAAACATAACATTTTATTGGTTTAAACAAAAAATCATATTCTGTGACACAGAAACTATTTTATTTATAAAATTATAGCAGCGTCTGCCATGACACTTGCTGTGAAAAATAGTACCGCAAGCGGAGTGATACAAACGGTAACACGGTTGGCGTTCTGACATCACAAGAATATTGCACTCTTATCAGCCACTCAGATTTGAGGACCAGAAATAACTGAAATTTGTTTTTGTTTTTTGTTTTTTTTTGTAAGTTGGAACTTTATGACTTTATTGTTTTTTTTTTTTATTAGTTTGCTAATTAATGCACTCCATGCATTAATTTGCAGTATTTTTTAAAATGATTTTTGATTAGACTTGTGTTCCTGAGTGCATAGCCATCAATTGGGTGGTTCAGCAATATTTGTGAATCTTAATACAATGCAAAAAAAAAAAAAAAGGCTTATCTTACTTAGTATTTTTGTCTTGTTTCTATTTAAAATATCTATAAAAAAAATAAAATAAAATAAAAAATAAAAAAATCTTAAATTAAGATGCATTTATCAGATAACCAAATGACATTAGATATTTAGTCTGGTTCCAGGGGGAAATAAAAAAAACCCAAACTAAGTGCAGTTTGCTTAAAATAAGAACAATTATCTGCCAGTGGGGTAAGAATATTTAACTTAGTCTACTGTCATATAATTTAACTTATTTCCATGGGGGGAAAAAACTAAATTAAGTGCATTTGCTTAAAACAAGACTAAATATCTTATGTCACTTTGATTATCTAGTAAATGCATCTTAATTTAAGAATTTTTAGATATTTTGACTAGAAACGAGACAAAAATACTAAGATAAGCCTTTTTTTTTTTTTTTTTTTTTTTTTGCAGTGTAGCATTATAGGAAGTTCTTGTTTGAAGCAGATTCTGTGCAACATTCACAATTTTATTAGAAAAGATGACATCACTGTAATTGTTAAATAGACGTGGAATGTCTTATTGAGCTCAGATCACCGAACTTGATATTGTTGGCCATTGTGCCAAGTGTTTTTACACGTTCAGACTGTTTACAATAAGTGCAGTATTGGAGAACCTGAGCCTTACATTATTTTCACTGGCGCGGGACGAAAATGGCCTCAAGCCAGCGATCTCTACATACCTTCTCAATGCATTGAAGTAACTAACCCCTCAGAGCCGAGAGCCAAATGTAAACCAGGAAAGTCAACAAAATCGAGAAGAAACCCAAGATGGGCCAGAAAGAGACGTGTGAGCATGTGAGTGCTGGGAAGCGAGACCCGATCCAAACCCAGTAACATCCAGCCAGCATGAGGCAGTGGAGAAAATGTCAGCAAAGGAAATGAACAGCCGTTTCACTGGAGCAGTCAGGATGAATCTGATTTAACTTGCATGATACGCTTTTCATTCATTACATGGGGATCAGAGCGGGGTATCTGGGATTGGGCGGACGGCCAAACCGCTGGTTCTCACAGCCGTTTTATAACTTAATATGCACCGTGAAACCTTACGAGAGATGTCTCGCATGCCACTGGCATCCGAACATTCGCAGGCCCTGTTCCTGTACGTTGGCTGGCTTTTTAATTAAGGTTTTAGCTGAGGCCCAGTGCTGCGGTTTGCTCTGTTCAGCATATTCGGCTTTGATGTAGCCGCAGACGCTCGTGAGACAGATGCGTGCCAAGTCAATTTGATCGGGCCGAATCGTGCACCCAGTCATTTTTTGACTTTTTTGAAGGGTTTTGAGAATGTCCTCCATCGGGACACCATGCATTTTTTAATCTGTCTGATCTGTTGCTGAAAATGAAACACATAGTAAACTTAATGAGCCATCGCGTCTTAATGGGAATGACTGAACTTTCATTTCTTTGTAAAGATCAGTCAATAGAGGTCTTGACATCATTCTGAAAGTCAATGTAAAATTAAACTGACCCTATTACTTTCTTAATAAGTGTTCGTGGCCTGATTTTGCACGATTCGTCACACAGAAAATTAACGTTTGTCTTTGTAAACTTGGTCCAACTCTGAAATGGCAGCTATCTAGCCATTGTTTTAGGCTATTATTGTAGATAATTCTTTCTAGTTTATTGCGGTAATTCAGGCAATTTCGGATAATTAAAAAAAAATGCAACTGTTTACAATGAAAGTCAGTTGGCTCCACTGTTATTTTGAACCCCATTGACTTTAATATTATGGGGAAAAACACATTCTTCAAAACAGCCTTTGTTAAAGGAACACTCCACTTTTTTTGCTAATAGCTTAGCATAGATCATTGAGTCAGATTAGACCATTAGCATTGAGCGAGATGTTAACGGTCTAATCTGATTCAATGATCTATGCTAAGCTATTTTTTAAAAAAAGTGGAGTGTTCCTTTAATGCAGAAGAAAGGGGGACATACAGGTTTGAAATGACAACGGAGTGACAACCCCTTTTCACCATCCAATCTTTTGTTAATGGATAAAATTCCACTGTACATTTTTGTTTTCTCTCTTTTAATATCCAGTTCCATTTGGAAATGTCGCATTAATGAAGAAAATTGAGTTGGGAATATGTTCTTTAGTTTTAAATGAAATTGAATTGAGATATGATGATTCTCTTTTATATTGTCTGACTGTAGTACAGTATGTGTGGTCACAG
Organism: Cirrhinus mrigala; assembly: GCA_036247105.1. NCBI lineage: Eukaryota > Metazoa > Chordata > Actinopteri > Cypriniformes > Cyprinidae > Cirrhinus > Cirrhinus mrigala. The sequence goes on along the minus strand of CM070016.1, from coordinate 3,342,449 downwards.
TTGTGGTCTGCTTTCCAGGGGCCCCGACAGGAAGTCATCTAAAGGAAGACATGAGCCACTGGCAGCTTCATGCTCATTACTATCCTCCTCTACTGCGATCCGCAACCATCCGCAAGTTCATGGTTGGATATGAGATGCTCGCTAATGAACAGAGGGATCTTACACCTGAGCAGGTATGCTATTTATTATTATTATTATTATTAAAGGAGACATCCAATTCCAGAACAACAATTTACAGATAATGTACTCACCCCCTTGTCATCCAAGATGTTCATGTCTTTCTTCAGTTGTGAAGAAATTATGGTTTTTGAGGAAAACATTTCAGGATTTTTCTCCACATAATGGACTTCACTGGTTCCCCCGATTTTGAACTTCCAAAATGTAGTTTAAATGCAACTTCAGAGGGCTCTAAACGATCCCAGTCGAGGAAGAAGGGTCTTATCTAGTGAAACGATTGGTCCTTTTTTTTTATTCAAAAAATAAAAATTTGTTTACTTTTTAAGCACAAAAGCTTGTGTAGCACAGGCTCTGGGATGCTCGTCCACAACACCACGTACTATTGAATCACGTCGAAAGGTCACACGGAACGTAGGCGGAACTACAGACCCAGTGTTTACAAAGTCAACGCACAAAGACTAAGAAAGTGCAAATAAGTCAAACGCTGTTTACAAACAAAAAGGTATAACGACATGAACACAGACGATGAACTTGGAAATAAGTCGTAGCACCGTGACTGCGCATCCCAGAGCCTGTGCTACACGAGCTTTTGTGCTTAAAAAGTATACAAATTTTTATTTTCATCATTTCGCTAGATAAGACCCTTCTACCTCGGATGGGATCATTTAGAGCCCTTTGAAGCTGCATTTAAACTACATTTTGGAAGTTCAAAATCGGGGCACCATATCAGTCCATTATATGAAGAAAAATCCAGAAATGTTTTCCTCAAAAACTATAATTTCTTTACGACTGAAGACAGAAAGAACATCTTGGACGACAAGGGGGTGAGTAAATTATTTGTAAATTGTTCTGGAAGTGGACTTCTCCTTTAATAAATTATTGTAATAATAATAATAATTATAATATTTACCAATTTGGCAGGCTGTTGGCTCATTCAAAAAATGTGCAATATGTGCAACGTGCAAAAAGTACTATGTAAATTGTTTAATTTTATATTTTTTTTTTTTCATTGTATTTATAACAATAACAATAATAATAATAATAACAACTATTATTATTATAAATACATTATTTTAATAAATATTTAACAACTTGGCAGACTTAGTCAAAATATAATATTCAATAAGTAATATGTAAAATGGAAATTCTAAATAATATTTACAATTAAATATTTATAATATTTATCATTTATAATTTCAAAACTATTTGAAATTACAATTAATAATAATAATAATAATAATAATAATAATAATAATAATAATAATAATAATAATAATAAACTATTATTATTATTATTAGTAATAGTAGTAGTATTAATACATTATTTTAATAAATATTTAACAACTTGCCAGGGTAATTAAAAATTTAATGTTCAATAAGCAATATGTAAAATGGAAATTCTAAATCATATTTACAATTTAATATTTATCATGTATAATGTCAAAACTATTTAAACAAAAACAATTAATAATAATAATAATAATAATATCATTATTTCATTATTATTATTATTATTTGTTTGTTTGTTTGTTTTTACATAATTGCATCTAACAATATATTTATAATAAATATTTTATTCCTAAATATTAATAAAATATTAAATATTACTTATATATTATTTTTAGTAATAAAATATTATTATAAATATTTCTTGTAATGCATCGATAAATTGCATCTGAAAGTATAATTATAATAATTTTCTTTCAATGTATTTATAATAATAAAAATAATACTAAATTATCATGTATATTTTCTTTTAATTTCAACAGAACTATTAGCAGGCTTTTGTCTCTCTGTAAATGTGCATTTGACTCAGTCACTTGGGAGAAAATAAAACTGATGACTGAGATTATGTATACACGTTTTCATTTACAGGCTGGATTTGGGCTTCGATATAACACCTATGCAGACCTCCAGACTGTATTCTTCTCCTGACTCCCGAAGGAGTGTTTTTTATCAGTCTTTCCACTACATTTAGAGTTTCCCCTAAGCTTTAGCTCCCCAATTATTCTTAGTTCAACACCTAAGTTGTAGATAACCTCTTCCTTTATGCCAGGATTTCATGACCTAACATTACTCAGCCCCGCTTCACCAAAACCACAGGTTATAAATGCCTTCTGAAGCGGCTTTCCTGACAACCGCCGCTGTCAGATTTTTAAATAATTGGCTAGTGAGGTGCTGTCTGTTGTTTTCCACCAGGCTCCAACAAAGGAGTCCTAAAGCACTGTTATAATGTCACGCTTAACAGTTTGTGACTCTTCTAGCGGTGCTGAGCTACAGTACTGTCCTCAGTATCATCGGAAGTTAGTTTAATCCACAACGACTCATATTTCCAGCACTTCCGCACCTACTTCACCTGCTCTATTAATGTGTCCAGTCATGTGGGACTTTCTTCCTCCGTCTAAGTGTTTCTGTCAGGCACACCCAGGCCAGGGTGACCCTGCTCGGCTTGATGCTGTCAAGCGAGGGAAGGGGAGCCGAACAGAAACCGAGTCCCCTATTTTCCTGTCTTGTTTTTCTCATCTCGGTCGCCGAAGGGAGGAGGATAAGGGTGCAGCGTGTTACGCTCTTGATTGATGCCCATCTGGATGTATTGATTGATAGCTTGATCAAATTACGGCCTTCCATCCGGAGGTTGTCAGGACACTGGCCGTCAACGCTGATCCGTCACGCTGCGACTCTGTCCGTCGCATCGACTCGGGTCCAATCAGCGGCCCCCTCCCGACAGCCATCCGAGCCCTTTTCACACTCCTCGCAAACCCATTTCCCCCTAGCTTGTCCACCTGAATGTGAAATTTATCAGCAGGCGGTGAGCCTTATCAGCCCTAAACCAGGACATCTGTTTTTCTCCGAGCTAAACGAGTGAGAATGGTTCGGGCTGCGATAAATTGGGCTTGGTTATCTGTCGACCTGACCTCTGTCTGCTGAGCCGGGTTGCCATTGGTGTGGCGTTCAAAGCCAAGCGTGTGAGGACACTAAAGTGACCAGCTCCCATTTTACAAGCCAGTCGGGGTACAGTTTGGACACTGTTTGTGTGAATTTTTAGTCCTAGCTTTAGTGTGAGTCAGTAGTGGGGGGAAAATGATATTTGTGATATATATTTTACCTCTATCAAAACTATATTGATATTGTCACACCAAGTTCTGCACTAGTCAGTGAGATGATGAAATATGTTGTGGAAGTACTTTTCGTTACTGTTTCTATTTGGCCGACATCCAAACCGAGGTAAGATTAAAATTGCTCCCTTGAGTTGGAAAAACTATAGTGTCTTTTACAATTAAATTGCAATAATATGCTTTGAAATGTCGGTAAAACTTTAGTTAGGACCATTTCTCACTATGAACTAGTTGCTTATTAGCATGCATATAAGTAGCATATTGGCTGTTTATTAGTGCTTATCAAGCACAAGTTAATGCTTTATTCTGCATGACCCTATCTTAGATATCTTAATCTTTAACCCATAATTAAACTTAGCAACTGCCTTACTTACTATTAATAAGCAGCAAATTAGGAGGTTATTGAGGCAAAATGCGTAGTCAATTGTTAATAGTGAGAATTGGTGCCCAAACTCTTAAGTGTGACTGAAATTTTTTTGTTACCTTCAGACTTAATCTGTTGTAGGTGCACCATATTAAATTTTCACTAAATTGTATGTGCAGCATTTGGTCAACTGGTCAATAAACCATCCTCAGACTTAAGGGGATACACCCAAAATGAAAATTACCCCATGATTTACTCACCCTCAAGCCATCCTAGGTTTTGTATGACTTTCAGATGAATACAACCGGAGTTATATTAAAAATGTCCTGGCTCTTCCTTTATAATGGCAGTGAATGGGTGTTGAAAAAGTGCATTTATCCATGCAAGTGCTCCACACGGCTCCGGGGGGTTAATAATGGCCTTCTGAAGTGAATCGATGCATTTGTGTAATAAAAATATCATTAACACTTTAGAATAGGGAACACTTGTTCAATATTAACTGCGACTTTTCCCTCAATGAATTCCTAATTTGCTGCTTATTAATAGTTAGTAATTTGTTAAGTTTAGGTACTGGGTAGGATTAGGGATGTAAAATAAGGTCATGTAGAATAAGGCATTAATATGTGCTTAATTAGTACTAATAAATGGCTAATATTTTAGTAATATAAGCAATTAGATAAGAAACCGTAAAATAAAGTATTACCAAAATATCCATATTTAACACTTTATAAATCATAATCTCTGCATCCTACATCACCTGCTGGAACTCCGCTCTCCATGTACGTAGGTTATGGTTTGTAAAATTTTAAATATGGATATTTTGCTTATACAAATGCATCAATTCACTTCAGAAGTCCTTTATTAATCCCCCAGAGCTGTATGGAGCACTTTTTATGATGGATACATGCACTTTATTTTACTTCAAAATCTCAACACCCATTCACTACCATTATAAAGCTTGGAGAAGCCAGGACATTTTAATATAACTCAGATTGTATTCGTCTGAAAGAAGAAAACCATATATAATTAGGATGGCTTGAGGGTGAGTAAATTATTGGGTAATTTTCATTCTTGGGTGAACTATCCCTTTAAGTTTGTAAATTACATCTTAATCAACAATAAAACTGAAAAGTAGTAAAGTTTGTAAATTACATCTCAATCAATAATAAAACTGAAAAGTAGTAATCCAAATTTGATCATTTTGTGCATTTTAACGCAAAACTATTGACTTCTGAAAAAGAAGTATTTTTAGTATTATTAATATACTGCCATAGTATTTATCAATATTTTGAGTTTTCATTTTAATTTCAGGAATTATTATTATTTTTGTTTATATTTAGCTTTAATTTATATCTATTTCCATTTTAGTAATTTTAGTACATCAATACACTTTTATTTCAGTGCATTGCCAAGGCAACATTTCTATACACTCTAAAAATGCTGGGTTAAAAACAACCCAACTTGGGTTATTTGTCAACTCAGCACTGGGTAAATATTGGACAGAACACATGCTGAGTTATTTTGATCCAGCTAGTTGGGTTGAATGTTTTTTACCAAACACGCTGGGTTATTTTATTTAGGTCAACTATTGTTTAAAAATTATTATATTGCTGGCTTAAAAACAGTAAATAATAAAAAAAACACACACAGAATTACTAGAGGCAGCAGCAAAAATCAAAATATTAACATTTATTATTAAGCAAGAACACATGGACAAAATACAAGACAAATTGAATTTATTTGGATAAATGCAGCATAGTTTACAATATTGCATATATTTAAACTTGTTTAACTAGCATTTCGGACATAAAAAATGTTATATTTAAAATTAGCATTTTAATTTCTTTGTATTCAACTCTTCTCTGTGATTTTTTACCGAAATAGCGTTAATTATCATGCCGGTGTGTCGCTAAAATCTGAGCTGGTGAAGGGCTGCTCTTCGCTGAGGTAATTGCAAACTTCAGACCGCGGCCTCGCTTTTCACTCATAGCTGAAAGATGCCGTGACTGACTCCAAAATCTACCCATAAACAAACAGTTTAGAGAACATTTTTTAACATCAAATAAAATTAAACTCAGTACTACAACAAATAAAATCCATTTGTTTTATGCAAGGCAAAAGGAGTTCCCATCATGCAAAGTGACTGACATCTCGTCCTTATGTTGCGCTGCGTAAAATAATACAATTTACAGCACAGGGAAGTTTTTAGGGACTTTATAAAAAAATAAAATATTTGCAAACCCTTATTTTACTGAATAAGTAAAGAGAACCACTCTCTCCTAGAGGATTCAAAAAGCCTGCACTCTGACTGTAACTCAGCAGCTGGATTGTTTCGTCAGAGACAGGCTTAACCCAGCGGTTTGGTAGAAAAAAAATAACCCAGCAATTTAGTTCCAGAAAAAACTACTCAGTACCTGTGTAAAAAATATAAAAAATAGCCCCAAAAAAATGACCCAACGGGCTGAACCCAGCATTTGGGTAAAAAAAAAAATAACCCAGCATTTTTTAGAGTGTACAATTTCCCTGTTTTCATCTCATTTCAGCTTTATTTCAATAAATTATATTTAATAGTTTTAATTTTAGTTAACAGCAGTTTTTTGTATTACATACGGCGATTTCTTTTCTCTTCTTCTGTATGTGAGGTCAGTCATCTACTTTTGTGTTTTATGGGTAACACTTTACAATAAAGTGTAATTTGATAACATTAGTTGAAGCGAAAACATGATTAAACAATGAACAACACATTTATTACAGTATTAATTCATATTTGTTAACATTAGGTAGTTCATGTTAATTCACAGTGCATTAACTAATGTTTGCAAAAACACAACTTTAGATTTTAATAATGCATTCGTAAATGTTGAAATTAACATTAACTAAGATTAATAAATGCTGTTGAAGTATTGTTCATTCTTAGTTCATGTTAACTAAAGTAGTTAACTAATGTTAACTAATGAAGCTTATTGTAAAGTGTTACCATTTTATGACAGAAAAACAAGTCAGTAATTTAATGATGACAGTATTCTATTTTTTTAGTTCAGTCATATAATCTCATTAGGCCAGATTTATATACGGGTTGCCCACACATGTTCACCACTGCTGTCAAAACCCACAAATGCCATATTCAGAGCTCACGTATGCCACTGCTGACTACGGCCATATTTCCAACTGGTTCCTAGCGAGCACAAGCACATTCATATGCCGGTTATTGCCAAGCATTACGTGACTTTTAGCAGGGACGCTAAGGGTAATGCAATGGGCGCTTTTTATCTCCGCGCTCAAACGTCATGACTGAACGGCTTTCGTTTGGAATATCGTGCTGAACCTCTGGGGTGATTTAATGTGCTGTAACATTTATTATGGCTTTATGAATGCGGCACTCCCATGGCGAGCCCAGCTGCCAGTGTTTATGAGACTGACCTCTCACTCAACGGCGGCAGCAGCCTCCATCAGCCCGTGCCGCAGCGGCACTTGCCGAGGAATTAAAGAGCGTTGTGGCTGAGAGATTGGATCAGGAAGTGACAGAGCCGCTAGGACGTTTAATCACACCCCTGCAGGGACTTATCTCTGGAGAGAGTGGGCGACTGGTGGTTCCTCTGCTGTGAGCGCTAGACATGAATGCCGAGTCTGCCGTCGCTGGAGGGTCTGGGTCACACTGTGTGTTTTTTCCGAATGTGCTTTCACAGCAATCTGCCTTTTTGCTACAGTTTTATTTTTCAAATTTATGTCTCTATCCCAGCAAATTGTTTAGATGTTTATGTGGTCCAAGCACTTCTGGATAGAGGAGAGTGGAGCTAGTTGTCACACTTTTTACTCCTGGAAATATTTCTCAGCACAGGTTTATTTTTCAAAGTCTTCAAAGTGTCTGTGTAAGCACATACTGTATCTGAAGGTCTACAAAAAGTCACCATTATTGCCAGTTTATTAAATACGTTGACACTGTGTTTGGGCCAATTTGTCACAATCAAACCTACATAGTATAGGTTTTAGAGCAAAACAAACAAACAAACCGACAGATAACAAAATTACTAAATATGTTATAATGTTTCATATATGTATATTTATATATCATATATATATATATATATATATATATATATATATATATATATATATTATTTAATGCATTATCCGATCATTCAATGAATTCAGTACTTTAAAAAAATCATATTTATTTTATTTTTATTTTATTTTATTTTATTTTTGCATTTAATATTTGGAACTATATTACTCTTCAGGATTTTAATCAGTAAAATGTATTTATTTATTTATTGAAAAACAATACTTTAATTTGGTAGGGATGCATTAAATTGATCAAAAGTGACAGTAAAGACATTTATGTTGTTGCAAAGAAAATTATATTTCAAATGCATGTTCTTTTGAATTTTCTATTCATCAAATAATCCTGCAATCAGTCAATCAAGAAAGAAAGAAAGAAAGAAGTTTCCACAAAAATATTAAGCACAACTTTTTTCAACATTGATAATAATCAGAAATCTTTCTTGAGCAGCAAATCAGCATATTAGAAGGACTTCTGAAGGATCATGTGACACTGAAGACTGGAGTAACGATGCTGAAAATTCAGCTTTACATCACATGAATAAATTACATTTTAAAGCATACAGACAGCAGTTGTTTTAAAATGTAATAGTATTTCGCAATATTGCTATTTTTCCTGAATTTTGCTATATCTAAATGCAGCCTTGGTAAGCAGAAGAGACGTAGTGTATGTCAATTATTGAGTGTCTAAATTAAGTTTGTCCACTCATTTAGAATCTTCTCTGTTTCTTCTCTGTCTTTTTCTCTCTCTCTTACTCACTTTCGCAGGCTGCAGAGCAGTTAAGGAAGCTTGGAGAGGAACATTATAAGATGAAAAAGGCTGAAGGTGATGGAGGGATGGAGAACTAAAAGAGTGTGACCTGTTGGCCACCTTCTGTGTCCAACGGGCAGATAATGAGAACATAAAACTGTGAGAAACAGATGGAGCTGTAAGACGACTCATCTGTTTTAGTGCGAAGAGTGTAAAATTTGAACTAACTTCCTTTTGAAACACTTTTTTGTCTTTTTATTCTAGTTAGAAGTTAAAATTGGCTCCCAAGTTCTTGTTCAGGGGCCTAAAGGGCAAACAAGCTGGTAATTGCTTAGTTGAGAGCCAAAATGATTTTTCAGAAAAGTTTGAAATTATAAATTGTAATGCTTGCTTATGTACTTTAAAAATGTTTAATAAAGTTCTTCCTTTTTGGCCATATGAATCTGGCAAAGGAAACACTGAAAACAAGCACATAACATGAGCTCCCATAAAATGAAAAATTGTGCTTGGAAACCACTGGAAAACATTTCAACAAGTGAAAAAATTGCTGAGTTTTAAACACTCTGGTAATGCTCTAGCAACCATACAGTATTCATAAACAGCTTCTAGACAACTATGCAAAATCATATATCAGCATATTAGCAACTACTCAGAGCATCCCAAAAACACTCTAGAAACAACCTAGAACACCCTAGCAACTGCAGTACTGAAATACCCTAGCACCCATCCAGTACGTCCTAGTAATGCTGTACAACCACTGTATCAGCTGCCTAGCAACATCTCAGAAACCACCCTAACAATACATCCTAGCAACAACTTAAAAACACCCTATAAACCACAACTATAACAATTAAGACATAGCCATAGCCTAAGGAAATCTGCAGTTTCCTTTAGCAACCGTCAAATAACTCCCAGGCAATACTGCCTAGAAACACACTTGAAAATGCCCTAACAACCACTGAACACCCCAGCAACCGTCTAAAATGCCTTAGAGCACATTATCCACAACTTAAAACCACAGTGTAAATGACCTTTGACCTAGCAACCACATACAACTTAACAACTGTCTAACAGCTTCCAGGTAACTACACAAAACACCTTAGAAACCATATGACAATACCTTAGTATCCACTCAGAACGCTTTAGTAAATACCGAGATACTCTCTAACAACAACTAACTAACTAACAACAACTATCTAACAACTCTGTCTAGGAAACTGTGCAAAACACCCTAGAAACCATATATAAACACCTTAGCAACGACCTAGAACATCCAAACAACTACAGTACCAGATTATCCTAGCAATTGCCTAACAACACTAACAACCATTGTGTACAACCAAACAGAACACTGTATCAGCTTCCTGTAAACACCCTAGAAACCACCCTAACAACCACAGAACACCCTAACAACTATCTAATACAACCTAAAACACTCTATAAAATACATGCTGTGTCTAACAACCTAAAAATAACCAAGCTACCACCTACAACTTAGCAACTGTCTAACAACTCTGTCTAGGAAACTGTGCAAAACACCATATAAACCATATATCAACATTTTAGCAACCATTTAGAACACTGTAGAAAATACTTAGAAACACACCCTATTAAATACAGTACTGGAATATCCTGGCAACCTTCTAAGCAACCATCCGGTACATCACAGCAACCACCTACAGTAGCAATGCCCTAGCAATCATCTGAAACACTGTAACAACTGCCTAGCAATGCTTTAGAAACCACCCTAGCAACCACCTACTGTAAATTCTCAGAATGTCCTATCTACTATTGCAGTGTGAAACACCTTGCGTATAACAACCTATATATTTAACTTACCAATCCCGTACAACCTAGCAAATGTCAAAAAACTACAGGGCAACTACCAAAAACACCCTAGAAACCATATATAAACACCTTAGCAACAAGACAGAACATCCAAACAACTACAGTACCAGAATATTCTAGCAACCATCTAAGAACACTAGCAACCACACATAGAACAACCACAAAGAACATTGTATCAAATGCCTACAAACACCCTAGAAACCACCCTAACATAACACCCTAACAACCATCTAATACAACCTAAAACACTCTATAAAATACATGCTGTGTCTAACAACCCAGAAATGACCAAGCTACTACCTACAACTTAGTAATTGTCTAACAACTCTGTCTATGAAACTGTGCAAAACACCCTAGAAACCATTTATCCACACCTTAGCAACCATTTAGAACACTGTAGAAAATACCTAGAAACACACCCTAGCAACTACAATGCCAGAACTTGGCAACCTTCTAACCAACCATCCGGTACATCACAGCAACCACCTAGCAATGCCCTAGCAACCACCTGGAACACTGTAACAACTGCTTATCAATGCTTTTGAAACCACCCTAGCAACCACCTACTGTAAATTCTTAGAACGTCTTATCTACCACTTCATTATGAACCACCTTGCTTATGACAACCTATAAATGACCCACCAATCGCATACAACCTAGCAACTGTCAAAAAAACTACCAGGCAACTACCAAAACACTCTAGAAACCATGTATAAACACCTTAGCAACCATTTAGAACACTGTAGAAAATACCTAGAAACACACCCTAGCAACTACATTGGCAGAATATCTTGGCAACCTTCTAAGCAACCATTTGGTACATCACAGCAACCACTGTAACAGCTGCCTAGCAACGCCCTAGAAACCCTAACAACCACAGAACACCATCGCAACCATCTAATACCACCTAAAACACTAAAAAAAAGCATGCTGTACATAACAACCCAAAGTGACCAAGCTACCACCTACAAAATACCCTAGAAACCATATAATAATGCCTTAGCAACCACTTAAAGCAGCCTAGAATCAAGCTGGCAAGTTTTGCACAGACAAGCATTTCTTCTGAAAATCTAAAATCCAGTTAAATGTTCTTTTATTCATTACTAGCAGGAACTTTCTCCAGTACATACTGAGAATTTCCAGCTTGGCTTTCTGTAGCCGTTAAAACGGAAAGTGTAATTGACGGCCTCGGGGCAGTTGCTTAATGAGGGAAATGTGTTCAGCGGATCAGTTTTCCTTTTCCTGCACCGCACCTGCCGGGCTGCAGTTCCGTTTATGCCGGCGCGCAAATGGCTGACATTGAGAGGCGAAACGTTTTTCTTGTCAAGCCAATTTACAGTGGCATAACAGAAGGTCTCTCTCCCACGCCAGGTGCTCCATCATTCTCTCTGTCAGTGATTCTCAGTGTACTTAAGAACGTGAGCGGGCCCAGTCTGTCTGCGGCGCCATCCATCTGTTCAGGTGTCTGTTGTCATAGAGAACGAGGGGTTAGGATCGTTCAGAGCAGACGCCGGGGACGGGTGAGCTCTTCAACGTGCTGCGGTGAAATCATGAATCATAAAGGAAACTAAATTTGGGTTTGCTGTGCTTGTGTTGTCGTAACACTGGAGAGGAAGTTCACAGAAAATTGGCCCCTTCATGTTTGGCTGCATTTACACTGCAAGGTCTAATGCACAGATCCCACATTCTGACATTATTTTCCCCCCATCTGTTTACGTTCACTTACATAGCCGACTGTGTTTACATTAATACCCAGTCAGACCGTGCGACGCTGCGCTGCCCAAATTGATCTGCGCTGTGCTTTCACTGGTTCGCAAAATCAATTCTTTCAGTGTTGTCCACTGGGCACATGTAAATACTGATGTGTGCTGTTTGGTTTAGATAAGTACTGCAGTTTTGTCGTTCCTTTGGACCATAGATCAATGACATGATTTTTATTTTATTTATTTTTTTAATCCAGATCAAATGGAAAATACAGGCAATGGCTTGTGTAAACCACACTGATCATATTATTTAAAGACAAAGAGCCCCATTAAAAGAAAAAAAAAAATAAAACATTTGGCGAAAAGAAAAAAGAAAAACAAAAAAGGGAAAAATTCCTTTGTTAAAATTGTGAACCTTCAAGTCTATTTAAATATCACATAATTTGACCATTTAAGTTTAGGTTTTAAAAAGACGTTTCTCATAAATCATTTGCAAGCAAATATTAATATTATGGATAATGTTTTAAAAAAAAATAAAAAATAATAATAATGTATACGCATATACCTATTACACACCTTAATATATAAGATACACACAAACACACACTCCAGGTCAATAGTTTGAAATTATTATTTTTAATGTTATTGAAAAAGGCCTCTTATGCAGTTACTTTGATAAAAAATGCAGTAAAAACTGTAATATTTGTGAAGTATTGTTACAGTTTAATTTAATAAAATGTTACTACAATTTAAGAACGTTTTATATATTTTAGATATATTAATATATTTATTTTATTTCTACACTGTAAAAAACTATTTGTTGAGTCAACTTAAAATAATTTGTTACCTGGCTGCCTTAAAATTTTAAGTTCAGTCAACTCAAAAAAAGTTTTGCCGACTTTAAGTGATATTTCAGTTCATTCAACTTAAAATTTTAAGGCAGCTGGCTAACAAGCCCAGCTTTTAAATTTAGCAAACCAAATTCTTTAACAAAACTCCAATATCTTAAGTTTTCACTTAGTACAACTTAACATTTCAAGTTGACTGAACTTAAAAAGCTGCAGAGTAACAAATTATTTGAAGTTGTTGTTGTTGTTTTTTTTTACAGTGTATGATGCAAAGTTGACTTTTTAGCATCATTTCTACTATACATACCTAATAATACCTTTCCAAACAAAACCTATTTCTGTCAAGAAGTGGCCACACCCATAGGAAAACCTCACTGGTTTAAAACCCCACTCGACATAACTGTGTATTAAACATCAATATCTTTTACCTCTTTTAGTTCTTTGAGTGCTCAAATGTTTTCAAAGGCTGTACTTTGAAGAAAAAAAGTTCATACGGCTGCTACTGGAAGAACAACTTTTGTCATCTGTCATTTTCGTTCCCTCACAATTTCAGTCTCTTCACATTTCATAAAACTTGTGAACAAGCTGCAACTTCTGTACATGAAAAATCCGCACAGAATAAGCGACAACAGCTTGCTTGCTGTCCCGCGAAGGTCATTTTTCCTCGACTTTAAGATTGGGTCCTTGTGCTGTCATCCGTTAACTGAGCATTCCCTCCCTTGAGCTACATCACTCCTACCTTAGTGTCTTTTCCAGGCTTCCAATCCTGAGCTTCTTCTAAAGCTTTATACATTAAAAAACACTCCTGGTTGGCTGCTCGCCCGAGTTTGCCAATTGATACTGTTCGATCACTCTGATTGTCACAAGAGCCCGGTTGTTGCCAGCCGCCCACTCTGAAGTTTGCCGCTAACTCCTTGCACACATCACGACAACAACCCCTTGAGGCTGTTCATTTATCTTCAGCACAGTTTGTGGGTCGTGGATGCCATTACCAGCCGGGCCTGTCTAAAATCCATAAGGAGATACGTGTTTATTAAAAAGATGTCTTGTGATCAATAGTGGTTTTTCCCCTTCGATGGAGAGCTGCTGTACATTATCTCACCAGTGAGTGACATTGATAATAGTGGATCAATTTTGTTTTTAGGAGGCTATTTAAACAATCTATAATATTGCAGGAGGGCTAATGCATCTTAGTCAGCCTGCTTGACTTTGACAGTTACTTTTGGTGAGGGGTTTGAAATAACGTTGAAGGTTTGTAGAAGATGAATTGATGTCAGAATGATGGAGAATATTTGTGATATTAGATATGGGTGCTGGGTTGCATCGCAACTTTATGCAAGCACTTTCTTTCGAGTCAACATGAAATCAAAATTAAGCCTGTTTACTCTCTCATTACTCATACCTGCAGGGTCGTCATGCATTAATTATGAAACTTTGATTATGTCTTCAGTGTAGCCTATACCTTGTTTTATAGGCCTGATTATATATTCCTAAATTATGAATGCAAGTAAGAGCATATGTTAATTATATTGCCTTACACTGTTGCTTTAAATATTTTAAACACTATCGACTTTAACATTTTAAAGTCTTGCATGAATCCTCTGGTGTGCATATTTTGTAGCTTTTATCAGCAAGCTCCACAAATCATGTAGAGTAAATATTATATTAAAGATTCATTTCTTCAAAATGTGACATGTTTGCAGCACTGATAATATCTGACCTATATGATGTGCCTAAGGGCACACAGTGATGGAAAAAAAATAGATAGAAGGAAAAATTACATTTCCATCATTTTGCATTTTCTCACAAAAGCGTTGTGAAAAATCTTTGTATTTGTTTGCAAAACATCTGCGTTTTCTTGCTAAAGCCTTGTTTCCTGAGAAACAAAAAATTTGCCTTTACACATATTAGTACTACATTCCCCCAAGAAAATTTGTATTCGCATGCAAAATTATTGCATTCCCCTGGAAAAGTTTGCATTTGTTCACAAAACATTTGCCTTTTCTCACTAAAGTATTGCATTCCCCCGAGAAACGCTGCATTCGCTCACAAAATAGTTGCGTTCTCCTGTAAAAGTATTGTGTTCCCCTGAGAAACTTTACGTTTGCTTGTAAAACATTTGCATTCTCTTGCAAAAGTATTGCGTTCCCCTAAGAAATTTTGCATTTGCTGACAGAACATTTGCATTCTTTTGCAAATGTATTGCATTTTCCTGAAAAATTTAGTATTTGCTCACAGAACATTTGCAATTTGCTCTCAAAACATTTGCCTTTTTTTGGACAAGTATTGGGTTCCCCTAAGAAACTTTGCATTTGCTCACAGAACATTCACATTCTGCCTCCTAGAGAAATTTTGCGTTTGCTCATAGAACATTTGCGTTTCTCTGAGATACTTTGCAGTTACTTGCAACTTGTGAAACATTCAGGTTTTCTTGCGTTATTGTGTTCCCTCTAGAAACTTTGCATTTGCTCTTATAACATACTAATTTTCTCACAAAAGTACAGTATTCCCTCAAGAAACATTGCGTTCGCTCACAAAACATTTGTCATCTCTTGCAAAAGTACTGCGTTCCCCTGAAACACTTTGCGTTTACTTACAGAACATTTGTGTTCGCTCACAAAAGTATTGTGTTCCCCTCAGAAACTTTGTGTTTGCTCACAGAACATTTGCCTTTTCTCAAAAAAAGTATTGCATTCCCCCATGAAACTTTGTTCACTTAAAGAACATTTGTTTTCTTGCAAAAATATTGCATTTCCTCAAGAAACTTTATTTGCTCACAGAGCATTTGTGTTCTCACGCAAAAATATTGCATTCCCCCAAAAAACTTTGTTTGCTCACGGAACATTCGCCTTTTCTCAAAAAAGTATTGCATTCCCCCAAGAAACTTTGCGTTCGCTTAAAGAACATTTTCATTTTCTTGCAAAAATATTGCATTTCCCCAACTTTTGTTTACGCACAGAACATTTGCCTGTTCTCAAAAAAAGTATTGCATTCCCCCAAAAAACTTTGTTCACTTAAAGAACATTTACATTGTCTTGCACACATATTGCATTTCTCCAAACTTTCTCTCTCACAGAAAATTTGTTGTTCTCATGCAAAAATATTGCGTTCCCCCCAAAAACTTTGTTTGCTCACAGAACATTTGCCCTTTCTCAAAAAAAGTATTGCATTTCCCCAAGAAACTTTGCATTCGCTTAAGGAACATTTACGTTTTCTTGCAAAAATATTGTGTTTCCCCAAGAAACTTTGTGTTTGCTCACAGAACATTTGCCTTTTCTCAAAAAAAGTATTACATTTCCCCAAGAAACTTTGCGTTTTCTTAAAGAACATTTGCGTCCTCTTACAAAAGTATTGTGTTCCCAAGAATTTTTTTTTCTTACAGAACATTTGGGTTCTTTGCATTTACTTGCATCTTGCAAAACATTTGGGTTTTCTTGGGTTTACAGAAACTTTGCATTCACTATCAAAACATTTACATTTTCTCGCAAAAACATTGCATTCCCTCGAGAAACATTGCATTTGCTCACAAAAATGTTTGCCTTCTCTTGCAAAAGTATTGCATTCCCCCGAAAAACTTTGTGTTTGCTCATAGAACATTTGCATTCTCTTACAAAAGTACTGTGTTCCTCTGAGAAACGTGTTTGCTCGTAAAATGAGATGCGCCTCACTGCAGAACACAAGATCCAGGGAGTAAGGTTAGATCCAGATCCAACTCCTCCCACCTTACATATCCCTAAACCTACTCATCTCCACCCCCTGATACCTAAACCTTCCCATTTCCACCCCTAAATCTGGCCATCTCAACATCCCCCCTGGATGTGGATGTATTTTCTTGTGGGAACACAACAGAACGCAAAAGAATTAAAATATTTTTTCCTCCCATCATCATGTGTCTTTAGACCTACAATAATCATGGCTTCAAACTTGACTTTAAAGTTGTTTGCATCATCATAGTTTGTCTTCCACAATCCATTCAAGTCAAAATGGAAGTGGTCTGCATATGCTGCTTCATGCTGACTTTAAATGGGCGGTCAGCAAAAATTTATGAAATTTAAAATGTGGCTTTTCCTCAAGGGTCTAAAAATGATATTAACACTTCTGTTAATACATGTATTTTCTGGCCATGTCTTCAGAACGTTTTGTAGACAAACATTTGAACCCATTCCATTCAAACAGTTATTGTACATCTCAACAAATGTAAACACACACAGTGCCAAATGCACTTTCACGCTTATCAGCCGGATACAATCTGGTATTCATACAAACACTGTCATGATTTTTGGTTCCTGGCATTTGGACTTTGCTAGACTCGTACAAAAATTCTCATTCCATGGAGGGCTGTGCGCTCAATTTCAAGTATGAAATTACAGCATCTTTCTCCTTGGGTATGTGTCACGAATGTATCATGTCAATCGAAACACTTGTCTCATAGCACGTCCACTTGACCATAATCAGCCATTCTAGGAACATCTGTCTAAAGTTGATGGAATGTTGGCAAGCAATTTCAAGTGGCATTTCAGGATTGCAGAACAGGGAGATCACCAACATGCGTGACCCTCATCCCAACGAGATTCACTGCAAGACAGTCGTTTCTCAGTGAAATGAGTGAAGCATCAAATCTGTAGCAGGTCTCCTATATGGTTGGACGGGCAATGAGCAACATACCATGCAAGAACACGACTTGTCATGCTGCTCTTCTCATCGCAAAATGCAATTGAAATCAGAATCATTCCGCAATAATGGATCACGGAGTGAAACTGCATGCTAGTTAACAAGAGGACTCTAGTGCTGTTTATTACTCCCACAGATTCAAGGTTGGGAATCTTCTGAAGTGCCTCTTGTTTTTCAGATCTAGCTGTCCTTGAAAGACTGTAGTTTGGTGAACAGATGCTTGAGTATTTGTTGACTCCTGCTGTGTGTGTGTGTGCCTCTACCTGTACACACCTGCTGTAAATGAGGCAAGAAATTGAACGCTTCCCTTGGCAGAACAGTGTTGCCATCCTCCCCCTCCACACCTCCTCCTCCTCTTCCTCATCTCTTCACTTCAGTGCCCCAGCCTGTATTGGTTACACTGTAAATGTTGCCCATATTCATCACAAAGTGAAGGAAAGCCAAGAGGACACGCTGTGGAGCGTCTAATTGAGAACGAAAGGCTCAAAAACCGCATCCCTGAAAAGAAAATGGAGAAAAATTCCATCATGGATGCTGCTGAATCTATATTTGAATCATGAAAGTTTGAGAGTATCTTTTAACTTGTTACTGTTCCCACTGCATTAAGCTGACTGCACAAGTATGATTTTGCCATCTGACATGCTGAGAATGACATTCACTAGAGTTGTCAGTTGTGTTTTTCAATGAATCTCTCTGACAGTGTCAGAAGAAAGATATTATTACACAGCTTTAGAAACGTACAAATATTTTCCTTTGAGAATATTTAAACATTTGGCCTATATTTTACTATTACACAGATATTTTCACGTCAGACTTGTGATTTTTAAGTCTTTAAGCACCAATATAGTGTAATACCGAGTTAATTTATTTTTTCTCACACAAGGATGTCTGAGGTCTTGGAATAGAACACACATAAACTTATAATGCGTATAATTATTTTATGCTGCTTTTTCTTTTTTTTCAGCATCAGCTTGTCTATAAACAAAATAAATATTAAATGATTAAAGTAATGATAAAATTATGACAGAATTTGATTTTATTTTAACATTAAGTTCAGGCTTGGGTAAAATTATAGACTTTCTCACACTAAGGTGAATACAGCATCAAAATAATCCACAAGAATATAATATAATAATATAATATAATGTAATATAATATAATACAGTGTATAATCAGAAATCTTTGTCAATACTTTTCATTATCAGTCAACCTTTTAATTTCAGTTATTTAATGTTCTAAAGCAATAATATTCCAAGATTATAATATAATATAATATAATATAATATAATGATATAGTTTATAATCAGAAATCTTTGTCAATAGTACTTTTCATTATCAGTCAACCTTTTAATTTCAGTTATTCAATGTTCTAAGACAATAATCTTCCAAGATTATAATGTATTTTAATATAATTTATAATATAATATAATATAATATATGAGTGAAATCAGACATCTTGGTCAACAGTACTTTTCATAATCAATCAACCATTTAATTTCAGCAAAGTAATGTTCTAAGAAAAGAAAACTATATATATATATATATATATATATATATATATATATATATATATATATAACATTTTTCAGCAAGCATGCATGAAGACTTACATTGCCTTAAATAAAAAATAAATATATTATAATAATATTTCACAGTGTTACTGTTTTTGCTATCTTTTTAACAAATAAAACAAATTTTATTTTATTTTATTTTATTATTTTATTTTGTTTTGTTTTGTTTTATTTTATCCCATAGTGGACTGGTTTTCACATTTCTAATGCTGATAGTCAAAAGCCTGCATTTGTGCAACTACCATTTCCTTTTCTCGACAAATTTGAGGACAGTGATTTGATGAGGGCTGGGACATTTTCTGTTGAAGGCCTATGAAAAACAGTTCTGGCTCAGTGCCGCTTTTCAAAGATTAGAGCTTGTTTTTTCAACTTTTTTTTACTTGCACACTATGCATTTTCCCCATCTGTTGTCTGTTCTTTGTCTTATTCCAGCACTCAATCCTGTTTATCTAAAGTAAGGTGATATCACCCGCTTAAGCGGAGTGGGAACGTTCCAAAAGCTTTTACCATAAAATTCACCTGTCACGAGTGTTGTATGCTGCTTTATTGACTCTACATTTTACAAGCCCAGAGACTTCATATAGCAAATTAATTATGTCTTCCACAAGACAAATAGCACCAAAGGTTTCTCTTCGTCCTTTATTAGCCTCACTGCGCCATACGAAAGGCCTTTTATGTAAAATGAAGACTCCACCAAGCCCATTATACCCTTGTTTGTAGCATTAAAATACATTCCGTGCAAGTACAGCTAAGGTTGTGCTCGCACTTCATGTGCATGAAAGCTAATCATTCCCCTTTTTGTGTTTGGTCAGTACCAATATGTCACAAACAAAAATAGCTCTATTCACCAAACACCACACGTATCGATTTGGTATGGATCAACCGTCTGTTGATGGTGGAAACGCTGAGATTGCAGTTTGGGTTGGTGTCCTTCACGAGCCAGATTCGTAACGTAACTATGGATTATCGCAGAGCGCTGCACTTTTCCCCTCATTGTTGGATAAATAGCTTGTTAAGATTGAACTCATTTGCCTATATTAATTAAACACAGATTTTTCTTGCGTTGACCTTGTGTTGACAGTGCAAATGCTCCGTGTGATACATTATGCTGGCATGAACCCCATGTATAACCCTTGGGACTGGGTTGGACTTTTTCCTCTATTAAAAATAATAGTTAGATTTTCTGACATCATATTTGAGGAAGTGACTCCATAGATGCTATTTGACCGCATGGTTCTTTTAAAGTCCATATGGTTACACTTCAAACAGTAAATCAATGGAAAATAAATAAATCTCTACTAACAGATAAATAAATATCTTCTTTTTTTCCACCGAAATCAAATTCAGGTTGAAATACTGCTGGAAATGTTCAAGAAGTTAGAGCGGAAAGTGCAAGTGAGTGGATTCGTAGAAAGCAGAGGGACAACAACATGATCCTGAGGGACTTCCTGATCCAGACAGAGGAATAAGTAGTGGCCATTCAGCTCGACATAAACAAGAGTAGGACAGCAGTGATAGTGTCAGTCCCAAATGACAGGAACATAAAGGGAGTCTGAGGAACAAAGAAACGCGAGGGACTGAAGGAGATGCTACGGGAAGTATGTGGCAACTCAAAGCCAAGTTACTTCCTTAATTCAGACAAGTGCAGTCCTTTGCTCCAGCGATCCCCCAAGCCCCAAAGTCTCTGACAGAAGCACACAGACATCCAGAAATAAGTACAGAGGAGAGCAGGCCACACTGACTACTGGCTGGTTGCATAAACTGCTTAGACTTGTCTTAAAAGTTAGTCATCTCATTATTTCTGCAGTATTAGTCATAACTTTAAAAAATATTTTACATAAAATATAGATTAGTCTAATGTTTATGTAACTTGTCCTGTATCTCAGTAGCTAAGAAGTGGGTCATGTTATGAATTTGTTGTTTAAACGATGCTAAACCATTAACTTAAAATAGATTTTTGTCAGTCATATTTTTGGTTGCATCATTTTATCAAAACACAGTAAAAACTGAAATATATATTCAATTTTAAATAACTGGTTTAAAGGTGAATATATTTTAAAATGTAATTTATTTCTGTGATCAAAGCTGAATTTTTAGCATCATTACATTGTGTCACATGATCCTTCAGAAATCATTCTAATATGCTGATTTGCTGCTTAAGAAACATTTCTGATTATCAGTGTTGAAAACAGTTGCTGTTTTATATTTGCTTCATATTTTTTGCCGAATAGAACGTTCATTTATTTGTACATTTACAACATTTATTTAAAATATATACATATATTTTGTAACAATTTAAATGTATTGTCTTTTTTACCAATTTAATGCATATTTGCTGAGCAAAAGTATTAATAAAAAAGTTTTTTTTTTTTTTTTTGGGTATGTGTTAATAATATAAATAACCCCGATAAACGCTAAACTGTAAACATTCCAAGAAAATTCAGAATTTGCTTTTTTTGACACTTTGGTCAGTGCCAGTGGCCTTGTGGTTAGTGTGTCGACCTATAGTGTCATTGTGCTGCGGGTGACCCGAGTTCGAATCCCAGCTCGTGGACCTTTCCCGATCCAACCCCCTTCTCTCTTTCCCACTTCGCTTCCTGTCAAACTACACTTTCCTATTCAATTAAAGGTATAGAAATGCCAAAAATAAAATCTTGAAAAAATATATAATTCTGTTTTGATATTTCTGATATTGTATTTTAAAGATTGCAAAGTCTCTGACTTTCCATTCCCATATTATCAGCTTTTGATTATGCTTATGTATACCCTAGTGAAAAATGTAAAAAAAAAATCTATCTATCTATCTATCTATAAGTACATTTATATAATTTGTACTTAATAAAAATACCCTGCAATTTTATGTTTAGTGTACTAAACTGGTATATTTAAAGTCTGCTTAAGTGGAACAACTAATTTTGTACTTAATTCACTTTGATTGTCCTGAAGTAGTAACCCTTGTGCATCAATAAAAAAAGTTACACATAGGTCCATAGTGGACAAAAATGTCCATGTAAAAAAAACTGTCATAAAAATTTGAAGCCTGGGAGCACAGACTTAAGTTTGGTCTCATTTTAAAGAAGACCCATGGCAGATTACTGTTGAAGTAGAAAAAGTTTAAAAAGTGAAAAAAAAAAAAAAAAAGTCATAGAGGTTTAAGTTTATGAAAATGCTTTTATATAAAGCATATTTTATATTTTATATAAAATGTATATTTTATGAAACATGTTGAACTCTAAACCTGCTAGAAAATCAAAGCCATAAATCTAAACAAGCTGTATTCCAAATTTGAGGTTGATATCTCAAAAAATTAGCTTTCAGTAAGATTTTGTTTGGGCGCAGTGTTATATTTTCCCCATAAGATGCCAGCAAAACTCAGCTGGTGCACACAGTGGTTGGATCTGTGATTTGCAGTAGAGTTTTCCTCTCTCAAATGTAACAAGAACACACACACAATTTTTTATCTATTTATTTTTATTTATTTATTTTTTTATCACACATACAAATCACACTCTGACATCCATACCAACACACCCACATCCATACAATTATAGCTGCATTATTTATCCAGTTCGCTCTATAACATGCAGAAGCAAAAAAAAAAAAAAAATAAAAAATAAAAAAAACAGGAATAAAGTGAGTATTTGCTTTATAGGCCAAACCTGAAAAAAATGGCACCATCTAGGAAAAAATAGTAAAAAAATAAATTTTAAACCCTTGCCAACAGAATAAAAGCCTCCTAACAAAAATTGCATCATTTTACAGTTAAATGGCACTGCGACTAAAAATAGCAGTTTTAATAGGTTTCAATGAGGACATTTTTGTCCAAAAGATGCTGAGAGTAACAATTTTTTGTACCTAGTGCAAAATAGATTTATTAAGGGAAATGGAAGTGAAACAGTAAAATTCCAATAAAAATACACACCTGTGCCAAAATGTATGCAGCTGGCAATAACACGGGCGAAATGATCACAAAAAACAAGACCGGAAAGGACAAAAATGTCCAAAAGGTTGCACAAAGGTTAAATATATTTGATTGTGCTAAAGTGGAACTATTGTAAGTATGCTTTAGGTACACTTTAAATATGTTGCATTTTAGGGTGTGTTCACACTTGTAGTTTGGTTCATTTGGTCCAGACCAAAAAGGAAAATGATACATTCGGACCTGGTCCGCTTAGCGTTCACACAGGCATGTGACAGCGACAGCGAACCTAAAGATACCGAACCTAAAGGCACAGTGACACATTCACAACCTGGTCGGGCTGAATGATGTATATTTCGTGATGGAACTCACCGAACACTCCAAACAAAAGTAAAAGGTGCGCTTGACTTAAAGCGCTGCTCCGGGTATATGACACGGGTATATAATCATGTTGCATAGCATCACATCTTGTCACTACTTCCTTTTGGTTCGTTTAGAAGTATTTGGTCCATGTTGCGTTTATATTTCTTTCCAACTGCACCAGAGTTCGTTTGGAAATGGACTGAGACCCATCTTTTCTGGTTTGGTGCGTACCAGGGTTCAGATGGCAGCGTTCACACTTACTCAAATGAACCGCACTAGCAGAGCAATCGCACCAGAGTTCATTTTAATCAAACCGAACATGAAAAGTGTGAACACCCCCTTAAAGACCAATATTATTTAAAGATCATACAATCCTCATCAATAGTGACATTAAAACATGTTTTAGGTTTAGTATTAAGAAATGTGCGTTGTGCACAAGTAGTACTGCAAGTAAAGTTTAATTACAGTCAGCAAGTGTTGGGTGATATATAAGTAAATATGTTAATAAACTATACTTCGTATAAAATAAATGCATTTTAAATCTATTACTTTTTTACTAGAGCATTTTGCCATCGTCAAGCTCAAAAGTTCAATTCTGTGCTGTTTTTAACAGAGCTTAGAATTTATTAACTGAAGGAGTTAAATAAAATAATGTGCTATATTTCAGGCAATTTTTCTTTATTAACATGATTTTCCACCATTTGCCCTGATTACAGCTTCCAAACTTCTTGGAATAGGTTTATACAATTTTTGAACAGTCTCCAGTTGAATGCGGTCTATCAGAACATCTTGTTCTGTTGTTTCAGAGTTGATGGAGAAGAGAATCGTCCTGGTTTTATAACTGTCCAGGTTTTATAATCATTACAGCATCTTTTTTCACATTTTAGCAGTGGTGTCTGTGAATAAAGTTTTAGCAGTTGCAGCTCTTCCATGAATGTTGGCTTTGTAAAGTTCTCTGTGGTCGGTTTTTGAGGAAACCGGGTCTTTAAAGTGGATCTTGAGGTTTGCCTCACTTTGCTGTAGTACTTCTGTGTTATTTGGACACAATTCTTTAGTGACTGACTGTCCTAATCATTCACTTTCAGTTTTTGCCCACTATTCTCTGCTGATGAAGTCTTGCCACACTTTGTGGATCAGCTGTGATGGGCTTGAAATAATTCCTGATTTAAGAATATACATATTTATTGGCTGCAGAAACACAAAGTGCGAGTTAAACGTTTAGACGGATATACAAATAGAGCAAATCCTCTGCTCTTGAGTCAGTGTGTGGGAGTCCATCCATTTCACATTTCTACCCTTCTGTTGGCTTCCATCAGTAAGTGTGCTTTAATGATCGCCTATAATCAGGTTTGGAACATGCTCTTTCCTCCCATTAACATCGCATTCATTTCTGCCGGAGCATGAAATCAAGGTTATTGTAATTTTGCTCGAATATGCAATTTATGCAAAAGGAATAGGATTGAAATTATATAAACGCAAGCAAAACAGCATTTCCGCAGAGTGTAGCTCCCGCCAAAACATTAGATCTGGTGTGGTTATCGTGCGGCGTGTTGATGAGAACTTGGCTTCCCCGTGCAAACGCTTCAGCCCACAGTAAAGGAGCTGGTTCGGAGTTGGGCGTTGAGGGTTACTTGTTTGTTCACATCTGTCTGTGTGATTGAAGTGAGCTTAACGCATCCCTGCAAAACACATGCAACCAAGGGCAAACATTTTCCCAGGGGAAAGGGATTAGGTTCGCCCTCACTGACATATGTGTAACAACTAGCAATTCTGTCCATCACCAACTCACCATTGCAAAGGGTGTAATTGTGGAACTGACGTATAATTAGGGGGCCTGTCTGTGAAGTAAGACCACATGAAATTAATTGAGTGTCAGGATGTTTTTGGATCAAATTCAGCCCAGTGGAACTGCTCTGACAACAGTGTAGGATGTGTGTGTGTGGGCCTGGTTGAAGGAAGGGAGGAGTTAGTGTGAGCCCCTGTGAGATCGTTTGGGAATTGCTACCCTAGAAAAAAGGAAATTTTGTGGTTTGGGTTTAATGTGGGATTATGTTAGTCACTAAGATGCTAAGACCTCATGCAGTGTTCAAAACTTTGCAGAAAGGGTGTGGAGAGGGTGTTTCAAATGACATAACATCGCCACATGCGTTCTGCACACGATCTCCCAATCAGCTCCACAAGGTCCATCCCAGGATGCTTTTAAACCATGTATTATTATTTAATTTTTCCATCATTCATTCATTCATTCATTTATTCACTAATAAATAAATACATCCAACAAACAAATTCATATATATATATATATATGTATATATATACACTGTGTGCAGAATTATTAGGCATGTTGATATTCTGGTCATATTTTTTTTCCAAACACATTTTACCAATTCCAAACCACATCAGTCTTAATAACTACTATTAATTTTGTATTTAATCATTTGTAAGTGATATATAATTGTCCGTGAAGGCTGGAAGTGAAAAACTCCTTATATTCAGGTGTGCAGAATTATTAGGCATGTTTTCGTTTACAGCTAAAATGAGCCAAAAAAGAGATTTAACCCAGACTGAAAAGTCCAAATTATTAAATGCCCATGAGAAGAATGCAATACTAATGCATTACAAGAATTTGCAAAGTTAAGGCTTGACCATTGGACAGTGAAATGCTTGTTGAGTCTGCATGGTCAGAAAAAACAGGTGGAGAAGAAAAGATGCATGTTAACTGCAAAAGAATTAGGAATTAAGGTGAAGAATTAGGTGTGACACCATCAGGAACCGTTTCCAGTTCTCCAGCGCCACCATTTTCCAGAACTGCAACCTACCTGGAGTCTTCAGAAGTGCATGTGTCAGGTTCTCAGAGACTTTGCTTGGTAAAAAATCCTAAAAAATGCCCCTGACTTAATAAGAATAACAAGCTGACGTCTTGTGAAATACATGAAGACAGTTTTTTTATATGCTTTATAGACAGATAAGTTGAGAGTGACTCTTGAAGGACAAGCATCACATCCTCTTGTACCTCTGATTCAAGAATTTATCTTCTAAAATCTGGCAGTAAGTTTTGGGAGTTCATTTTAGTCCATCTCTGCAAGTCAGACTTTTCAGGATAGGAGACTAAACATGAACTCCCAAAACTTACTGCCAGATTTTGGAAGATAAATTTTTGAATCAGAGGCACAAGAGGATGTGATGCTTGTCCTTCAAGAGTCACTCTCAACTTATCTGTCTCTAAAGCATATAAAAAAACTGTCTTCATGTATTTCACAAGACGTCAGCTTGTTATTCTTATTAAGTCAGGGGCATTTTTTAGGATTTTTTACCAAGCAAAGTCTCTGAGAACCTGACACATGCACTTCTGAAGACTCCAGGTAGGTTGCAGTTCTGGAAAATGGTGGCGCTGGAGAACTGGAAACGGTTCCTGATGGTGTCACACCTAATTCTTCACCTTAATTCCTAATTCTTTTGCAGTTAACATGCATCTTTTCTTCTCCACCTGTTTTTTCTGACCATGCAGACTCAACAAGCATTTCACTGTCCAATGGTCAAGCCTTAACTTTGCAAATTCTTGTAATGCATTAGTATTGCATTCTTCTCATGGGCATTTAATAATTTGGACTTTTCAGTCTGGGTTAAATCTCTTTTTTGGCTCATTTTAGCTGTAAACGAAAACATGCCTAATAATTCTGCACACCTGAATATAAGGAGTTTTTCACTTCCAGCCTTCACGGACAATTATATATCACTTACAAATGATTAAATACAAAATTAATAGTAGTTATTAAGACTGATGTGGTTTGGAATTGGTAAAATGTGTTTGGAAAAAAAATATGACCAGAATATCAACATGCCTAATAATTCTGCACACAGTGTATATTTATATATATATATATATATATATATATATATATA
The DNA here is from genome assembly GCA_036247105.1 of Cirrhinus mrigala. NCBI lineage: Eukaryota > Metazoa > Chordata > Actinopteri > Cypriniformes > Cyprinidae > Cirrhinus > Cirrhinus mrigala. The sequence goes on along the minus strand of CM070016.1, from coordinate 3,315,156 downwards.
TATATATCTTTAACTTTTTTCTAGTTGCATTTAGCTTTAGTATTCTTGTGACACTTCCACTACCGACCTACATTTCCATCTTGTTCTTCCAGGTGAAAAACCCTGTGGTAGAGTAAAAAACATGAGAATTAGGCCAATTAATATGTAATAAACTTTTGTGGAAATTAACCTCATAATTTGTTGAAAACTAAATTTAATTCAAAATTTTAAAGTTGTAACTTTTGATTAATGAAAGTGTTTAGCTCGTAAGTGAAATTTCTTGAACTTTGATAATAATTTGAAACCCACCACAAAAAGCAAATGTAAAAGGCTTCAGAAGTCCACTTCCAACAAAAATTTACAGATAATGTTCTCACCTCCTTGTCATCCAAGATGTTCATGTCTTTCTTTCTTCAGTCGTAAAGAAATGATGTTTTTTGAGGAAAACATTTCTGGATTTTTCTCCATATAATGGACTGATATGGTGCCCCGAGTTTAAACTTCCAAAATGCAGTTTAAATGCGGCTTCAAATGATCCCAGCCCAGGAATAAGGGTCTTTTCTAATGAAACGATCGGTTATTTTCATAAAAAAAATAATATAATTAATATACTTTTTAATATACTGTCAATCGCTTGTCTTGTCTTACTCTGCCTGAACTGTTGTTTTTTTCCGGTTCATGACAGTTAGGGTATGTCGAAAAACTCCCATCTCATGTTCTCCCTCAACTTCAAAATCGCCCTATATCGCTGTTTTACCTTTTTTGTTAAGGGTGTTTGATCTTCTTTGCATGTTCACTTTGCAAAGACTGGGTTGATATTTCTGCAATGATGTAGGATGATTTTGACATGATTTTTGAAGTTGAGGGAGAAAATACAATGGGAGTTTTCAACATACCCTAACTGTCTTGAGCCAGAATGCACAGAGTTCAGTCAGAGGACGACGAGATGAGCGTTTGAGATTAAAAATGATTTAAATTGTATTTTTTTTAAATGAAATAACCAATTGTTTCGCTAGATAAGACTGGGATCGTTTACAACCGCATCTGGGATCGTTTGAAGCTGCATTTAAACTGCATTTTGGAAGTTCAAAATCGGGGCACCATATCAGTCCATTATATGGAGAAAAATCCTGAAATGTTTTCCTCAAAAAACATAATTTCTTTACGACTGAAGAAAGAAAGACATGAACATCTTGAATAACAAGGGAGTGAGTACATTATTTGTAAATTATTGTTCTGGAAGTGGACTTCTCCTTTAATTTTAATTTGTATTAATAAATAGACTAGTATATAATAAATAGCCAGTGTTGGGGAAAGTAATGCATTACAATATTGTGTTAATGCATAAATAGTAACTAATTAGTTAGGTAAGAATACTTTTTTTTTTTTTTTTTTTTTCCCCAAGTAACTAGTAAAGTAACACATTACCTTTAAAATTACAACAAAATTGTGAAGGCACTTTCTTCACTTAATTTCACTTTTGGTGTGAAAAGGACTTTTATAGTTAGCAACAGTATAATGAATAAAATAAAATAACAAAAACAAGTAAGCAACAGGCCAGGCAACAAAAAGTTATGCAAAAGTAACATATCACATTACTAAGTACAAAAAACGTACATAAAAAGTAACTGGAAGCTGTGTTCCTTTTCTCAGGTGTGAGCGGATTTAAACACTCTCTGCTTTGATTCCCAATAGATAGACAGTGTGATGAACATCAGATCAAAATAATCGGATTAATTCAATATTTGAATTTCATATTAGATTATGTAAACTGCGAGCAGTCCATTGACACGAAACGCACACGCACGGCGTGAACGCTAACTCTAGTGTCTGCTGGAGGAAGTGTTAAATGAGGCTCATTGGTCGGGTCCCTTGGCTGGTGCCGCAGATGGTCGGAGGTCTGAGCCAGCGCGCGCGGAGGGTGCCATACTGGTAATTAAAAGCCGAGCAGAAGGTACGGGCATGAAATGTGTGTGATGTGTTGTGGTAAAACTGTAAACACCAGACCTTTCTAAACCACCATCAGTTCCAGACTGATGACCTTCCTGTATGTTATGTGCTAAGAACAGACTTCCTTACCATATATGATACTAAGTTTTATTGAAAAGTTTTTTTTTTAAGCTTAAGCTTAAGCTTTTTTAAGTTTAAGCTATGCACCAAACAAACCAGCTCTAAGGTAATTAGAAGATTACAAGCTTTGATTTAAAGTGTAACAATACTTTAAAAACTTAGAAAAAAAGAGGGAATGAACTACCAGTGTTATTTCAGTATTATAATATTGTATTATTATTAACATTTGAATTATATGTTAAATATTAGCTTTTATTTATTTACATTTTTATTTCAGTTTTATTTTTAGTAATTCTAGTACTTATTTAGGTGTATATTTCTCAAAATTAAGATTTTTAAATCATCTAAAAGCTGAATAAATAAGCTTTCTGTTGATGTATGGATTGTTAGAGTTGTCTGAAAGGACAATATTTGTCTGAGATACAACTATTTGAAAATCTGGAATCTGATGGTGCAAAAAAAAATCTAAATACTGAGAAAATCACCTTTAAAGTTGTCCAAATGAAGTTCATAGCAATGCATATTACTAATCAAAAATTAAGTTTTGTTATATTTACGGTGGGAAATTTACAAAATATCTTCATGGAACATGATCTTTACCTAATATCCTAATGATTTTTGTCATAAAAGAAAAATCGATAAATTTGACCCATCCTATGTTTTTTTAGCCATTGTTACAAATATACCCGTGCAACATAAGACTGGTTTTGTGGTCCAGGGTCACATATTGGCCTTCAATTCAAGTTGTTAAAGAGTGCAATCTGCAATGCTTCATGAGATTGAAGAGCTGCTGCTGAACTCTGATTGGTGGATTTCTCCTCAGAATTATGGGTAATGTAGTTTTTTCGTTAGGCGTTCAGCAAATAAACATGATGTTTTACAAATGCAACTGAAATCACAGTAACTTATGGATTTTCCAGGAGCATATTTCATCGCTGAACAAACAGCTAACAGCTCATGGTAGCCCTTTCTTAAAAAATATTTATATATTATTGCTAAAAAATTATATTTGCATTGAAATATAATTCAGTTTTCAGATGCATTCTCTATTAGGTGAAATGTGAAATTTATTCTTAAATCCTAGAGATCCTAATCTGTCTCTTTCTCTGTCTACACACGTACATATCCAGAGGCTACGGAACATTCCGACTAACTTGGAAATGAGCGTTCTCAAGTGAGGGAAGAAGATGAAAGAACGGAATGAAATGGGAGTGTGTGGGCTGAAATCGTCCCAGGATGTACAACACCGAAATCATGAGAACTTAAAACTGGAAGACACTGATGGAATCATAAGAGACACATCTGTCATAACACACACGGTTCAAATCCTTAACCTTAAGTATGAAACTTCAGCGTGTAACTCTTCTGCACCATTTACATTTTTTGGGCGATAAAATTAGTAGAAAAATCCCATAGATTTACATTTTAAGGAGGGACCAGAACCACTTTTGAGTGGGTTCTTTTGTCTTGAGCCAGCAAATAAGCATCTCCCTCGCAACAGCCTATATGTTCTAACGCTAACCCTGAAGAAACTCATATTTTCTGCATTTCACAGAGGTTTTTGGTTCTTTTTCAAGTTAATATGGTTGAGAGGCAATATTTCATCTCTCTGCTTGTCAGAAAAAAAGGGTCAGATGTAATCAAAGTGCTTTATAAAACCATTTTACATTTAAACATCTGTGAAAGATTTCTGTTTAAATGCTGGGAATTTAAAATTCCAATCTAATCTGTCACTTTTTTTATTTGCGTACACAGTAGATGTAATTTCCGTCTTTTGCAGTCATGCAGCAGTGTCTCAGATGACACCTGAGGCAATGAAAGTGAAATATTGTAATGGACTGTCGATCCAAACACACCATTTCTGGATGAAATTCCTTGAGGGCTGCTCTACCATTCAGAGAGTTGGGATATTTATTTGATCAATGGCAGCCATCAGGCTGTAAAACAAGCTGTGCTATTTTATATCAAGAAGCGGTAACATTTTGCTGTCTTAAATGGCAGCTTCAGGCATGTTTATACATCCGGTGTTTGTACTTGAACATATAACATTGTGCAATTTCATGTCAAACTTATTTTCGAGATATTGATTGCCTTCAAGGATTGATACAGAGATTTTTTTAAAGCAAAAGAATCTTGATGGTTATATGCTGTTTAGCTTTAAAAGTCTCGTTGATGATTAAGTCTGTACTGAATCATCCAATTTTGAAATGCAACAATTTTAAGTCAATGATAAGAGATAATGTTGTCAACACATATGGGCTTTTCAGGCTTGAATTTGTTAAACCAGGATAACCTAACCCTGGGTTAATGTAAACTTGAGTTATAGGTGTGTCTTAGGCTTCCAAGACTTGAAATTTAACCCTGCATCAGTATGTTTTTTAATAGAAACACATTTGGAGAAATTACATAACTTGTTCACCAAAGGATGCACTGCAGTGAATGGGTGCCGTCAGAATGAGAGTCCAAACAGCTGATAAAAACATAACAATAATCCACAAGTAATCCACACCACTCCAGTCCATCAGTTAACGTCTTGAGAAGCCAAAAGCTGTGCAAGAACCAATCATTAAAACGTTTTTAACTGTTGCTAAAATAAAATAAAATAAAAAAATAACAACAGCAATTAATAATAATAATAATAATAATAATAATAATAATAATAATAATAATACATTAAATAAAATACATAAAATAAAGAAATAAAGAAATTAGAAAAAAATCATTTATTATAAAAATCATTCTAAAAATATAGTTAGGAATTTATTGGATTATTATAACATCAAACAAACAAATAAATAAATAATAACAACAACAACAACATATTATTAATAATAATAATAATAAATTAAATAAAATATATAAAATAAAGAAATAAAAACAATAAAGAAATAAGAAGAAAACCATTTATTATAAAAATCATTAACATCAAACTGTTGCTAAAATATGAGTCCGCTATCCATAATAATGCTTTCTCCAGTGAAAAAGTCTGAATTAGGAGAGAAATCTGCACAGATCAAGCACTGAAAACAATCCAAAACTGCTCTAAACAAATATGTTGGGTGGATTTTGATGTGAGAGGAAAACAGGACATGAACTTTTTCACTGAAGGAAGCATTATTATGAATTATGGACTCAAATTTTGACCAGAAGTGATGATTTGAGGCTTAAAAATGTCTTAATGATGGATTTGTTTCTTACAAACAACATCTTGAGAAGACTCAAGTGGTGTGGATTACATGTGGATTATTGTGATGTTTTTATCAGCTGTTTGGACTCTCATTCTGACGGTACCCATTCACTGCAGAGGATCCGTTGGTGAACAAGTGCTACATTTCTGCAAACCTAATGAAGAAACAAACTCATCTATATCTTGGATGGCCTGAAGTTGACTACATTCTCAGTCATTTTTCATTTTTGGGTGAACTATTTTTTTAAAAGCTTGAAATGCTGTCATGTAAATCCCATTCTGACATACTAAGAAATGTGTACCTCAAAAACAAAAACAAAAACAAAAACAAGGAAGCTAAATTTTACGTGATAATTTATTATTACTCAAAACCTGAGCAGCAGCCTTAACATTATTAAATACAAATTACCTTGAGTGACTAAAAGATTGTGGATTCTAAAGTACAAGGTAACCAGTTAACAGCCTGATTAATCACACAAGGATAAACAAATAGAGAACAAAGCACTTACTACTAACAGAGGCTGAAAATGACAGCTGTGCTGGCTTATCAGAGCATTAACACAGAACATACCTGCAGATCCCAGACATCAGACAGTCATTACATGCAAATGACAGCGCTTAACGTGCTCTGTCTATAACACATGCTGTTCAGTCTGTCTAAATACACTAGACGCTCAAACTACAGCACATTTCCTAAAATGTCAACCCAATTTGAGTAAAACATACATCAAAAAGTCAGTATTTGCCTTGATTCCAAGGTCGTTTTGTTGTTTATGCTGTGCATAAAGCAAGCCAACATACAAATGCTGCACTAATGCTTTTATTGCTCACAATATAAATGATACATTCTGGCCTTGAAGTCAACAGAAGGTTTGTGATGTAAACAAAAGCAAAATAGACTACTGAAGCTGGAATAGTTTGAAACGTCAAGGATGGAGAGAAAAGTTGAATGAGTTGATCATGTTTTTTTTTTAAGTTATATTTTTGGGCTTTTTGTCACTTTATTATTGAGAGGACAGAGGAGAGATGACAGTAAGGTACTGGGTAGAGAGAGGGGAGCGGGATCAGCGTAGGACCTCGAGATGGGAATCAAACTTGGGTCTCCACAAGCGCAGTTGCGCTGTTTATTGCAACACGTTCTCACTCCTAACTCGTCACATATTGACGATTGGGCAGGGCCCCTTTGGCGTCACTTCTGGACGCTCAGGGCAACCCTTTAGCGTCATTTTTCTACGTACAGGGTCCTCCACTACCCTTGGCGTCAATATGCTGACGGAAAAGGCACGGGGAATTTTATCGTCATGATTAAATTATATATTGGGTAATAATATTGCTATTATTGCATATATGTTGGGGTGTAATTTTTTTTTTGTTTTTAATGCGAACAGTCAAAACAGTTTAATTTATATTACACTATTTACACATTGAACCCAACCTCTGCCCCTAAACCTAACCATTTGTCAACAAAACACAAGATATAACAGGCAATTACAACTGTATTCATAATTCATTCAAAAAGTATTAATATTCCAAGGGTTCCGAAGCAAAACGATTGATTTGTGAGAAGAATAGACGCGATCGCCATCTCCGTCCGCCGTTCTGTGTGCTGCACTGAAGTCTGTCTGTGTTTGAATTCAAAAAATGCCGCCAGAAGAAGCAAGCCTTGGTTGTGAAATGCTGTTGGCTCTTGGGTGTCTCGTGACCGATTGCGTCATGCTGTTGTGAAATGCCATTGGCTCGTATGTGTCTCGTGACCGATTGCATCATGCTAATGCTCGGGTGTATTTTCTTGAATGAGATGAGCGCGCGTTAACGGAGCGGGATCATTTTCAGCGATTAAAACCTTCTGTTATTCGCATAAGGATATCGTAAGGCTTCAGAAGACTCGGAATGGAACAGGACTTGTTTGTAATGCTTTTATACTGCTTGTTTATGGTCAGTTTTTGCAATAAATACCTGTGACTGTACTTATATTTGCCTGTTGCGTGTTTCATATTGTTCAGAAGTGGGTAGGTTTAGGGTAGGGGTGGGGTTAGGTGCTCCAATGAAAGTATACATTTAGTATACAAACAACTGAAAACAATGGAGGACCCTGCGCGTCGAAAAATGACGCTGAAGGGGTACCCTGGGCGACACCAAGGTGTCCTGACCAATCGTCAATATGTGACGACTTGGGAGTGAGAACGTGTATGTCGGTGCACGAACCACGGCTATTGGCACCGACGACTTGATCATGTTTAGCTCTACAGATATTAGTGCACATGATGTATTACATTAAAATTACATTTAATTACAGAAATTAAAAAGTATAGAACTGCGAATTTAGCGTAATACACACAGGACAACAAATTGCTAGAACATATTTGGGTCAATTTTCTTTCTTTTTCTTTCTTTCTTTCTTTCAAAAAATGTTATGATATATTTAACATCAACGCACAAAACAAACAAAAAAAACAAACAACAAACAAAACAGTAACTTATAAACTTTATAAAAAAAAAAATCTCAAAAATATCTGGGTCAATTTTTGCACAAAAAAACAAATAAATATAATAATAATAATAATAATAATAATAATAATAATAATCTTTAGGAAATTATTGGGTTATATCATCAAATAAACAAACAAACAAACAAATATATAAATAAATAAATAATAATAATAATAATAATACATGAAACAAAATACATAAAGAAATAAACATTTATTGGATTATTTAACTTTGTTTAAAATGTAAATCAAGCATGGAAGGAAATTTACTCACCCCCTTGTAATCCAAGATCTTCATGTTTTTCTTTGTTCAGTCGGTCAGAAATTATGCTTCTTGAGGAAAACATTCCAGAATTTCTCTCCATATAATGGACTTCAATGGTGCCCCCAAGTTTGAACTTACAAAATGCAGTTTAAATGCAGCTTCAAATGACTCTAAACCATCCTAGACCAGGAAGAAGGGTCTTATCTAGCGAAATGATTGTTCATTTTCTAAACAAATTGACAATTTATATGCCTTTTAACCTCAAATGCTCGTCTTGTCACGTCTCTGCAATGCGCATATGTAGTCTGTGTAATCCTGGTCAATACAGTTAGGGTATGTTGAAAAACTCATTTTCTTCTTCAACGTCAAAATCGTCCTACATCGTTGTTTTACCTTTTTTTGTAAAGGGCGTTTGATCTTTGCATGTTCACTTTGTAAACACTGGGTCGGTACTTCTGCAGCGATGTAGGACGATTTTGAAAGTGGGGAAGAAAACAAGATGGAAGTTTTCCAACATACCCAAACTGTATTGACCATATTGAACCGGAACAAAACAAAGTTCCTGCAGATTTAAACAAGATGAGCGTTTGAGGTTAAAAAGTATGTAAATTGTCAGTTTGTTTCGAAAATGACCAATCGTTTTGCTAGATAAGACCTTCCTCGGCTGGAATCGTTTAGAGCCGTTTGAAGCTGCATTTAAACTGCATTTTGGAAGTTCAAACTTGGGGGCACCATTGAAGTCCACTATATGAAGAACATTCCTAAATTTTTTTATCTCAAGAAACATCATTTCTTATTGACTGAAGAAAGAAAGACATGAACATCTTGGATGACAAGGGGGTGAGTACATTATCTGTAAATTTCTGTTCTGGAAGTAAACTTAATACATTGCATATACATACGTTGTATTCTACAAAATCACTCAATGAAAGTAAAATATCTGGATGCGTTATGGTTATAAGAATGCAAATGTCAGGGGGGAAAAATGTCAAAATAAAATGGTCCGTTACATATAAATATCATATCCAGTTCCACGTCTGTTGCCAACAAGTACAGTGGCAACACTTATGTGTTATTAACACCATGAAGTAAAGTTCCCAGAAATCATTTGATATGTGAAACTGCTCGTCTATCATCACCCTGCGGCTCAGTGTTCATAAGCGCTCATAAATTATCCCGGTATGATGTCACCCCTGCTTTGATTCGCCAAAGTGGGAAAGTCGTGGCCTCTGTAAATTGTTCAAATTGACTTCGCGAAATCCCCTCGCACTGGCCACTGCCCAAAATCTCTTTTATAGCTCTTAAATGGATCAATCCAATATATATCCAGCATCAATGTCACCTCGACTCTGGGTGATTTAGGCCACTGCACTGGGAAGAAAAGGGCGTTATTAGGAAGAATATAGCAGTAGATTAACTGATCTTTTGATAGGGTCACTTTCAAGGTTAAAGCAGTTAGATTCACTCTGCTGAGATCGAGACGTTAAGTGATTCATAGTCAATATGACACATTAGCAGAGTAAATGAGTTGAGAAATATTACAAGGTCAGACACGTGATGTAGAGATGGCGTTAAACCGGCCAATATGAGTCACACTGTCTCTGATTCCTAATGGTGTAAATATGTAACTAGAGTCCGAGCATTAGAGAGTTTGGCTCGCTGGCTCTTCAACTGTGAAAGACCAAATGTTGGAACAGGATCTCTGAAGCCTGACTATGAAAATCAATCTGCAATCTGCGCTGTGATTTCGCCAAGTAGGACATGTTTCTAGAACAACACCTCAATACATCCTCCAGCTCAACGGGGATGAAAACAGTCAAACATGTTTCAATCCCCTCCAACAACCTGTCTGTGAACACCTGCGACCACCACTAACGTAGTAAACACAGAGATGAAGAAATGGTGTTTTGTTGTTTCCATCCCAAAAGCCCATTCCCTTTACGCAGAATAACCTAGTTGCAAACCTACTGGGATTTTTTTTTTATTTTTTATTTTTTCACACTTTTTAAGAAGGAAGAACATTAGAGAAATAGCATTTTCATTGAACCCCTGTCCTTAAAATTAATCTCAAAACTAAATAAATAAATATTGGATTATTACATCATCAAATAAAATAAAATAAAAAATACAAATAAATAAACAACAGCAGCAGCAACAACAACAACAACAACAACAACAACAACAACAACAACAACAACAACAACAACAACACAATAATAATAATAATAAATGAACAACAACAACAATGAATGAAATAAAATACATAAAATAAAGAAATATAAAAAACATGAAAATTAAATAACATTTAAACCTCTGTCCTTAAAATGAATCTCTAAACTGTATATTATTTATCATTAAATACAAATTCCTGGTGCTGCTGTATTTGATTCATCTACAGGAAAAATCTAAATAAATAAATAATATTACAAATCTTTTTTATTATTTTATATTATTTTATTTTATTTATTTATTTTATTTTATTTCTAACTACCCCTCTATTCTAAAATAAAGACCCCTTTTCATTTTATTCAGACTGATAAAATCCAGTTTTGGCCTACTTTTTTTTTTTTTTCTTGTTGACTGGTAAATATGTCAGTTTTCAACAGTAATATTGGTTGTGAATAGCATTTCACATTGGCTTCAAAGGTTTAGGACTAGATTTGTTTGACAGTTTTTTTTTCTTGTCTTTTTTTTTTTTTTTCCAAAAACTGATGTTGATCCAGAAACATTAGTATTATTTGCCTCCAATGTCTCCAATTTCACCCTTCAGCAGTTCATCTGGTGCCCAGTCAGAGCACTTTTAAGAGGCACCTAGCACACTTCGTTTGTAATTTGACATTTTATGGGAACTTTATTGGAATCATCCATCTCTAAGCACTATTCTTCACCCATGCATATAATGTCATTTCAGACCTGTCACCTTCTATTTATCTTTTTAGTTTGCTTTATTCAACATTTATCTCTTAATGTTCACGTTACATTCCGTGTTATGTCTGAACTGTATTTGTAAACAGTTTGAATGTGTTTGTAAATGAAATATGGTATAGTAAAAAGCTACACTTCATTTCAAAGTTAAAAATAAAGGTTCCAAAAGGGTTTTCACATCATTGCATAGAAAAAAAAAAACAAAAAAAAAACAAAAAAAAAACAAAAAACATTTTTACCTTCTCAGAGAACCTTTCAGTGAACAGTTTTTAAAAGAATGTTTTATGCAGTGGAAAGGATCAATGAATGTTAAAGGGCATGCATAATTCACTTTTCCATGTTGTTTGAACATAAATGTATGTTGGCAGTGTGTGTACACAACCACCCTATAATAATAATAAATCATAAGCAGTGTCTCAGAACAAGCTATTTACAGAATCAAGCCCCGCCCACTGACGAAACCAAATGCGTTTGTAAACGATCCCAGCCGAGGAAGAAGGGTCTTATCTAGTGAAACGATTAAAAATGCAATTTAAATACTTTTTAATTTGACTTTTTTTGTATTTGACAGTCTAAGTGCAATAAGACATGTGCTTACATGCTGTGTGTCAGCCACTTTCTGTGCTCATGCTTCACATGTGAGCGCTCAATAAACCCTATATCAGAATTTAAACTGATATGGTTTTAAAACGCATGATTTCAGCATGACAGACATGATTATTGAATCCAGACAGAAGTTTTTTGCCAGAGTATCTGAGTTATGATGTGTAAAGGCACAGTGCTATTCTGGAAAAGGGAATGGGGAGCAGCAGCTCATTTGCATTTAAAGAGACAAGCACGAAAACAGGGTGTTTCTTCTTCCACTCAAAATAGGCATTTTCAAAATGATGTAATAAACGATCTGTGGGGTATTTTCAGCTGAAACTTCACAGACACATTCTGGGGACACCTGAGACTTATATTAGATATTGTAAAAAGAGGCATTTTTTAAGTGATAGTTCACTCAGAAATGTAAATTATCTCATCATTTACTCACCCTCATGTCATGCCATGACTTCAAAACATTTTTTTTTTTTTAATGAAACCTGAGTGATTTTTGTCCCTCTACTGAAAGTCAAGGTTACCAAAACGTAGAATATTTAAAAAGGTCATAAACAGTGTTGGGCAGTAACGCATTACTTTGTAACGCGTTATTTGATTTTTTTTTTTAGTAACGGAATAATTTAACACATTATAATTTCCAAATTAGTAATTAGAGTGTAGTTACAAGCATGCCTTACCGCTGCGTTACATCATTACCGACAGAATGTGATTTATCATGTAGATTATAAAAAGGGTGTTGGCTAGCACACGCGACGTCCTTTACCTGAGACCTACTTTGACTGGAAAGAGCCTGTGAGGCGGATACTACCAATGAAAACATAGTCAGCATGGAGAGAGGAAAGCACGCGTTCTGTAGCTGGAAATACAATTATTATTTTTAGTTTATTTCTGTCAAAGGCAAGAACATTATTGTGCATTGTCAATTCGAGGGGAAGAAATCCTTTTTAACCGTGAAAAACTCCATATCCAATTTCAAACCTCTGAAAGGGCAGCACGGCACATTAAAGGTTGAGAACATACCGGGTGCGGAGAGCAACGCATATTCTATTCTCTATTCTATTCTATTCTATTCTATTCTATTGTCTAATCCACTGGCACTGGACTCGACGCAACAGAGAGTACAAGACTTGCGCGGTACAAGACTTGATGGGCGAGTGCGGGCGCGGACGGGCAGAGACTCATGTGTGTGCGGGATGCGATAGAATAAAATGATTTGCGGGACTCCCGCAAAATAGAACTATCTAAACATAAAATATCTAAAACAAATTGGTTGCTATTCATGTATTGCACAAAAGCAACAAGAACAACTATATAAAACAAAAACGATTAACAGGCGTAAAAGCATAGGCAGAGATTCTATTTATAACACATGTTTGCAGCGTTCAATGTTGATTTCTGAAATGCAATGGACAATCAGAGAATCCATTCACAGCTCGAAATACCGTGCATTCTGCAACCACACACGCAGCAGCCTATTGGTTTTAGTTAAAATAACAGCGGTTTGTGAATGTTGATGCTTTAATAACAAATATTTTAATCGGAGCGCTGGGATGGTAGGCAACACACAAGTTCACTATTTCCCATAAATTTTGTGGATGTACTGAAAAAAAGTAACGTCACGAGTAATGTAACTAACTACTTTTGAAATAAAGTAATCAGAACAGTAATTTAATTACTTTTTAAAGGAGTAATCAGTAATTTAATTACATTTTCAGAGTAACTTGCTCAACACTGGTCATAAAGGTATCAACTTGAACATGAATGGAGTCATCTTGTTGGCAGTGGTTATTTACACTAACTCTGCCAACCAACATCAATAGAAAGCAAACTACAAACAACAACAACAGAAAAAAACAACTTTACAAAAGACGCCCATCAAACAATGGCAGTAGTGTAGTGAGTAAGGCGTGTGGAAACTTTTGACGCGATCGACCAAGGTCAAATCCTCCTTTAGTGAACTTGTTCTTCTCCCTTTTCCCTCATCACATATCAGATTGGATTATCAGATTTATTTTCAATAAAAATGAGGGAAATAATTGCAAAATGGAAATAAAGTGCCTCACGGGTATTTCATAAAGTGTTCTTTGGGTAGGGTTAAGGGAAGGTGTAGGAAGGGCTTCACTGTCCCAGTACAAGGCGGCATCTATTTAATATTTTAATAAATATGATAATTTACACTCAGTGTGTTATTAGTACTGTTTTATAATGTACAACAATACTGAGACGCAAATATTTGCGATTCTTGCACAAAGTAGCATCTAACTACTATTTACACTAATTACTAAGAAACTGCAGCTATTTTTACATGATTTAGTGTAAATCAAGTTTATCATTACGTGCACTTAAATAATATTTGCACAGCTAAATAACATGTCACAAAGAAAATACTCTTATTTTCACTTAGGCTGCATTCACACTGCAGGTGTCACAATACTGGTCAGGAGGCAGACACAGAAGGTTTAAGTATGATGCTTCGTTTATTAAATTCAAACACAGGATGACTTCCCAACGGTTCGTCTTAAACATAAATATGTAGAAGTTTGTTCAACAAAGGTAAACACTTCTTATCTGAATTCCTCATAGGATATAGTCCATGACAATAAAGGATTGCAGCAGCGTGGGAAGCAGGAACAGGTAAGTCAAGAGCCAGGAGAGAAGCTTGCAACCAAGACCAGCTGACAAGGGAATGAGGTGAGTGTGCTTCTATGTGGTGCAGGTAAGTGGGTGCAGGTGTTCCTCATTAAAAGTCAGGTGACTGTGAACGGGTATAGGTGGCTGGTGTAACTGGCGAGGTGGGCGTGGCTGGTGTTTCCATGACAGCAGGCAAATGTGGCCCAAATCTGATTTTTTTTTTTTGCTCACGTGACCCAGATTTGTTTTTCTCATTAAAGTGTGAACAGCACAAACCACATGGAATCTGATCATTTCAATTCTAATTTGTGCCACTTCCATATGTGGTACTAAGTCCAATACAGACCAGGTGTTTTTTGCGACCCACACATCGACATTTGTCATGATTCTGCGCTCATGGGAGTCACTTTAAAGATTTTACATACCCAAAGTTATCAAGACAGTTGTGAAAGGCAGTCAGTAAAAGTGTGAAGTATCAGAACTCAAGTATTACATTGACAACAGTATATGTAACGGAGGCCAGCGGTAGGTGCAGTGCAGGTAAAACTCACTCCCCTGATCTCAAGAGCCGCACTAGCGACTGATGCTAGAAGCTGCAGCTTTTAGCCTCCTTAGTGCCTCCGCCTCCCTAGCTGGAGACCTGTGTTTGAGTCCCGCTTGGAGCGGGTGCGAGTAGAACCTGGGGAGGGGGGGTTACATTGGTGCCGTGACCCGGATGGGAATGAGGTTTAGGGGGTTGAGTGTAACGGTAGGTGCTGTGCAGGTAAAACTCACTCCTCTGATTTCAGGAGGCGCACTAGCAACTGATGCTAATGGCTGCAGTCTTTAGCCTCCTTGTTAGTGGGGTGGGGTGTTACATATATACAAGCAAAACATGAGGGCTCATATCATAAAGTTTTAAACTCTTCTGTCACATCCTTGTCTTTATTTTTCATATTGCCTGTGCCTAGTTTTACTGGCTTCTGTGGCAGATCACACTATAAATAAATGCATAATCACTTACTTTATGTCCTCCATGTTTACTTTCACATGACGGTGCGCTGCGCAAGTGTTGCCAAGTCCACAGTTTTCCTGCAGAAGTGGGACTTTTTTCACTGTTGCTGCAGGTTTTTAATTTTTTAATTTTTTTTTTTAACTACAGTTGGTTGAAGCATCCGCACTAAAACAATATTTAGCCCCAAAATGTAATTGGGCTAGTTTTGGACTAGAAGCAAATAGCCACTGCCTAAAATGAATCCGTATGAATCGAGCGGTTTAATCCAAGCCTAAATTAAATCTGTTCATCATATAAAGTGATCACATCTCTTCACAAGCCTCGGATTACATCCAACGATTCATATGGATTCATTTAATGACGCCTCCATAGTCTTTTTAGATCCCCTACGTTTTGATTTCCTGAACTTTCAATGGAGAGACAGAAACCGCTTAAGTTTCATTACAAATATCTTCATTCGTGTTCTGGAGAAAACCAAAGTCTGATGGGTGTGGAACGACATAAGGGTGAGTAAATGATGACAGTACTTTCATTATTGCGTGAACTTTCCAGTAACAGGTCTTCATCCATAACTGCACTCACTAGAAATATTAGCAGGATTTATTCGACAGTCTCCTAACTTTGGCAGGGACATGTCCCCATGGGCCGTCCAAATCTACGCCTGTGTTCAAGCCATCGAGATCCATCTCTGCTTGTAATCACACTGGCAACAGTTCTAAAGGCAGGCGGGCCGAGACTCAGAGCTCATCTCTGCTTTGCAGTGTCATTCTCTAGATTAATGGCCAAGGAAGGAGGCGAGAGGTCATATAATCACTCAACTGTAGGAAACTATTAGGTGCACCATTTAAGACTGCACAGGCTGGATTTAGGTCTAGGTACCAAGTTAAACTCTCTGACGTGTGTGATAAATGCTGAAGGAGATCTTGAGGGAGAGGGAGACTCTGATAGGGAGGGTTATTGAAAGCAACAACAAAGTAATGGGAACTGGAGTGCTTTTCACTGTGGAAAGGCCATTATAAGGTCATTGTTGGGTTTCTTTTTCTTACGGAGACTGAGGGTCAAATTCAATAAACCACTTTCGTCTGTGAAGTTTCAGTGCAAAAACTTGCATCTTATTCAGTAACTACCCAAAATACAGTTTAAACAGGTGCAAAATGTTAATATGTAATATGTAATACTCTGCAAATTACGCTCATTGTAGATTGTGCCGATGCAATTAATGTTGTGTTATTACTGCTTGCAGAATATTGCGGTAAACAAAATGTCTTTTAAAGAGATATAGATCATGGTAACAATAATACACCAAATGACGGAGAAAAGCATTATAATGAGATTATTTTGCAGTAGTCATGTCAAGAATGTGTGCAAAACTCAATCCTATACCCCAGTCCAAAATAATCATATTATATTGTAAATACTGTATTTATTTATTTATTTATGACAATAAACTAACCCTATACCATTTAAAAAAAGTTACAGATTCAAAAGTTTGGGGTTAGGATTTTTTTTTTTTTTTTTTAAGAAATTGATACTTTTATTCAGCAAGATGCATTAAATAGATCAAAAGTGACAGTATAACATTACACAAACTTATATTTCAAGTAAATGCTGTTTTATTTATTTATTTATAAAACAATCCTGAAAACAATGTGTCATGGTTTCTACAAAAATATGAAACAGCACAATTGTTTTCAACATTAATATTAATAAAATGGTATATGTTATCATCAAATCAGCTTGTGACTGGAGTAATGATGCTGATAATTTAGCTTCGGTCATATTAATACATTTAATTTTAACATATTAAAGGAGAACTTCACATCCAGAACAACAATCTACAAATAATTTACTCACCCCCTTGTCATCCAAGATGTTCATATCTTTCTTTCTCCAGTCGTAAAGAAATTATGTTTTTTTTTTTTTTTTTTGAGGAAAACATTTCAGCATTTTTCTCCATATAATGGACTGATATGGTGCCCCGATTTTGAACTTCCAAAATGCAGTTTAAATGCAGCTTAATAAAACATAATTTCTTTACGACTGATGAAAGAAAGACATGAACATCTTAGATGACAAGGGGGTGAGTATATGTGAATCTTTGTTTTGGAAATGGACTTCTCTTTAAAATAGAAAGCAATTATTTTAAATTGTAATATTTCACAGTATTACTATTTTTACTGTATTTTTGGTCAAATAAATGCAGCCTTTAAAAAACAACAACAAAACTAATAGATATAACTAAAAAAAAAAAAAAAAAAAAAAAAATGGAACTATATTATTAAAACGGAAATATATTTGAAAAAGTTAAAAAGTAAAAAAAAAAAAAAGTACAAGTAAAACAACAACAACATAAGATACAGCAATCCTAAACCTAAATCTTATCATGTAGCACTGAAAAGTTTGGCTTACTGTATCCTAGTTTGAATAGTTAATTTTATTCATTTAAGTCATTTTTGTCATTTTCATTATTTTTGTCAGAAAAAATATGAATTCGTTTTTTGAAAGACTACCTTGACTAGATTAGCTACTTTTAATGCAGCATCTTTAAACCAGAACAGAAGAATATGTCTTGTGAAACAATATCCCTCCCTCCAAACGACGGATTTAGGGAGATATTTCTACATTATTCTCCAAGTTATTAAACGGATGAGTAGTCTCATTTACAATCTGCCAATAGACTGGATGAATGTTCTTCTTCTAATATGCAATTGCTAAACTTCAGAAACCTGTACTACACAGTTGTCACAGATTTGCAGAGCTTATATCCCACAATGCGCCTGTCTATTTTCCCCACACTGGCTTTTTATGTGTTAAACTGTGGCGTAAAAAACTTACATTATTGTAGATTTGGTCATCAACATTCCAGCAGCAGGTTGATGGAAACCAGACACAGGAGTCGCCCCCCATCATGACTGATATTAAATAGACTCGTCAAACTGATTTATTCCGTAGTCTGCAATTAAACCGTGAGATGTTTCATTAAGTATTTTAAAGCGGCGCACCAGACTAGCCGCTACCGCTGAGCTACATGGATATATCATCCATATTGGTGCTTGTGAAAGTGACGTCCACCTCTCTCACACATGTGGTCTGGGCCTATAAACATTTAAGTGATTTTCCTATGATCCCAGCCAGATCCACCAGGATTCAACTATGAAATGTCCACGGGACCAGTGTGTGTTATATAGTTGTCCTCCCATTGACATGCGAGAGCTCGAGCTAATAAATGTCAGCGCTAGGGGAGGGTTAGCATTCCTGCAGGGTCATTGTGGACACGAGATGCATTAGAGGGGCTCAGGCGTCCCGAGTCAGACCTCGAGAGGAGTACTTGGGTTAGCTCATCTAGAGTAAAGAGATTTCCTCATGAGGAGCTTTGTTATGATCTAAAAGCCTCCAGATAGGTTGTGAGTGAAAGGTGTGGGAAGACTAGCAGCTACTGCAGGACGGGAGTAAAAGACCAGCTTTAATCACCCCATGATTCATTTTTCAACCCACTGTGTCTTTCCCAGTGCTCCTATCAGCTTATCATGCTAAAAAACTGACCTGACTACAGATAGAACATCAAAAGGAGGAGCTACAAATTATTTACTATCCTTTCCAGAAGAGGCCACAGAAGATGAACTTTTATATATATATGTATGTATGAAAGTTAATCTTCAGTGGCCTCTTCTGGAACACAAAACCAGTCTTAAGTAGCACGGGTCAACACCAATGGGTCAACATCAATGGACAACTTATTTAGTCAGCTTATTTAGTTATGCATGGATCTCAATTTCAAAAAAATGACCCTTATGACTGGTTTTGTGGTCCAGGGTCACATATATGCACAAAACTAGAATATCACATAAAACATTTGCAAATAAGCACTGTTTCCATCCAAAAATGATGTCACTTTCTGACAAACTGGCAATAAATATCACTAAGAAAAGTGGGTAAAGCCACTGAATATCATAATTTTCATATATAATAAATTACTTGCATCTCAGAGCGAGCAGACGAAAAATAATAAAAGTAGTTTTTGCCTTCAGAGGTGGATGCCTCCTGTTTGAGAATGCAGTTGTGTTATGGGAGGCAATTATGCAGAAATTCTTTGACGACAGACTTTGCTAGTGCATTTCAGAATGACCTTAACAGCATTTCAGATGCTGTGCAACGAGATCAGTCTGCTGGTTAGTCAGGTTATGCTGTCCTATAGCACAAAGTCACATGACTTTTTCGATGTGCATAGAGGAATTTATTTGGCAAATGCATTTGCATCTACCATTATTTGCATTAACTCTTTTTCACGCAAGTCAAAAACCACCTCAAGCGAGCGTACAAACTTTTTTTGCAAATTAAGAGATTTTCTTTGTTTTTTGGCATTTCAATCACTTGTTTCTTATGCGATACTTTAAAATGCGCATAAAAATAGGGTGATGGAAACACGGTCTGTGACTCGTTGGTGTGACGGTTATGTTCAGTTTAGTTCAGTTCATGTCATGTCTTTTATGAGTTCTCATTAGTTGCCATGATTTCTGATTAGTTAATCCATGTCCAGTTGTTCCTGTTTAGTTCCCTCATTTACCATGTGCGTATTTATACTCTCGATTCTGTTCTATCCTCTGTCGATTATTAAGTTGGCTTGAGAAAGCCAACTTACTGATCTACTATTTAAGATTATTATTCTTCTTCTTCTGAGCCAAATTTCGGTATCTATCTCCTCCTCGAGCTTTCAAGCTAGAACCACCAAACTCAGCCCAGACCTTCAGACTGGTCTGACTTGGTGTGCTGTATCTTTTCAGACTGATCCGGCTTATTGGTTTTCATAAACGAGACTATCAAAACCACCAAACATCCCATTGACTTACATTGACGGAATGTTCAAATGAGCCAACACTCTTCAAACTTTAGCTGACAAAATTCAAAACTCCCAGAATCCCTTGAGACTGAATCAAGCTTCCCTTCTATATACTATTTCTAATCAATTTTATGCTTCTACTCTAATATTTCTAATATTTCTAATCTATTTAGCTATCTAAATCATGCTAGCAACATGCTATTAACATGCTAATTATGCTACAAACATACTAGTAACTTGCTAATCATGTTAACAACATGCTAGTAACATGCTAATTATGCTAACAACATGCTAGTAACTTGCTAGCAACGTGCTAGTAACATGTTAATCATGCTAACAACATGCTAGTAACTTGTTAATCATGCTAGCAACATGCTAGTAACATGCTAATCATGTCCTTATTCCCTGATAACTGTGTGACAGAATAACCAACCATTTAAAACAAAGAGAAAAGATGGACTCACCAGTGTTACGTCTCCTCTCCTTACCTCAGACCTACCCTAAATCAGCTGTAACAGTCCGACCTCTATTGTTTTGATGCTGGAGCAGGGATGTAAGTTAGACAAGAATATCTCTGATCGAGCGATTGAGGTGTTGTGTTGCTGGATGTAATAATGAAGGTAGTGGTCGTCATTTACTCCCGACATCTGATCCACTGAAGATGCAGTGGATTACATTTGTTTGTGAAGGGAATGCGCCTCCCGATCTACATATATGCATCTATGTTCGCGCAAATCATTCGTGAGTATACGTTTTTTTTTTTTTAATGAATCTCTACAATCATTATAATAATATCAGTTATTGTTTTTACCATCACCATGTCCCTTACATAAACTAAAAATTGCAAACACACTTATTTAATAAATTAATAGGATTAATAGGGAAAAAAAAAAAAAAAAAAAAAAAAATGGACCCTTCCACTAACATTGCAGAAAGCATCACAAACTGCAGTTATACAGTTTCTCCTGTCAATATAACAATTCTTCATTTTTATAGAATATCTAATATGTAGGATATAACATATATAATGATTAATATGATCAATATGATGATTATCCTGAAATAAATATATTAAAAAAATAAGTTCTGCAGTTCCAAGAATGTAACAGGCCTGCAGCTCTCCACATCCTAGGGCGTTTCTCTTTCATTTTTAAGGTTTGTTGCATAACGTTCATTTTAATAATCTTTAGATCTAATGAAAAACTGTCCCTTTTTACTAAAACACCAGTATAACTGAAGAAGGGTATCCATAGCCGCTTTTCCACTGTCAGGCCGATCGGTTCTGTCAGGCTGAGAACGGTCAGGTACGGTTCCAGTTGTGTTTCCACCCGAGCCTGCTACGGCACGGCACGATTACAAACTGTTCTCGGTCCGGAATTTTCGCCACGGTTAGACAACCGTGCTGAACCGTGCTGATAGAGTGTGTGTGCTAAGCGGAAGTGCACCATTTGATCAAACAGCTACGCTGTGTTCATAGCTCATGCATTAATACTGTCAATAAATGTGGTATTTTTTAGAAAGGTTTTACCTTCTGTGTCCGTCTCCGTTGGCATGCATATCCCCTCAGCATTTGTTGGTAACGTGATACCTGTCGTCGCCTTCTGTTTATTTTTTTTTGCGCCAAGAGTTGTGTCCTTTTTTTCTGTTATTTAACAAAGTAAATATCAGATTTTAAAAAAAGGAGTCCCAAAAACAGAAATATCTGATCATTGTCCATATGGCTGTTTACATTACAGTTGCGTTACTGACACATTTGTATTTACATTCCAAAGAGTTCCGTTATCAGCACCACAGTGGAAAATGAAACCGTATCCGTGCTGACTGGCCCAGATCGGCACGGAACGGAACGGTTAAGCAAAGGGGATGGTCAGCTCAATGCTTCTTACCTTTTCAAGGTGTCTTGCAAAAATTACTGATGTGGCATGTTAATACTGCATGGCTCCATTCAGGTAAGTCATTTTTCATGATCCAGTCAAGTCCTGTCAGATTTCATGTGGCATTTAAACAATATATGTAACCAGAAAAAGAGCAAACCTTAAATAAAGATATCTTTTAAATATTTTCTTGACTGCTTGGTTCCTGGTGACCTTGTTATGCTCTTTTTTTTTTTTTTTTTTAAAGATAAGGTAGTTAAATGTAGGTTCCTCCTCAGTATTCCAAACATCCTTAATGTTTAATACCCTGATTTATCTTACGGCTGCCGGCACTGACAAGATGCTTCTCTATAAATGATGGCTCCGATTTGACCTCATAGGAAGGCCACATTAATCAAAGGGAAATAGAGAATCTATTGCAGCTTTTCCAAGGAGGTCTGTCTGTGAATGTCCGATGCCACAGAGAGAAGATATATTACAACTTATCTTTTATTAAACCGCTTAATACCAGGGTGTAATTTGTGAACGATGACAATAACAGCCGTGTCTTTCATTTGCTTTTGTGAACTGTGCGCTTTATTCCTCGAGTGACTTACAAATGTCTTCTACGAGGAACTTTAGTGAGAGCTGCCTGTTTCGTGCTGATGACTGAATAAACTAATGGGACGTGTGAATGCTGAATGAAATCCTAGACTGAATGACTAACCCAGTTCATTGAAATAAAAACACCTAGGCTTCTAAATCTTCAAACGTGTCGGGCGCAGTATTGGATTTCCTTCACCTTATTGTTTCATCATGCATGGCATGTTTTCAGGCAGTGCAAATGTGGATATAGGGCTTTTTCAAGTCTAATTTTTTCCCATCCAGGCGAGTTGACAGCTACAACGCTTACGCTATCTCCTGTCAGATCGCCTCACACCAGGTTCAGCTGTTGTTGATCTGTGAAATGCCCTCAAGACATAGACAGATATATAATGGAAACGGTTTACAGATGTTCATGGTGCGTTTCACTTTCAAATGGCAAGAACCACCTTCATCTGAATGGCCGCAAACATCTGGAGCCACTGCGCTAAGTGTTAGCATGAATTTGAGTGGAGCAGTTATCTAAAAATTACTATATGGTTCATACTATTATGTGTAAGTTAATGTAGAGCCCAGTTCACAACAAGGACGATAACTGTATTTTAATAATGTGTCACAACTATAATGATAACGGTACAAATGATTCTTTTGGGAAACACACCCCTGGGTGGTTGCTGGGGTGTTGCTATGCAGTTGTTCTGGCCAGTTGCTGAGATGTTGCCATGCAGTTGTTTTGGGATGTTGCATGGGTGTTGCTGCACAGTTGTTCTGGGTGGTTGCTGGGATGTTGCTGTGCAGTTGTTCTAATCGGTTGCTGGAATTTTGCTTTGCAGTCATTCTGGGTGGTCGCTGGGGTGTTGCTATGCAGCTATTCAGGGGTGCACTTCCCAAAAGCAACTATGGTCACAAGTTCCGTTGTTACCAACAGAATTCAGTGGAACTTACCACCACAATTAGCTAACAATGCTTTTGGGAAACGCACCCCTGGGTGGTTGCTGGGGTGTTGCAATGCAGTGTTTCCGGCTGGTTGCTGAGGTGCTGCTATGCATTTGTTCTGGCCAGTTGCTGGAATGTTGCTATGCACAGGGCTCAACGCTAAGGATTTTTTATAAAAAAAAACAAAAAAAAAAACAACAACAAACAAATAAACAAACAAATGTAATAGTAACACAAGTAATAAGTAAAATAAAAGTAATAAAATAAAACAATTGTTGTTTTCATTGTTTCTGATAAATGTAACCTTTACAACCTTTACAACACTTTATAAAATTATGACACCAAAAACTACTTAACTTTAAAAACTTAGCTCATTTAAATTTTAAATATTGTTAGGCAAGTGAACACACTACATAGTGTTCACTATATAAATATGGATTTAACCCTTCTTAAAGTTATTCAGTCGAGCAATTACAAATGCAAATGCAAATGCAAATGCAAAAAAAAAAAAAAAGTGATGTTTTCAAACATAAAATATTGAATGTTCATTTGGGAAATTATTAAACATGAAAGACACTTTAAATGTGAAATTAAAACCGCCAGTAGGTGGCAGCAAGTCACTATTAATGTGTGAGTCATTGCGATTCAATTGATTCAGTCAAACTGATGATTCATTTAAGACCGAAGCATTTGACTGACTTGAGTTGATTCAACCGATTCACTAAACAAATTTATTCAAAAAGTGAAGTGTGGCTTGGAAGTGATCAGCCTGTGGCATTGCTGAGCCTTCAGCTCATCTGTATATTGTTGGATCGACCGTTTCTCATCTTTCTTTTGAAAATATCCCATAGATTCTCTATGAGGTTCAGGTCAGGCATATTGGCTGGCCAATAAAGAACAGTAATATCATGGTCAGCAAACCACTTGAGAGTGGTTTTTGCACTGTGGGCAGGTGCTAAAGTCCTGCTAGAAAAGGAAATCAGCTTGTCAGCAGATGGAAGCATGAAGTGCTCCAAAATCTCCTGGTAGACGGCTGCATTGACTTTGCACTTGATAAAACACAATGGACCAACACCAGCAGACGTCACGGCACCCCAAATCATCACTGACTTCAGAAACTTCACACTGGACTTCAAGCAGCTTGGATTCTGTGCCTCTCCAGTCTTTCTCCAGACTCTGGGACCATGATTTCAAAATGAAATGCAAAATGTACTTTTATCTGAAAAGAGGACTTTGGACCACTGAGAAACAGTCCAGTTCTTTTTCTCCTTAGTCCAGGTAAGATGCTTCTGATGTAGTTTCTGTTTCAGAAGTGTCTTGGTAGTCCTTTTCCTGAAGACGTCTGAGCGTGGTGACTCTTGATGCGCTGACTCCGGCTTTATTCCACTCCTTGTGAAGCTCTCCCAAGTGTTTCAATTGGCTTTGTTTGACAGTTTTCTTAAGCTTGCAGTCATTCCTTTTGCTTGTGCACCTTTTCCTACCCAATTTTCTTCCTTCTTCCTAAACAGCCACCTCAGTAATGACCTCCTGTGGTTTACCCTCTTTGTGGAGGGTGTCAATGATTGTCTTCTGGACCTTTGCCACGTCAGCAATCTTCCCCATTATTGTGGTTTCAAAGAACAAGAGATAACTGGAATTTATACTGTAGGGATGGACATTTAATGAAACTCAAATGTAAATATTCAAATATTTTGAGATACTCAAAATTGATTTTCATGAGCTGTAGCCTCTAATCATCAAAATTAAAACAAAAAACAAACAAAAATCTAGAAATGTTTAACTTTACATGTAATAAATCTAGAATATATGAAAGTTTCAGTTTTTTTTTTAAATAAGTTACAAACAAAAAATGAACCTTTTCATGATATTCTAATCTGCTGAGATGCACCTGTACATACTATGTACCTATTATAGTATTTATATACTACACAGTACTTTCTTGGGTAAGTACACTGTAAGTACATGTACTGTAAAATCAAGTGTAACCCCCAAGTCTCTATAATGACACATAATAAGTCTAGAGGATTTAGTTCGACCCTTTTATCATTTGAAAAAAGGTCCATTGTCTGTTGTCATTGTAGTGATGTCATTTTCAAACCAAGCAGCTTTGTCTGGTGTGACAAACTTGAACCCATTGCCAAATCTGCTCGTGAAAGTATTTTACCCTCAAGCAAAGTCCAGATTGCCTAGATTCCTATTATGAAATGATGAAAATTCACCAAACAATGAACAATTTGCTGGTAAATGTGATCTGCACTTTTAGTAGCATAAACAAAAGTTTATACTCAAGGTTAATCTTTAAACCTAAGAATCTCTAAACCTAAACTTTTGCAACAATAATACTTCCTTAGTAACCACTGGTAATTAACTGTTTTCAAACTGTTTTCTTTGGAAGCTCAGTTTACTTACAGTATTCTATTCATAAACACACATCCACTTTTACATCCAAAACTCTAAACTACATTCAGCATCAGCTCATTGCATTTTGTGCAGCTCCCTCTCAATTATAAAATGGCATGTGCACATAAACTCGAGTGAGGGGACATGTGTGGCTAAGACACAGGGCCTCACGCTACCCTTCATTGACTCATAAAACATTCCTATCAAAGTTTTGTGGGACATTCAAGAAAAAAAATAACACTTTCAAGTGGAGTAGAGAGAAAAAAAGAGAACGAAAATTGCTCTCAGACCATACATCAAACAAGACCATCCATTGTTTGAGGCGTCAAAGATGGTCTTTTCATTGGGTGTCTGAATTTGCTTTGCCCTTCCTTCATTGTTTTACTTGACGGCTGACTTTGAAAGGATGACTTTAGTGGCCGTTATTCTGACAGGCGGAGGAGGCGTGATGAATCTGATGTGTAAGCAGTGGTTAACACGTGTGAGAAATGTGCTTGTTTTTGTTGTTCTCTCAATGTTTGCTCACTGGCAAGCAACACTGAGCCTTAATCTTGTTGCACGGTATGACGCATTAGCTGTTTATGCTCCAACGTTTTTCTTGTATTATATCGTACAAATGGAACCGCAAACACTGCATGCTAAGATCATCATCGCACCGAGGCATCTGCAGAAAACTTATTTTGGGTTTTTCCATTAACTTCTCTAAACACATTAAATTGCAACGCAACGTGTACGATTTCATTACTTTGAGAGCTGAACGATTGATTCCATATACACGCCATTAATGAATCCAAGACTGTTTTGAGAACACCATCGCATTTTCCTCAGCAGCTGCAAATTCAAAGCATGTCCAACTGAAGGATATCGGGAATCAATCATTTTAGGGAAAAAGGGTCTCAAACGCAGGTGCACAGTTTGGGCCTCTGACGCCGCGCAGCCTTTTGGGACCGACCTTCAGACTTGAAAGTCCTTAACATGAGTAAATTCATCCTACATGTGATTTTTTTTTTTTCTTTCTGGTGAGTTATTAAAACTATAATGAACCGCAATGACCTAGATACCACAGTGAAGTTTACATCAGCGTAATGAGGAGAAATGTCACATTGTTCTCGCGGGTCTTTCAGTCTCCGCACTTTTGTTCTGGGAGTTGCAAAGCAGCTTTGATGCTAATAATACTAACTAGCCACCCCGGGAGCGAACGTTTGCATTGAAGCCTATTGGCAGATACCTCAATATTTGAGTTATGATTCTGCACACATTTGCTTTTCTTTCCTGTAGATCGAGCTCCTGAGAATCGAACCGTTGAAATGTGGACCCCCAGCGGAAGATATCGACACAGTCTTCATCATTTTCACTGATCAAAACTAATGAAGTGGAAGAAAAAAAGAAAAAAAGGAAAAAAAAAAAAAGCTTGGAATGCCACCGGTGCCAGATATCGATAATTTTAGAGAGAAAGATGAAAAGTTGCTTTCAGTGACTCAGAGCTTTTAGCTGTGATGTAGTTTATTAACATTTCTCCGAACAAGCCTCAAATGGCCTCTTCTGAACAATTCACATTATTGCTCTCTCAACATAATATGCGTTGACTAATGGAGTCAAAAACACTTCTGACTACGACACTTCATTAACTAACGAGGGTTATGGTTTGAACTTGAACGCCCTTGCCGAACTCAAGAGCTAACAAGAGGTGTAATTTTCTTCCTTGATTTCTACAGTTTTCTCAGAATAATATTTTTCATAATGTATTAAGATCAGAGCCTAACAACAGTTCACCCACACATTTAAGTTATGTAGACAATCCTGGCTTTCTTTTTTCAGGTACATTAGGCAGAATATATATATTTTATATTTATTATATTTTTATATTTATTATATATATATATATATATATATATATATATATATATATATATATATATATATATATATATTAGGGTATTTCAGCACAAACGTCTCACACAAACCACTTTAATAAAAAAAAAAGCTCTGAAAAGCACTGCACCATGAATATTTAAATTAAGTCATTGTCATTCCTTTCAGCATAAACACGCCTCCTTTCTATGTAAATAAGGTTTCTTACAGATTATGTCTCGTTTATAAACCTCAGTTATATTTGTCTAGCACAATTAATGTTTTTACTGCCCACGTAAAGTAGGCGGTAAACAAAACTGTATTTAAAGAGATGTTGTGAACATTATTCATTGATCATGGCAGCAGATATATATCAAATGACAGAGAAGCGTGGCAGTCTTATTTATATCTAAAACATGAGCAATACTATAATATTTCACTAAAAATTAGACCAAATTGCCATGCTGGATGTCAGTAATTTATTTATTTATTTTATTTTTTTGGGGTTTGACAGAGAACATCAACAGCAAATGTTCACAATTCCTATACTGACCCATTTATATTTTGAGACTTTTGTATTTATTTATTTATTTATTTTAATTGAACTATAGTATATTAGATCATTCAATTAATATTTCAGATTGAATGAATTCCAAGATGCATGAATAAATCCTACATAATGCAGGAGACAATTTTCAGAAATATAAATAAAAATAAAATAAAGCAATTTATTTAAATGTAGAATCTAATATAGTATAGTATATTTAATAATTTGTATGAAAAACAATATGTCAGTAAAATTAAAAAGCACTAATTAAGTTTGAGCACAAAATGTACAAAATGTACATTACAAAATGTACATTAATCAGTCTTTATATGCCTTTTTTATAAAAGCCTTTTTTAATTTGTCTTAAAAAGCTACCATATATCTTTATGAAACTTGGATTAAACCACATGATTCATGTGAACTACTTTTATGATATCTTTATGAACTTTTTGGTGTGTGGACATTTTGGTTGGATGGAATTTCAGTGGATGGTTACACATCTCTCAGGTTTCATTAAAAATATCTTAAATATTGTTTTGCAGATTAATGAATGTCTTATGGCTTTGGAACAACATGAATAAATTCATTTTTGCATGAACTATCCCTTTAAGATGTTCTTAGAGTAAATATTGTGTTGCAAAGTGGTAGTCGTCGTATAAACAGTAAGTTTTTACTTGTTACTTTTTTGTTGGTGTGTAAAGTTATGAAAAACTTTTTTTTTATGAGAACTTTTGAAGGCTCATTTTGAATGATATGAAAATATGATTTTTTTAAAGATACTTAATGCAATTTTGAATGAAATATATATATAATGGTAAGTTTAATGTTCATGATGCTGCAGCATTCTTCTGAAGCTACACTCTTATTGCATGACATTATCTGCCAAAAAAAAAAAAAAAAACCTGATACAAGATAAATGGCAGAAGGTTTGTGAGGGTTTCTCATGACCTGCTCAAACTGCTTTGTGGTTAAAGGTTATAATAATCAGATCTCTTGAGTGTCGGTCCACAATACAGTTATTTTAATAAGTCTCAGCAACAGCTGAATAAATTTTACACCGGGTCTTAAGGGTGCTGTTGACCTCAGGCAGAGCCAGCAGCTCCAGATGGTAGCGTACCGGAAACAGGCGTGCATGTGTATGCGTTTGACAATTCAATACTATAGCGTGACTGCTGAAAAGCTTAGGAAGAATACACACTAAATTTGTATCAAAAACTCCCCAGGCAGCTTTACTGTGGAGGCCCAAAACAAGGCGTTAATCAGATGAAAAATATTCATTAACTCTAGAAGCAAGATCTGATTTAATACCTAATCATCACACCGCGCTTGTGGTAAACATACCCACGTCCCCTCGCACCAAAATGATTTGCTTTTGACCTAGCGTTTCCAATTGCACACTCCTTGCAAGCGTAGCATCAAAAGCGTGAGCGCCGGTGGCATGTCGTGCTTGTTTCCACCGATTCGCAGCATTTCCACCGGGAAACAACTTTTACAGCTATGCCTCTTTCATTACCGAGTCTCAAACGGGCACAGAATCTGTTTTTTATGAGGTTGAAGTTGTAAAAAACAAAGGGGAAGAAGAAGCCCCGACCAGGTCCTTGGTGTTGCATGGCTTTTATTTAGTCCCTCTCAACAAGTATTCGAAACTTTCAACCGCAAAAACAAAATAGGAAATAATTTCAACCAGGGCTTGTCAACTGTCATTAACTCCCACCACAGATGGTTGGCGTTAACAAAGCTTCCTCCCTGTCAACCTCCTGGGGAACGCATTCCCTACGTGCTGAGAAAGAAGCAAATTCCCCCTTGATATTTATTAGTGGAAAGCCTCTTTTCGAACAGTATTTCACAGAGGACATGGGGGCATCTCTGTCTGCTCTCGGTGTATTTCTAAAATACAGATTTATATTTTTTTAAAGAATCCACGGACAGCATGAAGAAAAATCTCCCAAGCTGCCCCCACAAAACGTTCGTCTTGTTGGTGACATCTGGCCTGGTCAATTGTCGGTGAAATATTTCCAACCGCTTGTGCAACCGAGGGGCGTAAACTCCAAGTGTTCTCCTCACAGCTTTATTTTCCAGTTCATTTTTTGATGTATTTTTGTGGAAGAATCCATAATGGGACTCAAGATACTGGCCGTCTCCAAAGGCATCTATTATATGTCCAACTTTACTTTGTCCGGCGTCCAACTTTGGCTAGAAAGATTGATCTATATGTGATAATACAGAAATTCTCCCCCTTTAATTAGAAACACTGGCAAAACCACGCTAGATTCACTCGAACGAGAGAGAAACAAAGGCCGCGTCCACAATTGATGAAGTCTGTCCCAATAGTACTATTAAAGACACAACCTTCAGTGATTCATGTTCAATTTCACAGAGAACAAGCTCAATCTCAGGCCGTTCAGACTCTCCTCTGCATCTGAGTGTGTTGCTTAATAAAACGTATGTTTCTACACATCATATTTCAATAAAAATCCCGTTTATGCCTTAGTTAAGTGTATGCTTTTATGGCGTACTTGCTCTGCTCCATTGCAGGATTTTCAGCGACAGCTTTAAACCAATTTGTTGGAGTATTTCATATGGGAAATTAACTCGCTTCTCTGGTGAGAACACTTTTCCAAGTCACAGCATTTGAATTTAGCACTGGGCAAAACTGCATTGTCTCTGTATGGAACATTTTTAAGTCTTTTATCTGTACAGCAGTGTGAAATGAGACCATTTACCATTAGTACTAATTTAATTAAGTGTTTCTTATTCCCCCCCTTATGGGTGATTCGCAGACAAAGGCACAAAAGAAAATTAAATGCTAACATTAGTACTTAGCATGTGTACTCTAGCAACAGTTTTAAATTTTCAATTTGAATTGACATTTAGTTCCAATTTTTAACAATTAACTTTTTTTTTTTTTTTTTTTTTTAAAAAAAAAAAAAAAAGGTTCCTTGTTGGTGGGCTGAACAAAAACACAAGATTTAAATGCCAATTCTACTATGGGTAATGCTCACCTCCAGTTATACAGTGATTCTACAGAAGCTTGTTAAATAAACTAGAGTTTAAGCATACAGTGCAGGCTAGATAGTCTATACTGTGTCTGTATTTTCTGTCAGCTGTTTACAATCTGTGGAATATACAATCCAGTGAAACCAAACCTTCATGCAGAAGAAGGTCTTTAGTTTAACACCAGCATTGCATGCCTGTGTGTGTGTGTACCTGGTATTTATCACGTTATGCGGATAGTGCCCAACAGCATTGGGGGTAACGCATTACAAGTAACGCAAGTTACATAATATTATTACTTTTTCCAAGTAACTAGTAAAGTAACGCATTACTGTTTAATTGACAACAAAATATCTGAGTTACTTTTTTTAAATAAGTAACGACAGTTACTTTTCCCCCATTTATTGATTAAAAGCTCTCCTGTCCCCATGTTGAGAGAAATCGGGTGTAAGAAGTTGACCAGTGTCTTTGCTGCCGACCTTCGATGATCCAATTCAACCATACTAATAACCAAAAATTACTCAAGATAATCTAACATTTGTTTTCCTTTTTTTATTGCTGAAGAGTTGACATTTTTGTCTTCTGCTGTCTACTGTACAGACGTGAATTTACTTTTCTCAAAGCCTGAGGCTTTTTGTGTGAAAAGGCTTTTACATTTGCCAAAAATAGAACTTTTTATATTAAAAACAAACAAGCAAGCCCTGCCCAGATTGAAAAAGTAACACAAAAGTAAAATAACACATTACTTTCCATAAAAAGTAACTAAGTAACGCAATTAGTTACTTTTTTAGGGAATAACTTAATATTGTAATGCATTACTTTAAAAAGTAACTTTCCCCAACACTGGTGCCCATTGTCCCCACAAGGATAGTAATACCAGAAAATTTTGACCTTGGGGACATGTTTTAGGTCCCCATGAGAAAACAGGCTTATCCACCTTATTTTTCAATGCGGAAGTAAGCTGTTTTCTGGTAATGTGTTAAACTTCCCGTTCATAATCTGCCATAGAGAAATAATGAGAAGAATATTGAAGTGCTGTAAACGATAAAACAGTTTACACTACAAACTATTGTGTTCATAATTAAGATAATACATTAAAATAATATGGCAATACACACCAATTTGCAATATCAAGCAGCAAAATGAGCTGGATGCAGATGAGACTGGAAGCCTGACACATTAAATTTATAAACCGCCGCTTCCACTCTTACGGCAAAAATAAGGTGGATAAAACATGCGGAATGAGTTTTTTTGAGAAAGTAAAAGTGTGCACAGTCTCCTGTGAGGGCTAGGCTTAGGTGTAGGGTGATAGAAAATACGGTTTGTACAGTATAAAAACCATTATGCCTATGGAACGTCCCCATAAAACATGGAAACACAACATGTGTGTGTGTCTCGCTACAGTGAATGAACGCATGAAGAAGATGAAGACCAAAGCAAATAGTCTTTAATAAATCCACATGAGGGTAAGTACATGGAACAGACAGGCAGGAACACGCGTAGGGATGTAGTAGACCGGACAACCAAACAATGAACTGAACAATTTTAATACATACAAATGAGGATCATTAACAAGACACACCTGAACCAAATGACATAATTAGTGGGAGACAGAAACTAGGTCACATTGAGCACATGGGGAATAAAAACACAACAAACAGTCCTGGGGTGTGACAGCTCACCCTGCAGAGACAAAGGGAGGGACAGCAGGGAACTTAAGAGAAGGACAAAGGATTGGATATGGGATGGTGACAGGGGACGACAAAGGGCTGGCAGGAAGGCAGTCAGGTGGAGAACAGACACCCCAGAGGAGGACAATGAACGGAATCCAGGGAGGAAACAGGAGGAGCCAAGGTGGATCAGACGGAGGGAGGAGCCAGGGAGAAGACAGGAGGGACTTGCAGCAGAAGGAGAGAGGCAGGACCTGGGGGGATGAGGTGGAGTGGTGGAGGAGAGGAGGGAGTTAGGTCAATGGGCCGAGGCGGAGTCCGGGACTCAGAGGCTGGAGGCGGAGACAAGGGATCCTCCAGCCACAACGCCGATGGAGACTGGAAGATCCACGGTGATCCCACCGCACAGATGGTGGGCTGAAGGTGAGCTGAGGGGCTGACAGGAAGCAGCAGGCTCGTTAGGGGGTTCTGGGACAGTGTGCTCTGCCAGACAGTTCAATGACAACCTCCGTTGTCATGACGGGACAGACAGAAATCCAAGTTAATAAAGTCCTCAGAGTCCTGCAACAGCTCACCCCCAAGCGGAGGTGCAGTGAGCAGGGCTTTCTTCCAAGCACTCCTCAGTGCTCAGTTGCCGACTCTCACACCTGGTCAGACGGGTCAGGCTCTCTCTGATGATGACTCGTCAGTTGAAGTGGGCTTTGGCTCTCCGTTTGCGGTGGGCTCAGCGTAGCGGGGTGCTGGTAGGCTGAAAATAAAAACTTACAAAAAACTAAATGTGGGAATACACGCCGCAATACTTTCACTTCTTGGTCCAGTCTTCTGTCATGCTACGGTGAATAAAATTCACGAAGAGCATGAAGAGTTTAAAAGGGTAAATACACAGAACAGACAGGCAGGAACACGCGTAGGGACGTAGTAGACCGGACAACTAAACAGTGAACTTAACACAGCTTAAATACATACGTTAACAAGTTACACGTTTACAAGACACACCTGAACCAAATGACAGAACTAGGTCATACTGAGCACATGGGGAACGAAAACACAACAAACAGTCCTGGGGTGTGACAAAAAAAACAAAAAACAAAAAAAAAAAAAATTTTTTTTTTTGTTGTTAGAGCTTACAGCTCATGAAAGCCAAAAATCCAGTTTCTCAAAATATTAGAATATTTACATTTGAGTTTCATTGAATGTCCATCCCTACAGTATTAATTCCAGGTATCTCTTGTTTTTTGAAACCACAATAATGGGGAAGACTGCTGAGTTGGCAATGCTCCAGAAGACAATCATTAACACCCTCCACAAAGAGTGTAAGTCACAGAAGGTCATGACTGAAAGGGGTTGCTGTTTACAGAGTGCTGTATCAAAGCATATTAAATGTAAAGTTGACTGGAAGGAAGAAATTGGGTAGGAAAAGGTGCACAAGCAACAGGGATGACCGCAAGCTTGAGAAAACTGTCAAGTAAAGCCAATTCAAACACTTGGGAGAGCTTCACAAGGAGTGAAAAGAAGCTGGAGTCAGTGTATCAAGAGTCACCACGCTCAGACGTCTTCAGGAAAAGGTCTACCAAGCCACTTCTGAAACTGAAACAATGTCAGAAGCATCTTACCTGGGCTAAGGAGAAAAAGAACTGGACTGTTTCTCAGTGGACCAAAGTAAATTTTGCATTTTATGTTCATGTTGATGGAGCACTTTATGCTTCCATCTGATGATGAGCTTTATGGAGATGCTGATTTCCTTTTCCAGCATGACTTTAGCACATGCCTACAGTGCCAAAACCACTTCCAAGTGGTTTGCTGACCATGACATTACTGTGTACAGGCTGATCGCTTCCATGCCACTCCTCACTGATGCTGTAATTTGTGCTATGAGCAAGTATTGAATGCATAAATGAACATACTTTAAAAAAATATATTGAAATGACACAGCTTGAATTCAGTGCATTTAGGATATATTAACTTTAAATATAATATCAAATAACACGTTACAGTTCAAATTCTAATCAACTACTTCAAATGTGCTTTAGTTTATGTTAGTCAACACATCAAAAGATTATCAAGAATGTTTTATTTAGTGCATTATGTGCAAATTTAAAGTGTACTTTAATGTGTTAAGAAACCTAGTTATGAAAGTGGGCACATTTTTTGAGCCAGTGTTATAAATATCTACTATAATATGAAATATTTGCAATTCATATACAGCATGTTGCTTGCAAAAGCGATTTATTTCATCAGAATACACAGATTCTGAACAACCGTCAATGGAGAATGGAGGAAAAATGTGCAAAACCTTGACCTTCTCTGTCTCTCTTTCAACAGAAATATTTATCTTGCAGAATGGTATATCCAGCACATAAATGTCATGTTATAAAATTATCTACACTCTTTAACGCCTTCATAACCGACGCAGTCTACCTTATAGCTGGAGGGAAGTCAACTCTTCTCTATTTGCATGGCGAGCAGCACCCGTCCATCATCGCGTGGCAGCCACAGATGTTGCTCCCTGAAAACCAGTTACTGGTCGCGCTCATCATCATTCATATATTCCCTTCTTCTGGCTGCATCAGGCTATAAGAATGATGCCGTCCATCATAGCAGATACCGTTTGACAGGGAACATACTGAACGATTCGTCAGGTTCAAGGCCCAGGCCCAAGTCAGACTCGATTTCGGCGGGAGAGCGTGGGTTTCCATTCACGAGCCAAGCGTATCACAGACAATTACAGCGGGCTCATTCTCCACCCCTGTGGCACCTCGCATTAACTGTGTGTAAGAGATCACAATGGAGTTCAACCGTTCGCTCTACATACAAAAAAAGTATCATCGCTCTCCATCCGAGCGAAATGGAGAGGGAGAGAGAGCCCGAACGGGATTATGGGATGGCATTATTGCCGCTGTGCG
The DNA here is from genome assembly GCA_036247105.1 of Cirrhinus mrigala. Lineage (NCBI taxonomy): Eukaryota > Metazoa > Chordata > Actinopteri > Cypriniformes > Cyprinidae > Cirrhinus > Cirrhinus mrigala. The sequence goes on along the minus strand of CM070016.1, from coordinate 3,279,419 downwards.
ATCTCATAATTGGGCCCAATTTATCACACTGCATGCAAAATGGAGTTGCCTGCTCCCTTCATTTGCAGGAAATGTATGTATCGTATTCATTTCCACAATCTGCCCATCAGCTCCAATAGCTTATAAGAGGCAGAACTGCAAAACGACATTTAAGTTTGGACTTACGTATTGTGTACCAGGGGTTTGCTTTAAATGTGATGTGAAAGAGCAAATGAGGAGGGAGAGAAACCAGACAGACAGATAAGAATTAATGAATGTTGGAAAAGTCTGTATCATGTCAAAAGCCATAATGGAAGACAGTAGGAGAACTTTAAATGAGAACGCATGTCAGATCCCCTCTCCTGCTTAAGAATGAATAAATTTGACAGTTTGCTTCAGATAGAGAAAATGTAATAAAGTGTGGACCATTTATGGATTATACAAAAATATCAGCTAAATGCATCATACCCACTCAAACTGAGACTGGAGTAATGATGCTGAAAATTCAGCTTTGATCACAGGAATAAATTCCATTTTAAAAATAGATTTTTTTAATTGCAATAATATATTCACAATATTACTGTTTTTATTGTACTTACCTGTTGTACAGACAAGCACAACTGAAATTCTCTTCAGAAAAATGTAGCTTTTATTATAAAACAAAAAGCACTCTGCTTTTCAATATTCAACCATACTTTACATTATCAATAACTCTTAACATAGAATTGCAAATATCAATGAAGTTTTTATTTGCAAAGACTATAAAGCACATTTTACCATCTACCTCAAAAGTGGCAAGAGAATGCAGTCTTCCGTACATCCAGAAACACTGAATTAATAACTTGTGGAGAAATTGATCACATCTCCAGTTAAGTGTAACAGCTCTTGACGTTTCACATTGTTCTCTTAAAAACATAAAATTTATGAAGACTCGGCTTGTACTTCTGCCATATTCTGTCGTCGAAGTATGCATTTGGGAGAAACCATCCGTAAGAGAGATGAGTGCTCACACGATGGCTAAAAATCACAAAGCCTGACCTGAAAAACGAGAAGGATATATTTATTGAGACATAACAGCCTGAGCACCTCTGAGCAAAACACGAGGCTGACTGGGGATTTGTATTTGCGGAACGGGACTTGAAAACACGTTTATATTTCAAGGCTTCAGCTGAATCGTATTTGTTAAGGTGCCAATGTTAAAACCATAAGGTATCGGCCTTCCTCTGAGCGCGCAAAAGAAAATGGCTTGTTTTCGCTTCCCGTTCCCCGTTGGAAGTTATATAGTATCTGCTAATGCATTCACCTTGTCCAAACATCTTAGCGTGTCTTGGTGGTGATATCCGATGCGATCCCAGCACATCCATGCATATTTCTTTAAGACCGTGGCTGTCAGGAAGAGGATGCAAGTGTCAGGTATGAATTACAAGCCTGGGCTTTGTTCTGGACGGGTCCCATGATGGCCCTCCTGTGGTCACACCGGTTCTTCCCCACCCTTAGATGCTTCCTCCTGGCCTCCTTCCCCTCGGCAGGACCCTGGAGCTGTGATAGATGTGATGTCACCACCCACCATGCGGTTTGAGAGGTATATTACACTCGGGCAGCATGGGGATTTCCTCCACAGAGCTCCTGCACCCCCTATACACTCCAGCCCGACTGAAACGCCCACCCATCCCGCCCTTAAAACACATCAGAATTGGCAGATCAAAGGTTGTCAGCTCCTTGATGCCGATGCTGGACTGTTTCTTTTTCATTGTATGTCCTTTCTGGACTTTTTGTGACACTACAAAGAACATTTTCATTGTGATTGGTCAATGACACCATTGTGCTTTGTTCAAATACGTTTTTCATGTCTCTTTATTTATGGAAGCATGTTTCTGCCACTGAATAAAAAAATTGAATAAAAAAAAAAGAAAATACCATGCAGTTCTAACTTTTTTCTTGCAGTTGTGTTTACATCCCTCAATTCTGACTTTATAACTCACAATTCTGAGAAAAAAAGTTAAAATCATGTTACAATTCTGAGAAAAAAAGTCAGAATTAAAGTCTTTATTACACGATTCTGAAAAAAATGTCAGAACTGCAGTTTATCACAATTCTAAGAAAAAACATCAGAATTTTGAGGTTTTAATCGCAGTTCTGAGTCAAAAGACAAAATTGCGAGTTTTTAATCAATTCTAAGAAAAAAAGACAAAATTGCAATTTTTAATAAATTCTAAGAAGAAAAGTCAAAATTGTGAGTTTTAATTGCACCATTCTGAGAAAAGAAAATAGTATTGCAAGTTTTTAAATCACATAATTCTAAGAAAAAATCAGAATCGCAAGTTTTTAATCACAGTTCTGAGAAAAAAGTCAGAATTGTGAGATTTTATCACAATTTTAAGAAAAAAGTCAAAATTGCAGAGTTTTTAATCACACAGTTCTAAAGGAAAAAATCAAAATTGCAAGTTTTCAATCAATTCTGAGAAAAAAGTCAAAATTGCAAGTGTTTAATCACAGTTCTGAGAAAAAAGAAACAGAATTCTGAGATTTGAAATCACAGAATTGCGAGTTTTTAATCAGTTCTGAGAAAAACATCAGAATTGTGAGTTTTTAGTCATAATTCTGAAAAAAAAGTCAAAATTGTGAGTTTTTAAACAAATCAGAAAAAAAAGTCAAAATTGTGAGTTTTAATCGCACAATTCTGAGAAAAGAAAACAGAATTGAGAGATTTTAAATCATGTACTTCTGAGAAAAAAGTTAGAATTGCGAGTTTTTAATCATACAATTATGAAAAAAAAGTCAGAATTACGTTTTTTTTAAATTGCACAATTCTGAGAAAAAAAGAAAAGAGAGAAATTGCAACTTTTTAATCAGTTCTGAGAAAAAAGTTTGAATTTCGTGGAAAGTGTACTCCAATAATCTTTGTTTTATTTACAACTGATTCATCAAAATAATTTTCTGTTTTGAAGTGCTTGAATCACCAAATAGTTCTATGCATTTATTACATTATTCACAATCAAAAGTTATTTAATAAACAATAAATTAGCAATGAACAATAATAAAGATAAATAAATGCTGTAACAAATGTATTTCTCATTGTAAGTTAGTTAATGTTAGTTAATGGATTACCTAAAGTACTATAAAGTATTACTCATGTAATAATGATTTTAGTCTAGGTTTCTTGCACCAAAAATAGCTGTTATTTAGTATTGCGCAACCATTTTCTACATTTCTGTCACTATTTGCTTTGTAACTTCTGAATGCACCTTTAAAACTAAATTTACCTGTTATGAGTGGCTAACCTCTTCAAATGCACAATATGACAGTACGGTGTAGCTGCCGTTGTTGAGTTAATATTGAGTAGGTGTTGGTAAGTAAACGTGGGCGATCATGTTAATATAGTATTTTTTTTTTAATAAATGGTTTCAATATACTGTATGATCTGAGTTGACTAAGGAGAAAGTTTTGTGTTGTAAATGTTACATTTACGCTGAATTCTTTTCTACAAACGAAACCAGGAAAATCCTGTTTTTTGTTTTTTATTTTTTTTTTATAATGAAGCCCCTTTAAGAGATCTCGTTTTCTCCACTACACTCTAAATGGTCTTCATTGTCCATTGAGACAGTAAGGACGAGCAGCCTTCGAAATCTGGCTGTTTCACAGAGAGGCCTGGGATTTACTGGCAATAGTATACGCTCATAAAGATGTATTTCTGCATTCTACAGGAATGTTAAGCCAGAGCGTGTGAGATGAACAGACACATGTGGAAAAGGCATTGCCTTGGAAGTTTGTCAAGCAAACTGTCAGTGCAAGTTCCCATAAGGCCTTCTGTTACATCAAACCAATCACACTGACATTATTGTCTGTTTCTCAAATCTCTGTGGAAATTGCTGGATCAAGTCCCTTTTTCAAAGGCCAAACAACAATCCCTTGAGTGTACGAAGTTAGACATGGCATTTAATTAAATTTGCTTATGCTTCCTATTGTTGTTCAGAAGCTTTCTTGTCAACTAAGAGCATGTCTTTAACTGCTCTTTTCTGAAATTATACGTTGTCTTGTAAATGCGATCAACACCGTACACTGAACTACTGTATGGTTGTCAGAGTACCACAGTTTAAGACACTGAAATCAATGAATTTAGTGTTGGACAGCAGGGGAATTTGAGTCAGAAAAGTTGAGAAGCAGTACAGTGAAGGATTTGCTTTATTTGATTCATCTAGCATCATCCAAACTCAAGTGTGCACTACAGGGTGTCTGGAGGTTTGATTTGATGTAACCATAATTCTGAACTGCTCTGTAAACTGCTATCGATTGATTGTCTATTTTAGCAGCTTCCACTGCTATTGATGCTGATGATGAAAGACTTTGCAAATGTACTGCAGTTCAGAACAACAGAACAGTATGATAGCAATCCAAAGGGGGCAAAGGAGCATGAACTGAAGACGGTTTTGGACAGTAGCAAAGGGGTCAACCGTCCAGCCTCAAGTCAAATCTTTTGTTTTAAATGTGCTATATAAATAAAACAAACTTGAACTTGAAACTTTTCAAGTGGTATCTCAAATGATCTAAAAATGTTTTCTTCTGTTTACAAACTGACAAATATTTAAACTTTTAACCTCAAGTATTGAACGCTGACATGAAAAAATGGCTCAAAATGCATAGCCTTTTTATAGGTTTGCTACTGGATGTTCTCTCTGGCCAGGGTCAGAAATGAACGGGTGTTTGGGGTTAGGGTTATGAAGGCAAGATACACCTGTCACAGTCTGTGTTATGTCATTGTCTTAGTCTCCCCTGTTTGACCTAGTTTCTGTCTCCCCTTGATTGTGTCATTTGGTTCACCTGTGTCTTATTAATTATCCTTGTTTGCCTTAGTACTGAAGTTCTAGTCTGTTCACTTTGCCTTTGTCCGGTCTCGTCCATGGAGTACATGTGTCTCCTGCCAACCTTTATGTGAATTCACCTTTATGTCGATTAGTTAAAAACTATTCATTTGATCATTTTTTCATGTGTGTTCAATGTGTTACTCAATACATTATGAGACCTAGAAATTAAGCGTAAATCTGTCCGCATTTTGTTTTTATGTTTTGAAATTATTATTTTTTATTTCTTATGGAGTATGCTGTGAGATTCACAGCTGTGTTTTGGAGGAGCCAAAATTTGATGGGTTTGGCAAAGGACTTCAGCCTTCCTGCCGTCACCTCCCCTTTCGACGATAAGATGCTGAAGTCTCTGTTTTGGATTGGGGCAAATTCCCATCACCCCATCAACCTCCCAGACACCACGGGACTGAGCTGGAGGGAGGCTATCATGCGGTGTCTGGAGAGCGTCTTCCCCCGATCCAGAACATAGCTTGACCCAGAGCCCAGCCCACCATCACCCCGTTGTGCAGAGCCTGAGCCCACCGCAGACATAGAGCCAAAGACTGATAAGACATCGTCAGAGAGCGCGACAAAGCCGAGGATCGTCCCGGAGCCAGAACCTGACCTGTCTGACCAGATGCGAGAGGCGGCAAATTTCGGCTCGAAAAAGGGTGTGGAGGAAAGCCCTGCCCACTGCTAGGAGTTAACATGAATATGTTAATATGTTAAAGCTAACATATTCATACTAAAAGCCAAAAAGCTGCAATTTTCCCAGGTCCGGCAGGGATTGAAGGTGGAGGGAGTGAATAACCATTGCTCTCTCCACCCTCAATACCACGACTGAGGAGTCCCTTGAGCAAGGCACCGATCCCCCAACTGCTCCCCGGGCACCGCAGCGATAGCAATATGGCTGCCCACTGCTCCGGGTGTGTGTTCACGGTGTGTGTGTGCGTGTTTGGGTGTGGAGGAAAGCCCTGCCCACTGCTAGGAGTGAGCTGTCACTGGACTATATAGACTCGGATTTAGTATTATTCTTAGTATTCGGATTTATATACAAACATGCCCATTCTTCTCCCACCATCTTCAGAACTGTCTATCTGCCCTGAACTCTCTGTCTGTCCTGTATTCAGCCTAGGAGCCCGTTTGTGAACTGCCTGTTGGTCATGTCATGACCATGAAGGTCGTTCCCCTATCAGCTGCACACCCTGTTTTGGGAGTTGCGATCTGGTGTGTGTGGGCATCAGTCCACCAGTTCCGCCGGGCTCCCTCGTCCCTCCAGCTCCGTCTTGGTCAGTCGTCGAGCATCTGCCGCTTTGGGACTCCACTCCTCCAGCTGTGCCTCGTCCTTCCATCCTTCTGGCTCTGTCAGACTCCTCTTTTCCTCCAGCTTCAACTTGGTCCTCTGTCGTTCTGGCTCCATTAAGGCCTTCCGGATGTCCGCCTCCGCCTCACCAGAGCCATCTGCTCCACCTTGGCCCTCCAGATCCTCTGCATCACCCTGGCTCATCGGCTCTCTGTCTCATACCTTGTTTTTGATCTTTATTGGAAAAGTCAACTTTTTGAACAAATTGGTTGAGTAAATGATTCAGTGACTAATTCATAAAGACTTCCTTCATTCCTATATGAATCAACCATTTTGAATAAATCAGCTGAATGAATGATTCAGTGGCTTAAGACAGTGACTCACACCTACTTTTGGTTCAATTTGTTATTCTAATCAAATTTAATTATTATATTTTTGAATTTGAAATAACAGATGACGCATACATTTACCTTCCACATTTAAAGGTCCACTTAAGTGCCTTGAAACATATAGCGTTATTCTTTGTTGACGTAATTTTAACTGAAACATGAAGACAGGGCGCGACATATCAAGCAGCCATGCCCTCTTTTTTAAAATAGCCAACAGTGTTTGTTTATATCACAGCTTGGGCCAGAGCCATTGAGATCAGTAAAGCCACAACTGAAAGTCACAGTCTAATAGATCCCCCATTTAAATTCAATATAAAACTGTTACTAAAGCAAAACAGTGCTCATAATCACGCTGAGGATGTGTAGTTTGAATAGTGTGTAATATATATTGGTGAATGACACCCGCTATTATCTCTTTTACTTGTCAGTGCTGTTTCTAATACTGAATCTAACAGTTTCTCCTCCTAATCTCATCCACATTGCTTTAAAATATAGCATTCTGTGTAGAATTCAAATGGATCTGATACATTTTGCCAATGCCGATTCATGCATATGATCCACTCCGTGTTATCATGTCTCTGGACCGGAGCAGACTGTGGATGCTGCGGCGGTTCGCATCACACAACGTGGACCCACCCTTCTTTCGCCCCAATGCTGAGCTGAGCTCAACCAAACCAAAGTATATGTACACTGTCTGAATTGTTCCCTGTCCCTTATATAGTGCACTAAATGCCATTCCCCACAAAGAAAATATTAATTCTGTAAACAGGTGTCGCTTTGGTTCTAGAGAGCATTTGATTGGGCAGAAAGTTTGATGAGAAGCTGAAGTGCAGGGTGATGTCATCAAAATCGTTGATCCATAAAGGCAGAAGTTACAGACTTTAGAAGTTAGAGAGTAAGTTTTGAATGTTTTTATCTTCTAAATGCAAATTTTGTCATTGCTTTGAAGCACACTAGCTTATAGATAACCTTAAAGCTAACATATTCATACTAAAAGCCAAAAAGCTGCAATTTTCCCAGGTCCGGCAGGGATTGAAGGTGGAGGGAGTGAATAACCATTGCTCTCTCCACCCTCAATACCACGACTGAGGTGAGTCCCTTGAGCAAGGCACCGATCCCCCAACTGCTCCCCGGGCACCGCAGCGATAGCAATATGGCTGCCCACTGCTCCGGGTGTGTGTTCACGGTGTGTGTGTGTGCGTGTTTGTTTGTTCACTACTCGCTACTGTGTGTGTGCACTTGGATGAGTGAAATGCAGAGCACAAATTCCGAGTATGGGTCACCATACTTGGCCACACGTCACGTCCTTTCCTTAATGTTTGCACTTGGTGAGCTACTGGCGCTACCTGTTGCACTACCTGTTTTTACCACAACACTCATGATACACTACTCCTAAATAAAATACTGATACAATGCCACATTGTGTGACTTTTGGTTGTAATTTTCAGTTGAAGGGCAACAAGGGAAGCAGAGCAGATAAGAAGAGCAAAAAAGAATGATGGATAGATGCCTGTGAACAAATTAAACTTCCTGAACACCCACGTTTTTGTTCTCTCTACTTCAGCCCTGATGCCTTTGAGGCTTTTAGTAGACCACAGCTAATGAAAGAGCTTACAAACAGCAGAAACATGAAACGCTAAATGCCATCCTGGTAAGATGTAAACAAAAGATGTAAACTTGTCATGACGCCATAGTCACTGAAGGAGTTTCTCAGCATGGATTTCACTCGATATCCAGAGTGTTTAGACTCCTTGTGGGGAAAATCGATGGTACAACTTCTGGTTTAAGCCTACACTTATATCCATCACCACCTGTAAGCTCTTTCAGTAGTTGTGATTGTTGTATAAGTATTTCATTTTCTGAGTTGTGTTGCTGTAAAACAGCAACAGGTAGTACCAGTAACTAACTGAGTGCAACCATTTTATGTCATCAAAATAATGGCACCCCCTTTAGTTAAAAAAAATAAATCAATGTGGATTTTTTAAAATAACATAAATCTTTCATGGGGTTTTAAACTACATATTTAAGTAAGAGACATTACTTATGTTATATTAAGCCATACAAGTCTCAATACCTTGAGTTCCCTTATAAAAGTTATAAAAAGAAAGAAAGAAAAAAAAAAATCTCAAACCACATTTAATAATTAAAATAGGCCTATATTAGAGACTTGGAGGAGGAACTTGGAACTTGAGCTAGGAAGCAAACCGTTAGCAACCACCCATAATATCCAAGCAGTAAAACATTATTATGAGCATAATTTTGCATTTGATGCATTGTTTATGAATAACTGGCTGTTTTACCTATCAAGGTCGGTCATTAAACTGATTCATGTATTTTTTTATTGTAAGCCGCTTTGGTAAGAAACATAAATGTTAAATATAGAGACTGAACAGCAATAGACAATGTTTAAAAGAGGAATAAATAATGCAGGTTGAAAATGGACCTTCTTTGAAGCGCATTAGTGTCTTATTAGGCTAGTGGTAGCCTGAAGGATCAGCAGGACTTTCTGTGTGGTCCTGCAATCTGTCCACTCATGCAGACCCTCCACATTCGCATCTACTTAATCCATCAGATCAGACCAGAGCCCAGAGATTCATCTGAGCTCAACCAAAGCTAGTCATTTACTGCCCATATAGACACAAGCCTGCACTGTATGTTTTCCAGCATCATTCTGAGAAATTTTATCCTACAAAGATGAAAATGAACATGAGTATTCATATAGTCTGGAGTTCCCATTGACTTTTGGATCAATGACATGCTGTCCAAAATTTATGAACTAATAATTCATCAATAGATAGATAGATAGATAGATAGATACCCTTACCAAAAAAGTAGTATACTTCAAGTTTATTTTATTAGGTATACTTAAGTTCAAGTTCGTTTTTAGTATACGTTATGCAGTAAGTATGCAAATATCAGTGTCCACTTCCTAGTATATAAAAGTATACATTTAAGTATAACAGTAGTAAACTTTGAGTACACAACTAGTTTACTTCAATGTTTTTAGCTTTACTAACTTAAACAACTACAACTTTACTAAAAGTGAACTTATACTGATAGTTTACTAATTAAATACTTGTAGTAGCATGTTTAGTATACTTTGTAAACTATTAGTTTAGTAGCTTTATACTGCAGGTATACTCGTAAGTTTTCTTTAAGTGAACTTTACATCATACTTCAAGTATACTACTGTGTCCCTCTCTAGGTATTAATTTGTATATGTTTTGTTATATGAATATCTGAACATACAAAACATCAGAATAAAGAACAGGATATTTTTTTTTCATTCTTTCTTTCTTTCTTTCTTTCTTTCTTTCTTTCTTTTCATTCATTCATCTTTCCTTCATTCATTTTCTTTCGTTCGTTCATTCATTCATTCATTCATTCATTCATTCATTCATTCGTCTTTCATTTATTTTCTTTATTTCATTCATTCATCTTTCATTCATTTTCTCTTTCTTTTGTTCATTCATTCATTCATTCATTTTCTTTCATTCATTCATTTATTTATTCATTTTCTTTCTTTCTTTCATTCATTCATTCATTCATTCATTTTCTTTCATTCATTCATTCATTCATTCATTCATTCATTCATTCATTTTCTTTCATTCATTCATTCATTCATTCATTTTCTTTCGTTCATTGATTCATTCATTGATTCATTCATTCATTCATTCATTCATTCATTCATTTTCTTTCATTCATTCATTCATTCATTCATTTTCTTTCGTTCATTGATTCATTCATTGATTCATTCATTCATTCATTCATTCATTCATTCATTCATTCATTCATTCATTCATTTATTCATTCATTCATTCATTTATTCATTCATTCATTTTCTTTCATTCATTCATTCATTCATTCATTCTCTTTCGTTCATTCATTCATTTTCTTTCGTTCATTCATTTATTCATTTATTCATTCATTCATTCATTCATTCATTCATCTTTCTTTCTTTCTTTCTTTCTTTCTTTCTTTCATTGTTTCATTCATTCATCTTTCTTTCTTTCTTTTATTCATCTTTCTTTCATTCATTTTTTCTTTCTTTCATTCATTTTCTTTCTTTCTTTCATTTTCTTTCTTTCATTTATTCATTCATTCATTCATTTTCTTTCATTCATTCATTTTCTTTCATTCATTCATTTATTCATTCATTCATTCATTCATCTTTCTTTCTTACTTTCTTTCTTTCTTTCTTTCTTTCTTTCTTTCTTTCTTTCATTTATTCATCTTTCTTTCATTCATTTTTTCTTTCTTTCATTCATTTTCTTTCTTTCTTTCTTTCATTCATTTTCTTTCTTTCATTTATTCATTTATTCATTCATTCATTCATTCATTCATGCATCCATCCATCCATCCATCCATCCATCCATCCATCCATCCATCTTTCTTTCTTTCTTTCTTTCTTTCTTTCTTTCTTTCTTTCTTTCTTTCTTTCTCTCTTTCATTTATTTTCTTTCTTTCTTTCTTTTGTTCATTCATTCATTCATTTTCTTTCTTTCATCAAAATAAAGAACAGGGTATCTGCTTGTAAACAAAAACATTTTATTCCAGCTTCATGCACACTTAAACACTTCTCTTTTTTTAAACACTTGAATGTGGGTATACATAAAAAATAAAGAAATAAACAACATTTTGAACAAAAAGCTGAAAAAAAAAAAAGACAATGAATTGGATTCAGAATTATATAATCAAAACGCAGATGGAGTCGATCAGCACCCCAAATCTTGACAGTCATTATTACCTCTTTATTAGTCGACATTTTATTCCACAACGTTACACAGTTTTGATCCTGTTTTATGTCTGATGATCCTGTTAGATTACATGTGGCAGGATCTGTTGTTTCAGTTTCTTCTTCACTTGCGTTTTTTTTTTTTTTTTTTTGGAAATTCTGTACAGAAGATGTGTAATAGCGCCCCCTACCATAAAACAATGAAAACACAGATTCTAGGAGCACATGTATAGTTCATATATATTTAGAATTTTTCAAAGTATAAGTCAAGTATACTTAAATGTCATTTTAAGTATATTTTTGAGAAGCACATAAAGCCCATTTCTGAGAAGTACATAAAAAAAATAGACTAAAAGTATACTTTCCTATTTTAAGTTTAAAAGAAGTATACTAATAGCACACTTGAATAGACTTCAGATAGATAGAGAGATCATATATATGTGACCAGGGATTTTGATTTACCACCAGGAACACATTTAGCGGGTTCACTAACTTTGTAGTTTATTAATTTAATGTTTTCAAAAGAATGTTTTGTTCTGAAAAGTTTTCCAAGAATGTACAAGAAACAGTTCCAACTGACAGCTTTCACAAAATGGACCGGAAAAAGTAAAACAGTTTTTGTAAGTAAAGGAAACAAAAACAGAGAAGGATACACGAAGCTAGGGATGCACTTTAAATCTCACAGCTCTATACTTTCCAGTCTAAGAGTATACACTACACGCCTTAGCTTTACAGTCCATTTGCATGTAAGCAAAATCAAACTTTTAACCTTCAAAACCACCACTACAGAACACAGCCATCACCCAAAATTACAAAAAGAAAATACTGTAATACAAAAATAAATTATACAACACCGGAATGCTGTTATACACTACAGAGAAACTTTCCGCAAATGCATACGGTACAATACGGCAGTGGGAATACTGTACAAAAGAAACAAAGCATCATAAGTACATTGTAATATTACCCACTTACATATCACTTGTGAAAAATAGAAGAAAGCAACACTCACATAATGGTGAGCTCCTATTTCACACCTCACATTCACTTAATGAAAGCTGTAATCCCCCACATAATGCTGTAAACTGTGCAGATAATAAGATAAAGTATCAATCACATGAAAACACATGAAATCCTTGCAAAAAGTTTCAGTGTAAGATATTTTATTAAAGCACAACTGAACACAATTGGCCTACACCGCATGGTGCAACGTCATACCATCGTACCTCATACACGATATAACTTTACAAATACAACATCTCTTAGAAACAACACAACAAAATATATATCCAGATAGGATATTTAACAAGAATATTAGCAGGAAATACTATATTTACCGTTGGATGGTCTTATCGAGGGAAATACAGGTAGTCACTGTCTCTTTTGATTTGGCAATTTACAGAAAACAGCAAATAAAATAAAATAAGTTTAACCATGCAAAGAGAGAAACAAACTTCTATAGTTTTTACCACTCGGTTACATATATATAGCTATATTTTGCTACTTAGATGGTGTTTTGAGATTGTGCCAAACATCTGATACTGAAAATGGATGGAAAATTATATTTCACTCACTAACCATACATTATCTGACCGCATTCCCGAGCAAACTATGCATAATTGAAGAAGCAACATTTTTACAGTTTTCACCATGCTGTGATATAAATAGAAAATGTGCGCCCATTTAAAAGTTCAGCGCTCCGAAAACATTCCAAATAAACATGTTAGACTTCAAAGAGAAGGCAAGCAGACAGATAAAAGGCTTCATTGACACATTGAAATTGAAACCAAAACACAGGGAGCCCTTTTTACTGGAAAAAGCACAGAGTGGTGTTGAAATACTGAGACCCAAATGAGCACTTGAACTTAAAAAAGCTTTGCTGGGCATGAAAGAGCTTGGAAGCTCGTCATTAGAGCTGATATGTTGTGTTTCATACTAGTATGTAAAACTAAATGAGAGCGATTTGACAGCAATACGCTTGTCTAAATGATACACTGATGAATCTCTCTCTCTATATATTCTCTATAGATGTTTGTTTTAATAAGTGGAACTTGCTGAGATAAGCATTGCTTTTATTGTTGCTCACATCTGAACAAACCTTAAATCCTGTACTCTTAAAAATAAGGAGTTTTGGAGCAATTTTTGGCACCTCAAAGAACCTTCAAGTGAACAGTTTTTAAAAGAACCATTTTTTTTTTCTTAGTGTGAAGAACAACTCATTTAAAACTGTTTGTTCTTTGTCATGAATAGTTCAGATCTGTCTCAAATGGTGCTATTATTTTCTAATTCACTTTCATCGTAAGAACTGATTCATCTAATCTTCTTTTCACGTGTGTGAGAAGCTGTTATCAGTTAGTGAATATATAATATCTGTTTTCTCTTTGCTCAACATACATTTACATTTCCCTCACAGTATTTATGTATTCTTTGGTGGTGTGATGCTCAAAATTGATTTTTATATTTACCCATTCCAGCTTGTCCTATAAATGTATGCGTTTATTTATAACATACTTGAGCAGATGGAAAAAAAAAACTCCCTCTTGTGAAAACCTGTTGTTAATATTAATATCTGCTCATCTGAAAGTAAAAAATAAAACAATCACAAAAACACAAACTCAAAAGGACCCCAGCTCCTCGGGTCACTCATTTCTTGCAAAACTGATATTGAACTCCATAAAATGTAAATCAAATGGTGTAGAAAGTCAATAGGTGTTTCAGCAAAGTAGACTAATTAAACGCAGCGGCTGTAGAGTCGGTGGTTCTGTGTAACACATTGCCTACTTATAAGCAATTAGTCTGTGAATGCTGTGGTCCTTTAACCGAGAGAGTTGAGGAAACCGTTGTGTGGTTTGTCTGAAGATTGCAGGGTGGCCCCGTCTTCCTCTTTACACCACTAAGGCCCCTAATATGTGAGGCCCGTCATGGGACTGTGGTTAGCTCATTTCTACATGTGGCACACACAGGCTTGGCCACCATCATCATGACAGCGTTAAGGTGAAAAACTGGTTATATTTGAGTCATTGACAGTAAAGTATCAGTTTCCCCCCTTTGCTCCTTCATTTTCATTTATAAAATAAAAATATAGTATATATATTAATACATTATACCTCCAAACTCATTTTATTATTCATGTATTCATGAAAAATTAAAGGTCATGCATTCCTTACAGTACTCTTGTGCTACTATATTTGAAATGGAATATTTTGTGTTGCTCTAGGAAATATCTGAAATATGAAACTATTAATATTATATCTTTCTGGATCATTTTAAAGTTCATCGTATATCCTACTATTTGCTAAATGGATGAATTTTTCCAAAAATATCAAGTGTGGTCCATATTCATCTCGAAAATCAACAGAAAAATGAATTCATTTGTTCATTTGTTTGTTCATTTATTTGTTCATTTTCTTTCTTTCTTTCTTTCATTTGCTTTCTTTCGTTCTTTAGTTTTTTTCGTTCATTCGTTCATTCATTCATTTTCTTTTTCTCTTTTTTCTTTTGTCCATTCATTTTCTTTTTTTCATTCCTTAATTTTTTCTTTCTTTCCTTCTTTCATTAGTTCGTTCATTCATTCATTCATTCATTAATTCATTCATCCACCTTTCTTTCATTCATTTTCTTTCGTTCTTTCTTTTTTCTCTTATTCATTCATTCATTTTCTCTCATTCTTTCTTTCTTTCTTTCTTTCTTTCTTTCTTTCTTTCTTTCTTTTATTTTTGTTTGTTCGTTCGTTCATTTGTTTTCTTTCGTTCATTTATTCATGCGTTCATGCGTTCATTCATTCATTCATTTTCTTTTTCTTTCTTTTTTTCTTTTGGCCATTTATTTATTTATTCATTTTCTTTCTTTCGTTCTTTCATTCATTTTCTTTTATTCATTCATTTTCTTTCTTTCGTTTGTTCGTTCATTCATTCTTTCTTTCATTCTTTCTTTCTTTCATTCTTTCTTTCTTTCTTTCTTTCTTTCATTCATTCACTAACCATACACTAACCATTCACTAACCGTCCATCCATTTCTTTCTTTTTCTTTCTTTCTTTCTTTCTTTCTTTCTTTCTTTCTTTCTTTCTTTCTTTCTTTTTCTTTCTTTCTCTCATTCATTCATTCAGTTTCTTTCTTTCTTTCTTTTTCTTTCTTTCTTTCTTTCTTTCTTTCTTTCTTTCTTTCTTTTATTCATTCATTCATTCGTTCGTTCATTTTCTTTTTCTTTCTTTTTTCTTTTGTCCATTCATTTTCTTTTTTTCATTCCTTCATTTTTTCTTTCATTCCTTCTTTCATTAGTTCGTTCATTCATTCATTCATTCATTCATCCACCTTTCTTTCATTCATTTTCTTTTGTTCTTTCTTTTTTCTCTTATTCATTCATTCATTTTCTCTCACTCTTTCTTTCTTTCTTTCTTTCTTTTATTTTTGTTTGTTCGTTCGTTCATTTGTTTTCTTTCGTTCATTTATTCATGCGTTCATGCGTTCATTCATTCATTCATTTTCTTTTTCTTTCTTTTTTTCTTTTGGCCATTTATTTATTTATTCATTTTCTTTCTTTCGTTCTTTCATTGATTCATTCATTCATTTTCTTTTATTCATTCATTTTCTTTCTTTCGTTTGTTCGTTCATTCATTCTTTCTTTCATTCTTTCTTTCTTTCTTTCTTTCATTCATTCACTAACCATACACTAACCATTCACTAACCGTCCGTCCATTTCTTTCTTTCTTTTTCTTTCTTTCTTTCTTTCTTTCTTTCTTTCTTTCTTTCTTTCTTTCTTTCTTTCTTTTTCTTTCTTTCTCTCATTCATTCATTCAGTTTCTTTCTTTCTTTCTTTTTCTTTCTTTCTTTCTTTCTTTTATTCATTCATTCATTCATTCGTTCATTCGTTCGTTCTTTCATTTTCTTTCTTTATTTCTTTCTTTCTTATTAAATTGCAATTTCGAGATTTACTGTACCCAAAAGGAAAACGTTAATTTGAAAGCAGCAGTCTGAACACTTGCTCATCTTTTTTACAATTTAAAGCCACCATTGTTTATTCATTAACTTTAAACAGTATATTATATCCCCTACAATGCAGACAAAATGAAATTTCCAGCAAAAAAAGTCTGAGGTTCAATGTGAGAAGGTCTGAGCAGAGCTCAGAGCTGAGACCCTCTTCAGCTGTCATTTTACAGGATTTTTTCAAGTGGGAGGTCTGAATTTCCCTGCTCGAGGGAGCTGCCGCCACTGTCGAGGCAGGCATGTTCCCTTCACGCTCAACAAATTATGCTTAATTTCTCTCCCGAGCCCAATTTACCCAGAGTTTTGATGTACTACTTTATGTACACCATATTAAAGACTGCAGCACACAGCAATGCAAAAGAACCTCCTATTAAACGTCAAAGACATTTGAGCTTTTATTGGGTTTCTCCAAAGTGCTTTACCACCATGGTTTTGAGCGACCGATACAGATTTGTGAAGCGGATTTGCAGTTTGACCTCTATTTTAGATTCAGATCAATGAGTTTCATTTGCAGTCCTGCTGAAGCTGAAGGGGTATAAAGAGATATTGTCATTAGTATGTACCATGGTACATGAGGACAGAGTGCAGACCAGAGAAAACCGAATGCTGCTTCAGCCGCACTGATTTCCATTACATATGTCTGTGAACGTTCCACCTGACTGAAATGCTTATGTAAAAATGAATGCAAGTTATTTATTTGATTTACATTTCAATGAAGTGTAACACATCCATCTGGGAAATGATGTTATGCTTACTGATGCTGCTTAACCGATTTGTCTAAAAATAAACCATTTAATAAAGTTTCTAATTACTTTTTAGACACTCTGATTAGGATGACCACCTGGTTTGCTCTGCTGATTTACTACTATTATACCATGTACATCACCTATTTTTGTTAAAATGTCAAATAAATAAATAAATAAATATATAATCAGAGCACCATTCTTGTCACACTCCATCATTTTGCGTGTAAGTTTAAAGGGATAGTTCAGCCAAAAATGAAAATTATCCCATAATTTATCACCCTCAAGCCATCCTAGGTGTATGTGACCTTCTTCAAATGGAGTTATATTAAAAAATGTCCTGGTTCTTCCAAGCGTTATAATGACAGTGAATGGGGGTCAAGATTTTGAAGCAAAGCGATGCCTTTGTGTAAGAAAAATATCCATTGTAAAGCTTGGAAGAGCTTCATAAGCTTCAAGACTGTAAAGCAATAGTAGATGTTTCTGTTTTCCAGTATATGATGTGCATGTACATTCACAGTGCTTCATATTGCCTCATAATTCATTACATTTGTCTGCCTCTCAACCTCTCAAAGTATTTTTCATTAATCTGCAGTCTATAGATATTTGGAAACATAGAATCCAAAAAATTGGTCATCAAAGAGTATGACTCACCTAGAAGAAATCAAAGAAATGTCATAAAATCCAATTTCCATCTCAGTCCAAAGTATGAATGAATGACATTTTTAATATTTTCTCTGTTCCCCAACATGTAGAGGAAAACATTTACTAATAGATTTTCTCCAAGACAGATTTTCAGTTCTCCCTGACAACAATGGCAAGAAAAATGGCGAAGACATGAGATGCCAAGAAATTTCAGTTCCATAAACCTCCCATTGCTCAACAAATAAACAGAATATCTGGGTTTTCTGTTCCCCCATTTGGATTTAGTCATGTTCTCAAAGAACACCAAAAATGGCATACAAAACTAGCCCTGAGTTCTGAGCTGGCAAAATTTAATGGAAATCTGCAGGTGCCCAGAGGACTTCTCCTATCTGAATGGAGATGGCTGATATCCGTGAAACACTCGCATCCACTCCAGACTTTCATTAAAATACTCACACGCATGCACAAGGCACCAATATTAAGCAAAATGAATCAGTAATATGGCCAGCAGGTGTTTTTTGTCATTTAAGTTTTTAATTATTTTAACACGTAAGAGCTCATTGTTGACAAAGACAAAGACTCTGAATGTTATATTCACATTTAGATCATTTTTATACATTGTGGTTTATAATTGTGCGTGCAGAGGTGTCATCTTTGGTTAGTCCATCTAATGATTATTCATTCCCTAGTAAACAAAGCAATAGATTTAAAATGCATTTATTTTATACTAAGTATAGCTGAAGTCTATTTACTGAGACTTACTGATATAAAAATTGTAATTAAACTTTATTTGGAGTACTGTTTGTACACTATGCACATTTCTTAATATTAAGCCTAAAATATGTTTTAATTTCACTATTGATGAGGACTGTATGATCTTTAAATATTTTGCATTTAAAGAAGGATACTATTTACCTGAAGTATACTTGCAATAGTTACACTTTAGCACAGTCAAATATACATAAGTATAGCTTCAGTTGGACTTCAGCACTACCTCTGCACAATTTAAGTGCTTTAAGTACAAAATTAGTTGTTCCAGTTTAGCAGACTTTAAATATACCATTTTAGTACACCAAAAATACAACTGCAGGGCATTTTTATTAAGTACATAATATGTATTTGAAGTATACTTAGCATGAAATAAATGTATTTTTAATGCATTTTAGTATATTTATTTTTAACTAGGGTTGTTAGCAAAAATATTTACAATATAGAAAGGTTTTGAGTGTCTCATTGCTTTTACTACAAATTATTCAATGAAATAATTACACAATGACAGCTAACAGAGCCTTGCTTCAACTTAAATAGGTTTATTTTGCAATAATGACTTGTTGACTGTAAATTACCCTGTTTATTACACTGTTCAGTGTACTAAAAAATAAATAAATGCACATGAAGTATTGATTTGAGACTATAATATTTTATTATGTGATGAAAGATGGCAGAGTGAAATGAGGGATATGAAAATAGCACAACTGGTGGTGTCTGTAGCGAACTGGTCTGTAAATACAACGTTTATTTGTCTCTTCTCTTTACCTCAGTCTAAAACTGAAAAGTTTTGGGAACATTTCTCTTTTGGATCCAACGGGATAAAGCATCACTAAAAGTAAGACATTCCATGACCCAGCACCTTTTAACTGCTTGAAAGCAAATAGCATTTCATTATTTCAATATATGCAAATTTATTCGTCATCCTGCTGTCATACGCCAGACTTCCAGGCTCTGTTCAGCAGATGACCCTCGGTTCAGTCTCTTGGTCACATCCCATGCCAGAAATATTGCTTTAATGCTGTCAAATCATCCAGTCTCATGAAACAGTGTGCTCAGCACTGCATGAGCTCATAAACCTGAAAGAGAAAATATTCATTTATTGAATTTAAAAGGATACTTCACCCAAAAATGAAAATTCTGTCTCAGCTTTATGTTGTTTTAAACCTGAATGCGTTTCTGCCATTAACTTCCATAGTAGAGTTTCCATACTAATGAAGTCAATGGCCAAACAACAACTGTTTGGTTACCAACATTCTTCAACATATCTTCTTTTGTGTTCAACAGAAGAAACAAACTTAGGTTTGGAAACAACCTGAGGGTAAATAGGTAAATAATGAGGGTTAATGAACTATCAGTTTAACACATTATAATGTTTGAATGCTTTTGAAAGTTGGAGAACACAATACATATTCATCTGAAATGACCCTTCTTACTTATTCTATGTGTAGGTGGTAAAATATGAAAACTTTAGTAAAAGTGGTAAAATGGGAGATTTCTTGAGTTACGTAAATATAATATTTTATTTATTGCAATTAGGTTTCATTAGAATTCATGACTTCCATTGCCAGCTGTGTTACAGTTATTTCCAATTAGGCTAATGGTCCTGCTTCAAATGCTGTAACTCCAGGGAGTGTTTATTTAGCTTGAAACGGTCCGTGGATATTAGATGTTAGCATAAGATTTTAATGTTGTGTCCTTTTTCCACAGGATGTACTAATGTTTTCATAATCTTTCACTTTCTGTTTACGAGAAAAGCACAATAAGAGTATAGCTGAGCTTAAACACACACACAAAAGTCTAATTATTACAGATGGGAAACTAGAAAAAAAACAACACTGATCCATAACTTCACTTGTAAATGTTATGGTTTTAGTTTTACTGAGGTGATTTACTCAAACAGTGCAGGTGGTAACAGAAACTGTTCTGGCATAAAAGAAGAAATAACTTCTTTAGTGTGTTTTGCTTAATATAATTTATTTTGATAGTGTATTCCAATACTTGAAATGAATGAATGAATGAATGAATGAACAAATAAATAAATAAATAAATAAATAAATAAGTAAAAAAGAAAGAGAAATATTCATTTCAAAACTTTTTCTGAAACCATATGTTAGCTTCAATGTTTATGACTGAAATTTCACATGTTTGGCTCCAGGAGACTTTGATCATAGAAAATAAATCGTATGAACTATATTTTTGTTGTGTATATGTTAGGGCTGTCAAACGATTAATCGTGATTAATCGCATACAAAATAAAAGTTTGAGTTTGCCTAATAAACGTGTGTACTGTGTGTAATTATTATGTATAAATAAATACAAACACATACATCTATAAATTTAAGAAATATTTACAAGTATATGTATTTATTATAATTTTTTTTATAAAATGTATGTTACATATAAATAAATATATTTTGTACATAACATATTTCTCTTAAATATATTGATTAATTTGTGTGTATTTATATATGTACATAATCATTACACAGTACACACACATATATTAGGCAAACTCAAACTTTTATTTTGTATGGGATTAATTGCGATTAATCGTTTGACATCCCTAGGTCATTTTTTGGAGCTTCCATCAATCCAAACTTTAAAATGCTCAAATAAAGCTAAATATTTCATTGTCACTCTCACAATAAAATGTATTAAGTGAAATGAAAATGTAATGTACAAAACTATGCCTTATTATCCTTCTCTTGAATACCCCTGCCATAAAATGAATGTATAAGAGCCAAATCTAGGGACCAGACATAAAATTAGTCTCTTTGAATTTGGTCTAGTGAATAATCACACTTGCATTGTGGTAAAAAAAACCTCAGATGACTGCAAACATCAAACATCAAAACTGTCACCCTGGGATCTTATGCCAAAAACAACTAATTCTGCAGGAGTACATAAAGTTGGTGGCAAGAACTCCTCTGCAAAAGAATATACAGAACCTTCATTGATTTTGTTCATGGTACAAGTTTTCAAGTGTGTTTTTGCAGAACTGTAAAGTAAACAAAAGTCTGCTGGCAATCCTACAAAGACATGCCCTTTGAAATATCCGTCCCTAACCTGTTCAGAAAGAGGAAATACGTCAATACGGGAAAGAGAAAACTGAGTTTGTCAATCCATTTTCCATTGCTTCGTCAAGTCGATTCAAGTCTGCCTGTATGCACTACACTGTTTTGCTTGTTGCTGCTGCATAATACTTTAATTAGGCAAACAATCTAAATACCATCTTCTAAATGATTTATGAATGCTCCCAACAAACACAAGCACACTCTTTGATCAAGAGTTGGCAAATATGATAGCAGTTCCCATATCATGTTTCTCATTACTTTAAATAAGAACATACATTTGCGTGCAAATTTAAATGAATTGTTTTGTTGATCACAGTCATTTTCTCACCGCCATTATTTAACTACGTCTATTGATTTAACCAATGATGCCAAGTCCATTATAAGCGATTTTGTGTTTGTAGTCGTTATAGATTTGGGCAGTCATGAGTTGTGTGTTTTTGGGGCTTGTTTCAACAATACAGTTTTGTATTTGGGCTTGTTAGTGGTTGGCACCCATAGTAGTCCCCCTTCAATGTTATTTAATGTCTGATGCATAGGATGTGCCCTATTAAGACTGTAACATGCATATGCCCAGCCCCAAAATCCAGTGATCACTTATTCTGGCCTTGTTTTTCCATGCAGACTGGGTCACTTATTCCTTTAGCAAAACCTTGCAACAGCGGATTCCACAATATGATAGCTTGTCTAGCAAAAGTTTTTGACCTCTTGAAAGTGTAGTAGAGCTTAGATGCGTGTGAATAGTTATTAATAGCTTCTAATGGGCCGTTCACATAAAAAGCGTTCTCAAATTCCATCTGTGCTGTCTAAGAATCATTGGTTTAAGGACATATGCATCAGATGGCTGCTTTGGCTGCTGTGTTGCATCTTACATCGTGCGCCGCAACAGCTTGAGGCTGTCTACATTGGACGCATCAAAGTAAGTACTCCAAATCCATGTTTTTTTCTTCTTTTTTGTCAAAAGTATAGAACAGGGTATTCTTTTACTGTCAAACTCAACACAGCGCATCCAGTGTAGAGAGTGTCACTGATTATCATGCGTTCTACTTGCTTTTGACACTGCTTGTGTCCAGTGTAGACAGGATGTCACTGTTTTTCCAGTATTTTGCACCATTTTTATGACTGATAAAAATTTCGGAATGCTCCTAGACTGAGAAGTCTGCATTCTGTTCTATTTCACTGCACTGCATTGAACTTTTAACGTAGGAATGTTAAGTAATTGGTCTGAAATGCTCAGCATCTCTGTGTGACAGCTTCTAATGTGATAGACAAGAGAGACTTGACCCACAATAGAATCCAATTTGATGCTAACCGGATACTCAAATAATCATCAAAACACACAGTACACAATTTTAGGGTCAGTTTTTATTGAAACTGTGTTCAATGTACTGATACTTTTCAGTAAAACACACAAGCAAGTCATCTTTGATTTATATTTTTTAACTGAGCTCAGCGCAGTGCATTATGGGGTCTTCTCCATGAAGGAAAGATAAATGCAATGCTGCCAGAACGAGTTCACCCAGAACACACTTTTTTTTTCTCAGCGCAGTCAGGTTGTCACTGTTTTACAGCGTTTCACACCACAAACGCTTCATTTTTAGACTGATAAGAGTCCCGGAATGTTCTGAGACTGAGAAGTCATTCTGTTCCATTCTGCTGCACTAGATTGAGCTATTAATGCAAGAATGTTAAAGGTGATATCGGATGCCTATTTTCCACAAGTTGGTATGATTCTTTAGGGTCTTCATTAAATGTCTGCAACATACTTTGGTTAAAATTCCTCAACGGTCGTGTAAACATCGTTTCTACTCACAATTCGCAGCTCTGTTCACAGTGAGTTGTTCCGGTGCATGTCTCTTTAAATGATAATGAGCTACTGCTCACTCTGGCCCTCTCTTCTGTTTTCCTTTGGTGGCATATTACCATCAAAAACAAAACTAATCCACTGCATCCTCAGTGGCTACAGCTGCTTGAGTGCAGAGAAAATGGTGAGTGGCATACAAATGGATAAGGGGGAGATATGCTAATATGGTGAGTCCTTCAGCAGTCGTGGGCGGGGCTTGAGCAGTATGACATCATACTTCTCAGAAAATCAAAAAGGCTTGATAATTGAGACTGTTTAGGTTTTTTGGAGATTAAAAAAAAAGAAGGAGTGAATGGATTTTTATCATTGTAGGGTTGTGGTCAAAAGTTTACATTCCTCTTTCAGAATCTGCAAAATGTTAATTATTTCACCAAAATAAGAGGGATCATACAAGATGCATGTTATCTCTCAAATGCATACCTCGGGTCTTTAGCGACCCGGGGCGTCATTTGCTACCCTTTTTTAAATTTGACATCAGCTTTCATAGTATTCCTCAATCTATTCATTATAAACAATAAAACAAGAAAAAAAAGAAATAAAATACAAAAGAATGTCTGTTTTCTGATTGATGTTTTTTTGTAAAACATGTATAGGGTCGAAATAATGATTTTGAAGTCATTGAAAATGATAGTTTTGAGAATATGGTTGAGATCGCGAATATGAGCCAGATGCTGAATGTACTGTGGAAGTGCACTCTGACGATGACGGCGATGGTAAAATCATCTGCTCAAACTGAACCCTTCAAAAGTTTCAAAAGGTAATGAAGTAGGCTTTATTTTATTTTTCTGTAATTTGTTTTTCAAATATCAAGACAGTTTTTTGCTATTGCTGAAGTTAGAGATCCATCTGTGCTGCATATGTAGGCCCGGGTCGCTAAAGACCCGAATATGTAATAATGATTGGCCAAACAGTCATGCATTTAAGGGTTATTGTTTATTTTGCACTGACCTGAAGATATTTCAAATAACAGATGTTTACATATAGTCCATAAGAGAAAATAATAGTTGATTTTATACAGATGACCCTGTTCAAAAGTTTACATCCCCTTGATTCTTAATACTGTGTTCTTACCTGAATAATCCACAGCTGTGTGTTTGTTGTTGCTGTTGTTCTTAAGTCCCTTGTTTGCCCTGAACAGTTAAACTGCCTGCTGTTCTTTAGATAATCCTTCAGGTCCCACAAATTCTTTGTTTTTTGTTTTTTCAGCATTTTTGTGTATTTGAACCCTTTCCAACAATGACTGTATGATTTTGAGATCCATCTTTTCACACTGAGCACAACTGATATGCAACTATTACAGAAGGTTAAAACGCATCCTGATGCTCCAGAAGGAAAAACCATGCAGAGTTGGGGGGTAAAAACTTATGAACAGAATAAAAAATGTGTACTTTTTTTTTTCTCAATTAGTACTGCCCTTAAGAGGCTACAGAAGATAGTTACATGTTTCCCAAAAGAAGTTAAATTTACCCTGATCTTCAAATTCAAAACGTTTTCACCCTCCAGCTCTCAAAGCATGGTTTTTCCTTCTGGAGCATCAGTGAGCATTTGAATCTTCTGTAATAGTTGCATATGAGTCCTTCAGTTGTCCTCAAAATCATGCAGGTATTGTTGGAAAGGGTTCAAATACACAAAAATGTTGGAAAATCAAAGAATTTGTGGGACCTGAACAGCAGGCAGTTTAACTGTTTAGGACAAACAAGGGGCTCATGAACAACTATCACTAAAAAAAAAAAAACAGCTGTGGATCATTCAGGTATCAACACAGTATTAAGAATCAAGGGGATGTAAACTTTTGAACAGGGTTGTTTGCATAAATTCAACTATTATTTTATCTTGTGGACTATATGTAAACATGTGAAATATCTTATTCAGGTCAGTACTAAATACACAATAACATGGATTTTGTATGATCCCTCTTATTTTGGTAAAATAATTAACATTTTGCAGATTTTAAAAGGTGGATGTAAACTTTAGACCTCAACTGTATATGCAAACAAAATTTTGCATCCAATGTCCCTTTTAACATTCATCCTAAATACAATAAAACCTAAGTAACTGTTACCACAACACTGGTAAATAGTTCTTAGAACTTGATTTGCTCACATTTTCAAACCTACTAGAAAAGTAAACACTATTATGCTGTTTCATTGCAAATAGTGCATGTAGATTTTGCAGCTGCTGGAATGGAAGCAGCTCAACTTAACCTGATAAAGATGCAGACAGAGATGGTATTAACCTGGGCTGATTCACTTAAGTGTAGTGTGCTGCTGTATTATGCATGGGGGAAAAACACAGTAGGGGAAAAGCGCTTGCTCGGAATTGAAATAATTAGCGTGAGCGGTGTACGGGGAGTCATATTTACTCAATTCAAATGTCTGGAGCTACACATGCCTAATTACTTTCCTCCAGACCAACCGCTGGTTTGTTGTTGTTCAACACAGACTTCCAGCAATGAATTTACACTCATTCATCATAGTGTAAATTATGCATTAGTGTATATTGAAGCACAGCCTCAATGTGCAGAGTGGGGTCCATTCAAGTCAGGCATTCGGATCTGTTTGGAGACAGAATTAAGATTTAATAACTAAAACATCCCGTTGGAATCATAAAACACACTGGCATTTTTTTTTTTTTTTCATTCAGTGTCTGGAAACATCACAAAGACGGAACTTTATTCAAGACGTTTTAAGAGTCCCACTGCAGACGACTTTACAATTATACAACAGGTAAATGTGATTTATTTGAGCCATGTCTATGTCTAATGAAACTGCCTCTAATACTGACACCGAACATAAATTAACATTAGAAACTGCTCACTGAAGAATTCTGAACTTCCCTTAAACTGGTAGATTCGTTCCTCTCGTTTTCAGTAGTAAATTACTTTTCTAGCCCTGCTGCACCCAAAATCCTTCCTGCTAAGCTACTCAAATATTCTCTCAATATCTAGTTCAGTGCCCACTGTGTGCGTGATTGATCCCAGAGCTGATCACAGCGCCGTACGTGGCAGATTTGGGTTGTTCTGCAGCCTATGAGAGCGTCTGCTCTTTGCCACAGAGGTAATTGTACACGGCCCGAGGGACTAGCTAACTGTAGTAAGGCATGTAAGTCTGTTTGAACCAGAGCTCCCATCTTCTAAGAACACCGCAGTACTCTCAGCTCACCCTGTTCATTTTTACTAGAAGAGCATTTTTCTAAAAAGAGACATTTTCTTCAAAGAATTGTGAACTTCAGGAGCAATAGCTTTAGCATGAGTAAAAGTATTGTGCTTTGTTTTTTCATATGGGGCTTTTGCACTGGGTAGCTATAAGAAATCAGTTATAAGAACTGGCCACAAGGCCTATGTAAACTCTGTGCTTACATGGCTATTTTAAAAAAAGCGGGTGTCAGTGTTTCGTAGTGCATGCATTCGGCCAATCAACATACATTTATGTCACTGTTAGTTCCTATTGTGCTGGGTTATACCCTACTCTAAAGTTTGAGCTCATGTAGCCCTCTCACAAAGGCATATCTATGACTAAATAAATTCTTAGTTCCTGCAGTACAAGCATGCAAAAAGTGGGTACTTCCACCAATAGTTACGTGAACTATGAAAATGTTCCTTCCTCTTGTCCAAAAGCCCCTATAGACCTCATATGTCTAAATGGAGGATTACTTTATCGTAATATTGATTTGGATTATAGCAATCATACACTGACGACCGAGTGTCAGCCACACAATCAAAAAGAAAGGTAAAATTGCAGAGAATTATTATTCAGGTGGAGTCACTGGGCAAAAAAGGTCCACTGTCTATGTTCAATTGCTTCATGCATTGTTACACTCAGAAGTCACTTTCAAACCAAGCAGCTTTCTGTTGGCTGTTATGGCAAATTTGTGTGACCAACTTGAACATGTGCAAAATCTGCTTGGGGAGCTTTTCACCTTTTCCCATTTAAAAGACGACTTTGATCGCAAAATTTTGCAACTGTAAATGTGACCTTTAGTGAAGAAGCTACTTTGAAACAGTAAGCAATTCATAATTCAAGTAATAAAACTATAATTAATCTATTTAACCCTTAATGTAGTTACAGTGTGATATATGTGGGGGATTCTATTATTTATGCTACAACAATTCATGCTGGAACATCAAAGCAATTTACACTAAATGCACCCTAATGATCTGAATAAATGAATCAACTAACCTAATAAATGTATTGTTTCTGACAAAATACTTGTACTTATGCAAAACTTGCCCCTCATGTTGTGTCGAGACAATAGCATTGCCAAGTAGGGCAGAGTGAGGTAAGATGAGCCATTTTTTTTACTTATGTGGTCCTCAAGATAAGGGAAAATGAGGCAGAAGTAAAATGGAAGTATCTAAAGTAATTTTATGATGTTTCCTATCATTTTAAATGATCAGAATATGTATCTAAGGGTTCTCAAAATATGGCTTCTTATAAAAAAAAAAGTGTTCGTTTGGCTCAATTTTGCCCCAGGTTAGGGGTAAGTTGACCATCTGACTGAATCTGATTCAAACACATTAAATAAGACAATTTACCTCTTTTTAAAAATTTAATAATCAAATTTAATTTGACAAATAGTCATTTTCTGTTCTGAAAGCTAACCAACAAAATAAAACCAATTAAACAAAGTTTAATTTTTAATCTTTAATTGTTTGCATTTCTGAAACAATGTGTTAAACACCATAGTTTTAAGTTTGTTTAGAGTTTGTCAAGTAAAATTAAATAAAAACTGAGTTAGAATGAAGGAATAAATGTCACTGAAACTAATAAACATTTTAGTCAAAAGATGCTTGGCATGGTAGCTTTTCTGCAGTGTTGAACTGGCCATTAGGGAGTACAGTTGGAAAGATATATTTGATTATAATGTGATGAAAAGCATCTTCTATTTCTCAGAGAAGGATTTGGTGCACTTGTACACTGTCCCTATCAAATAAACGACAAATAATATAAACTAAACCAGTTGTGTAATATCACATTAAAATGCCAGTTTATACTTTAGAGATTTAACTCAACTTCAGTGCCTTATGGTGGGATAAGTTAAAGTGGCTCAACTTACCCCACAGCATTTGGCTCACTTTGCCCTATAGCTGGCATTTTTTTTGGGGGGGGGGGGGGGGGGGGGGGATAGCTAACTTACCAATTCAGGCTAATATTTATCTAA
Organism: Cirrhinus mrigala; assembly: GCA_036247105.1. Lineage (NCBI taxonomy): Eukaryota > Metazoa > Chordata > Actinopteri > Cypriniformes > Cyprinidae > Cirrhinus > Cirrhinus mrigala. The sequence goes on along the minus strand of CM070016.1, from coordinate 3,250,938 downwards.
ATGATTTGCATGGTTTTATATGTTGCTAAATCAACCATATGCATCATAAATATTTTTAGACCTGGATAAATTTGTTTTGATGTAACAGCCATTACATCTGTTATGCTGAAATTTTACTTTGACAAGCCAAAAACAGTTTTTAGAGTAAATGGGTGCCTTCCACTCCTCCCATGTGTTTCTTCTTTTCATTGATTTGTGATTCCAAATTACATGGTCACATGGCAGTAAAAGTGTACAGTTGCCAAGATACAGAGGGTGGGTCAACTTACCTCACTCTCCCCTACTTGCTAATCCATTGATAATAGTCTAGGGCCTCTAGTGGGTGGTAGGTTTTTAATAGGCAGTTGCTAAGGTATGTTTGCTAATTTGTTGCTAAGTGGCTGTTATTCCGCCCACCCACCTTCTATACAGTAGTAGTTTTGACATGCTACATCACTACTAATTGATCAAATATCTTGGAAAAGCTTATTTATCTTGAAAGAAGCTGAACTACTCCTACATTTCTGAAAAACATAAGCTTGTCCTGCCACTTCCTAAAAAGTTCCTCAACAGTGGAAACTTGTGCAACAGAGGCCAGATAATAAAGAGAGTTTTGCAGGTAAAACCTCACTCCCCCGGCCTCAAGAGGCGGATTAGCAGCGGTCTTTAACATCCTTGTTAGAAGCCCACCTTCCATGCCAGGTTCAAATTCAGCATGGGATTGGTGCCGTGACCCAAATGGGAGTGAGGTTTAGGGGTGTGAGTGTAACAGAGGCCAGCTAGAGCTCAAAAGGTGCACTAGCGACTGACACTAGAGGGCTGCGTCCTTGTTAGCATTTCTGCCATCCACACTGGTTGACACTGTTTCAAATCCCACTGAGAATGCTGTGAATAGGATCAGTTACAATGGTGGGACCTGTTACAAGCAGGGGTGTAGATTTAGGGTGGACGGAGGGGATGTGTCCCCACCAATATCCTCCGACCATTGAAATGCCCCCACCAATAATTTAAGGTCCCCACCAATGTCCAAAGCAAGTCTACGCCCTTGGTTACAAGCGTGGGACTGAGTTTTAGGGAGGTGAGTGTGACGAAGGCCAGTAAATGCTTGAAAAGTGCACTAGCAACCACCACTAGGGCAGGGGTCTCCAACCTTCAGTTTAGCACCATCCCCAAACACACACCTGAACAAGCTAATCAAGGTGTTTAGAGTTACCTGAAAAAGCAGAGTTGAAGCCAAAGTCTGCACGAATTTGGCTCTTCAGGAGCAGAGTTGGAGACCCCTGCACTACAGGCTTCCTATTTGTTAGCATCTGCCTTCTATGCTGAATGACACTGGTTTAAATCATGCTCAGAGTGGTGTAAGAATGACCAGTTACACTGACAACGCGTAAATGTACCATTAGCAACCTTTAGCTATAAATAATAGCTGACGTTTACCAATATATGCCTTAAATAAGTTTTTAAAATTGTGAAATCTGTCAAGAGAAATAAAACTAAGGGCTTGTAACATGGTTGCTTACTCAATCCTCAAACCATTTAAGCCCGAAGCATACTTCAGATTTGACATGAAGATTCCATTTGATAGTGTACACAAACCCTACCCAAATATGTGCCTCTAGCTACATTTCTGCAAAACTCCAAAAACAAACCTTTATGAATGAATTGCTGCAGTTTCTAGTTGAAATGAACAATAGAGGCAGTAAAACTCCAACCATTTTTATTCCTTTTCACACAAAGTATGATTTACAGGGTTAGAGTTTTGATTAAGAAAGCCTAATTTTCACACAGTTCCTTGCACAATATGTTATGACTTCTAAACACTTAACCCATAGGCTGCAAAATTTGAAAGCTGATACTTTTAAATGTCAGCTTCACATATACCTTCTCAAATGTATGGGTTTTTTAAACTCAATAGGTTTGCTTGGTATTCACGAGATGCGGTGGTGCATTTGTGAGGTCAAGCACTCTGGGATGAATCCTGTGAATCTACAATTCGACAAACCATCTCAAACCCACATATGAAGAAGTTAGCATGGATGCATTAGCGAATGCATTTTTATATCACTTTTGCATTCGTTAACACTATTAGGTAGGTTTAAGTCTTCTACACACTGCATGATTTTAGCAATCTTATAAGATCATTGCTGATCACACTGTGCGACATGTACGATGATGAGACCTTTTGACTCGTAGGCTATGATGCACGTTACTATAGAATAAAACGTCATCAGCATGCGCTAGCGGTAAACAAAAAAAGCATAATGAATCACACTTTGGCAGTTGTAGTTTTTATGTGTGCTAAAAAAAAGTGGAAGTGGCAAAAAAGGAAGGAATAGGAGCTTGAGGTAAGCAGTTTTAAGTTTTAGCGCCATGTCGTGTTGATTTTTATGTTGCATTTTTATTGGCTGATCAGTAAACATGGGTCATGACAGCAAACATACCATGTGAAGATCACTTTGCATTTCTGACACTGTCAGAAAATGATCGCAAAACCATGACAACAGCCGTCTTTGAACTTCTTTCACTGTACGACATAGGACCACAGATTAGGAGCCACAATCACAGAGATCGCCACGATTGTTTCACGATGCCAATCTTTCGTCTGGGACAGCCGAAAATCATGCAGTGTGTTTCAGGCTTTAGGGTGGGGTTTGGTGTAGGAGAATTTTATTTTCCAATAACCTTTTAGCAACACTCCCCAGATGTTCAAATTTTGTATCGCTGCAATACATACCTGAAGCAACGCAATAAAAATGCAGCAATATGTGCAATATGTGTATTAAATGCATGTTTAAGCACCACTCACTGGACATTTCACTTTGAATCTGTTGCGAAATGTGCAGTAACCAGTAAAAGTTTATTCAAGTGTGCTATTAGTATACTTCTTTTAAACTTAAAATAGGAAAGTATACTTTTAGTCTACTTCTTACATACTTCTCAGAAATATACTTAAAATAACATTTAAGTATACTTGACTTATACTTAAAAAAAAGTGTAAATATATTTGAGCTATACTTGTGCTCCTAGAATCCATGTTTTTATTGTTATACAGTAGGGGGCGCTATTACACATCTTCTGTACAGAATTAAAAAAAAAAAAAAGCAAGTGAAGAAGAAACTGAAACAACAGAAGCTTCCACATGTAATCTAACATCGACCAGTCGACCAATGAAGAGGTAATAATGACTGTCAAGCATTGGGGTGTTGATGAACTCCATCTACGTTTTGATTATATCATTCTGAATCCAATTCATAGTCTTTTCTTTTCAGCTTTTTGTTCAAAATGTTGTTTATTTCTTTATTTTTTATTTATGAAACTTACCCACATTCATGTGTTTAAAAAAAGCTAGAATAAAATATTTTTTATTTCCAAGCATACCCTGTTCTTTCTTTTGATGTTTTGTATGTTCAAAACAAAATATATACAAAATAACACCTAGATAGTCACATAGTAGTATACTTAAAGTATGATGTAACGTTCACTTTAAGAAAACCTATGAGTATACTTGCAGTATAAAATTACTAAACTAGTAGTTTACTGAGACTATACTTCAAAGTGTACTAAAAATGCTACTACAAGTATTTAATAAGTAAACTACTAGTATATCTATAAGTTCACTTTAGCATAGTTGCAGTACAAGCTAAAAACATTGATGTAAACTAGTAGTTTACATGTGTACTCAAAGTTTACTACTGTTATACTTAAAAGTATACTTTTACATACTAGAAAGTGGGCCAATTTAGTCCCAAGGAGTATTGAAATAGTACACTTACAAGTATACTACTAGTACACTGATATTTGTATAATTACTACATAAAGTATACTAAAAATATACTTGAACTTTACTTAAGTATACTTAATAAAATAAACTTGAAGTACACTACTTTTTGGTAAGGGAAGGTAATATCAGTGTTGCACGTCACACGTGGTGCAAACACAGGTGCTCAACACACATTCTTGTCCAGTGTCTGCTCTATTTTTTCTTTTTTTTCCCCAGAAGTTACAGCTGATACTGATGTTGAAACTAAAATTGCAGGTATCTCTTTACCCCCTCACTCAAGCACTTGTCAACGCGGGTGCCAATTGTTTGTGCCATACTTGTTTTGACTATGAAACAGCAAGCCAGGCCAGTAAAACATGGAAGTATATTTTGGGCTTGAGTCTTCTAATCCCTCTAAAAAGTCACAGACTGGTAGAAACCATGTTCTGTCATGTTTATGAATGGCTTGTTTATTGTTGGAAAATAAGGCTGGTGTGATGACTTCACCCTCTTGAATCATTCTGTAAATAAGGCCACAGCTGCTGGCAAACTTCAAAAGGACAATTATTTCACCTTGATTATTTGGGCCTGTATTCCCCTGCTGACTTCAGCTGTGTTATCTGCTAAATTACAGAGCAGATCCTCAGACCTGACTCCTCTGATTTACATTTATACAAATCGGCCACTAAGGATGTGTAGTTTGTCTTTATTGAACAGCTGCACTGTTAATGAGAGGGTTTTGAGAACCACACATGAAGGCATGAATTCATATAATAAAAATCATTTCACTCATAAAAGAAGCTTTACTGGAGAGAGGAAATAATAGATACAGGTTTACGTACGCTTCCTCAGTCTGCCATGGTCTCCCTCAAATCTCACACCATTTGTTGAGCTAATGCCGCTTCGTCGGACTGACCAGGAGGCTCAAATAAACAGTCCATAGTTTTGATAGTGCCACAGAGTCACAACAAAGTACACTAACATAGTATACTAAACTATTATATGCAATGTTGTTTGTAGCTTCACGCAGCTCGATGGAAAATGATACTCTGTGTTGCCAGATGGTGTATTTACGACGTCTATCAGCAGGGGATAGTGCTAACCAGCTAAACCCTGACCTCTTGCCTATTACCTTCAGAGAAAATAGCTTTCCAGGGACATTACAATGATGGCTGCCGAGTGAAATGACTTGTCTTTGCAGCAAGCTCTGTAGCGGATAGCAGAAACATGATTCCTTCTTCAAGAATGGTGCAATATCTCATTACATATCATCCGATCCTTGTGCGTTTAACTCGGCAAAATGTGACAAGTAATTTCTTTAAACAGAGAAAAATGCAATTAGAAATGACAAAATCACAACCTAACAGAATTTTTGATGTTTGATATATAGCGTAATGAAGCAGGACAAGTGATTTCAATGTCTTGTTGCACAATACTGTTGATGGCCATGGATGGCTGGGATAAAAACAGAATAGCATGGAAGTGAAATGATTTATTGCCGATTGTTGAGTCATGCCTGGTTGGGACACAGTGTAACAGAATGACTGATTTCTTTCTAGTCTTGAATAGCCAGACTTTTAACTAAGAACATTAAAAGAAAAGTTCATCCAAAAATTAAAATTCGGCCATCATTTACTCACCCTGAACCTGTTCCAAACCTCTGTTTTTCTTCTGCTGAACACAAAAGACCCAAACAATTGCTGACTTCCATATATATATATATATAGACCATTTCGCTAGATGTAAACAACACTGGTCCAGAAGCGCTTCCTGTTTTTTTTTTTTTTTTTTTTTTTTTATTTCACATATACAAATACATTTTAATGTATAGGTGCTAATGTAACATTTTCATCCAGTCAAATGTTATGTTGGTTATATTTTTTTGTGATGTTTGTGTAAAGTTAAAAAAAAAAGAAACAGGAAATGTATCGGGACCAGTATGTTTACATCTAGCGATATATATGGTCTATATATCTATATATATATATATATATATATATATATTTTTTTTTTTTCCATGCCGTATTAGTCAGTAAGGTCCATCAGCCGTTTGGTTAGCAACATTCTTCAAAATATCTTTATTACATTCAACAGAAAAAAATAAATTCATACAAGTTCAGAATAAGTTGAAGGTGAGTAAATGACGACAAAATTTTTAGTTTTGGATGAACTAACTTTTTAACCAATAGGTGGTTCATACACAGTTTTTTGTTGGTTACGACAGTCACTGTGTCAGATTATGCGATTTTGACTCCTAAAATCATTGTCGTGAACAAGAAACATGTCAGACTACATGTTGCTGTCATCGAGACAGTGGGACTAGACAGAAGGTGCCTTGAGTACTAGCGTGTTTTGCTCATCAGAAAAGAACAAAAAAGAAGGAAAACCTGACAGTGAACACAAATCTGGATTGCATGAAGAGGACAGTATGGACTGTCAGAGAGAACTGAGGTTAAGTAGTTTTTACTTGACCTGTTTTTCTCTGTCACGGTCGTCCCTCAAGGAAACATCATAAATGCAGAAGTATTGTTGATATAGCTCCACAAATGTTTCTTCCACTGTAAAATACCACCTAGCAGGGCCAACTGTCTCTCTTTGGTTTCAGCTTGTTTTGGAAGCATGTATGATGGTGCTTCTGTGCTTCTATTGGCCAGTGTCACAGATGCGAGAAAAAAAAATAAACATGCTAGTGTTTCTGTGGTGATGATGTGAAGCAACACAGACGTGGCATCGATTGTCGTCCACTATGACACACTACAAGAGATGAAACGATCTTGCGCCTGGAAGCCCATAGTCGCTACATCAAGCAGATCATGCCAAAATAGGGCTAAAATCATGCAGTCTGAACTGGGCTTAAGTCTTAATCGGGCCAAGACTCGACTGACATTTCCCTGTTAAAAAATCCAGCATACCCTTATGAAAAAGAAGTTTATGCAAGTGTGCTATTAGTATACTTCTTTTAAACTTACTACATAAAGTATACTTAAAAATATACTTGAACTTCACTTAAGTATACTTAATAAAATAAACTTGAAGTATACTACTTTTTGGTAAGGGTATGCTGGTTAGGTATGTTTTGAAGCATGGCTGCTGGTTTGAGCTGGTTTTAGGTGGTCCTTAGCTGTTAATGAGCTGGTTTGAGCTGGTAATGTGCTGGTCACGAGCTGGTTTAAGCTCGTCTTGTTATGTTTGCGGGAAGGAGCAAGGTGCAAGAGTATCCAAAAGAAGTCTTTATTTTAAGCCATAAAGTGAAATACAAGAAATCCAGGAGTTAAGAAAACACAACTTGTAGATACAAACAATGGCAGACAACCGACCAGGGGAGAAACTAGGACTTAAATACTAGAGGGGTAATTAAGGAGAACAGAAACAGGTGTGCAGCTAATTAATCAAAAACCATGGAAACAAAAGAGGAACTGAATTAAGAGACAGGAACACAAGGAGAAACAAGACCAAAAGCCAAAGAACACGTGACAGGTTATGTGCTGGTCCTAAGCTGGTCCTGAGCAGGAGATGCTTATAACCTTATGAAAAATAAGTTTATTCAAGTGTGCTATTAGTATACTTATTTTAAACTAAAAATAGGAAAGTATAGTTTCAGTCTACTTTAAGTACTTTATGTACTTCTCAGAAATATACTTAAAATTACATTTAAGTACACTTGACTTATACTTAGCAAAGGTCTAAATATATTTAAGCTATACTATATAAGCTTAGAGAATCCATGTTTTCATTGTTATACGACAGGGGCGCTATTACACGTCTTCTGTACAGAATTGCCAAAACACAAACAAAGAAGAAACCAAAACAATAGATGCTTCCACATGTAATCTAACACGATCTTCAGGCCAAAAAAAAAAAAAAAATCAAAACTGTGAAACGTTATGGGAATAAAATGCTGACCCATGAAGAGGTAATGATGACTGTCAAGGTTTAGGGTGTTGCTCAACTCCATCTATGTTTTGATTATCATTCTGAATCTAGCTCAGTCTTTTTCAGATTTTTATTCAAAATATATATATATATATATTTTTTTTTATTTATTTATTTATTTATTTTTTATTTATGAAACTTACCCACATTCAAGTGTTTATAAAAAAAATGCATGACGCTAAAATAAAATGTTTTGTTTACAAGTAGATACCCTCTTCTATCTTTTGATGTTTTGTTTGTTCAGATATTCATATAACAAAATATATACAAATTAATACTATATTATAAATATCAATACTAGAAAGTGGGCCAATTTAGTCCCAAGGAGTACTGAAATAGTACACTTACAAGTATACTACTAGTACACTAATATTTTTATACTTACTACATAAAGTATACTTAAAAATGTACTTGAACTTTACTTAAGTATACTTAATAAAATAAACTTGAAGTATACTACGTTTTGGTAAGGGGACCAGCACATGACCAACTAAGAACCAGCTTAAACCAGCTCATGATCAGCTAATGACCAGCTTAAACCAGCTCAAACCAGCAGCCATGCTTTAAAACATGCCTAACCAGCGTATGCTGTTTTTTTCATCAGGGTAAAGAGACCGACTACAATTGTTTTTGTTTTTATGTGCCATTTAGTGGTAGACTTTTGTCTGAGATTACATCACAATTATAGATGAGTGGAAAAAAGAACATTTATACAATTCAGTAAGATGTCTCTGCACTCTGTGTTTAGATTTTTCAACACAGACTTTGTACAATTGTACAACCTGTTTATGCCCTACACGTTTCCGTCATGAAAATATTTTCAACATTTTTAATTTTTCGTTCAAATTTTTTGTCCTAGGTTTTGCACTAAATCAGAACCACACCAGTGCAGAAAAGATGTCAGGAGTCTGATTAGTAAAAGTTCAAGTCAAGTCAAAACCAAGATGAAGTTCCATTGTCAGTCAAAACGAAAACTGGGGAGTTTGACCACTTGGTGGCGCTATAACAGGAAAAAAAAAAACATGAACATGATTGTAACTATGCAAATGTTAGTCTGATTGACTCGAACTTTGTCATACAGTGTCATTGCCCAAGGTGCCACTAATATCTATGAGGACACTACTGTATCTTGAAAAACATGGCCGCCATCAACCAATCAAATTTGAGCACCTATTAGATGAGGTTAACAGAGGCCGGTCAGAATGAAACTTGATGGGCCTGTTTGACTCATGGCTCTAGAGCAGTGTTTCCCAACCCTGTTCCTGGAGGCACACCAACAGTGCACATTTTGGATGTCTCCCTTATCTGACCAATATATTTCTGGTCCTCGAGTCTCTACTAATGAGATGATGAGTTGATTCAGGTGTGTTTGATCAGGAAAAGTTGGAAAATGTGTAGTGTTGGTGTGCCTCCAGGAACGAGGTTGGGAAACACTGCTCTAGAGGTCTGTGAGAAATTTGAAAGAAATCAACCACTAGGTGGCACTATCATGTTTTATGCCTCATATCTATGAGCCAGTGTTTCAAACATACACACAATATTCATATCATATGTTAGATCTCCTCATTCTGAACAACTTTGTCTCTAGAACCACTGTTGTCAATTAAACGGTTTGTTAAAATTCTTACATTATGTAAAATAGCTACTTTTTTTGAACTCGTCCTAAACAGTTTGTCTGGTTTTCATTAAAATTGTAAATACCATCTTCAGATGGTCCTAGCAAAAAGTTGTCAAAAGGTTTTTACTATAACCACCTGTTCTTGAAAAACGCACAAATGAATTTGATGAAGAGCTCGCCAAAGTGGATATGAGGCTATATCTCCTCAATGCTTTAACGCAGGGGTGGCGAATGTCGGTCCTGGAGAGCCGCAGCCATGAACAAGCTAATCAAGGTCTGAAGGGTTACTAGAAAGCTGCAGGCAGGTGAGTTTTAATTAGGGTTGGAGCTGAACTCTGCAGGGCTGCGGCTCTCCAGGACCGGAGTTCGCCACCCCTGCTTTAACGTGTTAAGACTAAACTTGGAGTTTGTTATGAAAACCATGTCCTGAGGTTACCTGCATAATTTTGGGACAGTGCCACCCAGTGGTTAGGAGATATGAAAAATGCTAAATGGATCTAAGGCTGTTTTTCTTCCATTCTTTGCCATATTGCTACCAAACTATGTGTGTTTTTCTAAAATCATCTTACGATGTCTATAATTGCTCACATGTCCTAAAACACTTGAACTGTCAGAGTTCTGTGTGCCGTTTGGACTGTTTATGTTTGTTTTTCCCATTGTGCCCATATTTGGTTCTTCCTGTCCTCATTTTGTCCTGATTAGTTTATTTACTACACCTGTCTGTGTCTTAATCACCACCCTTTATAAGTCTGCTTGTGTTTTGAGTTTGCTGTCGGTCCTTGACGTTATTTGGATGTGTGTGGATTATCGTTCTGTTCCTGCCTGTTCCTACTAAGAGTTATATTAAATTGTTATTTGTATCGTATCTCGTCTCTCGACTCATCTATCCAGCACGTCCGTGACAGAAGGACCGACCGACAGTTTATCCCCGGCGTTTCCCTGCTTTATTTTTTCCGTTTTTTTTCTCAGTGTTTGTTTTTTTTGTTTTTCGTTATGGATAACCCTGCCGTCCTCCTCCTCCTCCTGGAGCAGGGGAATCGCTCTCTCGTGGACCACACTAGAGACTTTGTCCACCTCGTACCACTCACACACTTCCCGGACAGCAGCCTTTGCACATTTTACCGTGCAGGACTGAACATCGCCACGAAAGCGCAGCTGTCCGGGGAGGGTCCACGAGAGAGCTTCGCCGACTACATGGAGTGGGTGCTGGTGTCCTGTAGATCTTCGTTGACCGCGGAGGATGACACCAGCCCCACTCAAGACCCAGAGCCCAGCCAACCAGCACCCCGACACGCGGAGTTTGAGCCCGAGCCCACCGCGGATGACGAGCCAGAGCCACGAGCGACAGAGCTAAAGATCGCCACAGAGCCAGAGCCCTACACGTCCGATCAGGTGCGAGAGCCGGCTACATCTACCATGACGGGGGAGTGCAACATGGAGCAAGTGAGGGCTATGGAGAGCCCTGCCCACTGCACCACTGCTGGGGGTGAGCTGGATGATAACTCTGGGGACTTGATTGACTTTTCTACGGAAGATCTAGAGAATAACTCTGGGGATTTAATAGACTTCTTTACAGAAGTATCTACCTGTCACGTTATGCCTGCCAGTATGGAATCCCCACCCACCCTCCCTCTTCTGCCTATGTCAACATCTGTCTGCTCACCGCTGTCCCCTGACAGCCCCTCTGCTCACCCTCAGCCCACCACCTGTGCAGTGGGTTCGCCGCGGGTCTGCCAGCTTCCATCGGCGTCAGGGCTGGAGGATCCCTCATCTCCGCCTCCAGCCTCAGAGTCCAGAACTCCGCCTCGGCCCTCCGACCCTGCGGCTCCACCACGGCTCTCAGCGCCCTCGTCTCCATCGTCGCCCATCGGTCCACCAGCTCCACCGGGCTCCCTCGTCTTTCCGGCTCCGCCCTGGTCGGTCGTCGGCCCTTCATCACCTCAGGACTCTATTCCTCCGGCTGCGCCTCGTCACTCCGTCCCACCGGCTCTGTGGACCTCCTCCCTCCCTCTGGCACAGCCTCCATCCTCTGTCGCTCCGGCTCCGCCGCGGACCTTCGGATCTCCGCCTACGCCTCGGTCGCCAGAGCCTAGGGCTCCGCCTTGGCCCTCCGGATCCTCGGTGTCGCCCTGGATCTTCGGCTCTCCGTCTCCGCCTCGGGCTCCTCCGCCAGCGGCTCCGCCTCCGTCGGTCGCCCCCCTGGAGTCGTCAGCCTTTTCTCCACCATGGCTCCTCCCTCCGTCGGCTCCACCGTGGGTCGTCATGATGGCTGTGGTCTGGGTCTCGCATGGCTCCTCCTGCTCCGGGTCCCTCCTGAGTTCTCCCTGGCTCCTCCCTCCGTCGTCACCACCCTGGACTTTGTTTATTGTCCTCCTCCCGGAAGACCGTCCGCCACCAGAGCCTCCTCCCACAATGACTTTATTATTTCCACTCCCTTTCCACGCCGCGAGGTCGCGCCTTCCGGGAGGGGGGAGTAATGTCAGAGTTCTGTGTGCCGTTTGGACTGTTTATGTTTGTTTTTCCCATTGTGCCCATATTTGGTTCTTCCTGTCCTCATTTTGTCCTGATTAGTTTATTTACTACACCTGTCTGTGTCTTAATCACCACCCTTTATAAGTCTGCTTGTGTTTTGAGTTTGCTGTCGGTCCTTGACGTTATTTGGATGTGTGTGGATTATCGTTCTGTTCCTGCCTGTTCCTACTAAGAGTTATATTAAATTGTTATTTGTATCGTATCTCGTCTCTCGACTCATCTATCCAGCACGTCCGTGACATGAACCCTTGCAGCAATATTTTTACATGAATTTGTAAATTCATAAAATACTTATGTTTTCTTGTGAGATCAAGTTGGATTGTTTTTTGTTTATCCAAAAGTATTTATTTAGACAATACATATACAGAAAATAAAGCAGAATGATATTTGCTATCATGTTTTTTAGCTGCTTTGAGCATCTCATAAATAAATATTTTTTTGCTACAACCTTGGAAAACATTAGTGAACTTAGTAAATAGTTGTTCTAAACAGCACCAGTCAGATTGGAACAGACATTTTCAGCCATTTTATGGGCAATATGCATGAAAAAGGACAATGAAGGCCACCTAAGTCTTTAATCTAGGTTCTTGCTACTGTATATTGAATATGTTTTTTTTTTTTTTTTATTTCAGTCTACCTCCATTTACTGATGATACAAATCAAACTCCTGTTTCTGCTTGAGATCATTGTTGTTTTGGGCCAAACCTCAGTTTTCGGGAAAACTTAAATCTTGTATATTTCATCTTCTTTTTCAGTACAGTAAGCTCACTAATACCTCTCTGTTATTCAATGGTCTGTTCAAAAAACTGATCGCATTTATGTTAATTACCATTTGTATTCATTGGCTCAGAAGATCAGATGGGCTTCATTAGTTTTCTAAATGGGATATGGAAATCAGCAATCTCATTTTTGATTAAAAACAGCTGGACTATATCACCCATACCATCAGCATTATCCCGAAACAAAGGCATAACAATGATTTTGGAAGATGTACACTCACCTTGGGATTACATCACTGTCGTATGTCAGTCCGAGTCATGTGCTGACTTAGGCTATTAGAGATTTCTCATTACTTTGAAATGAACACGAGATTATAAATATCACCATGATGAGACCTTGCACAGCAGAATGTTGGAACCGAGTGGATATGATGTCCTACCAGGTAGTCTAATGAGGGTGTGAGAGTCTGAATAGGCAGCCGTTAATGGCCGTTTAGGGGGTCCAGGTGAGGGGATGAATAGAGAGAGAGCGGGGTCGTTTATTCTCTGGGCTTGTACTTTGTAGTAGAGGAAAATGGAAATTGTTTGATGGGGTTACTGGGAGCTGCTGTCGGAAATAGCAACACACTAAACTCCTCAGGCTTTTTTCCTTGGAACAGAAAAGGAGAAATGTTGTGCTCACTGGTGAGCACTGAAGATGTAAAAGCTCCATAAAAGTATCTTTACATTGGTCTACATAACTTGTGCTCAATATTTCCAGTCTCCTTAAGCCTATAAAGCTTACTGCATCATAATAGTTAGACAAATCTCTGAAGTCATTAGTCATAAAGTCATTGACAGTTCACACTTTTTTTTAGCAAGTAAGAGGCCTTTTAGTGTAATTCTAATAACACTGTGCTTCAATATGTACTCAAAAATGTATATGCATTTTATTTGTCTGCTATACTGTTATCAGAATTTCATCTAAAAAATAAATAAATAAATAAAAAATAGAGAGAACTCAAGAATTCTCCTCTATCATAGTATAAGAGCTATAAAAGCCTGATATATATATTTGACAGGCCAATTTTAAAATACAAAAAATAATAATATCTGTTCTAATTGTTCAAACATTAAGAATGTTGTGTACACAAAAAATCATATTAAAACTTAAAATCAAGTAATGTTAGTGTTTTTTTTTTTTTTTTTTTTTTTTTTACATCTGGATGAATTGGCCATAACCTTAAAAATTGTCATGTGGTGTGACCATAATTTATTTAAAATTAATTCATTTCCATAACATGCTTGACATTTTTTTTTAGATGTCCTCAGTAATTAGTATTTAGAAATGTTGCATTTAATTTAAGTTTTTGTAAATAATGTTTTTTGTTTTATAATTTCAGCTTTCTTATATATTATCTAAAAGTTCAATAAGTTGTTTTAAAATATTTTATTTTTCTGACTATTTATATGGCAGGTTGTCAAATAAAATAAACATTTAAGATATTCTTCACTGGAAAATGCAAAATCGTCTTTTGAGTTTTTCTAAGTCTATTTGAAAAATTTGGTCACTCCGCCACAACAAATGGCTGTTTGAAAGGAAATCCATTTTGTAGGGGTACAACTATAGTGGACATTATTGAGAGCACTAATTTAGTCCCATAATGCACTGCAATAATGAGCGCCCAACTGATGTACACTCAATACCAAGGAATACATGTAATGCACTATGTCACACAAAATGAATTCCTGCAGAACATGGCTTCCCAAGCGTAATCATAAACGTGTGTGTTTCTTTTTAATTGATTATTTAATTAATTTTTATTTAAGCTAGCTACGGATTTCAAGATACAGAGATCTATCTTGCTACTACTGGAGATTGGCAGTTAGCTAAGTGTCAAATGATTTTCACACAAAACGGCAGCCCGTCTTGTGTAGTTAGTGTCAAAATTCGCTCACTTTTTTTCATCGACTTTTTCCAAATGGGCTATAATAGAATAGTGAAGGAGTGTGTAGGTGATTCCCAAAAGAGCAAAGCAGACTGATTTGGTTCTCAATCTGACTCAATTATATGGTCATAGGTCAGCAATTTTTTTTTTCCTCACACAAACCTAATGTATGACTTCAGAAGACTAGAAGTAGGTAATTTATTTATTTTTTGTTACAACAAAGAAAACCAACTTTGTAATGACATGAGGATAATTAAATGACTGATGAGTTTTAATGTCTACATTTAATGAAACATTCATTGGCAATCTAAAAAAAAAAAAAAAATAAACAAGGGCCTTATCAGAGGAACATATCTGTAGCAGCTCAGTGATTTGGTTAGTTCCTTCATTTGGTACATTGTGCAAGTAAATATTGCAATCAGCGTCCAATCAAGTAATCAAGTTGGAAATTTATAGATATATATTTACGCAGCACAGATTATTTTCAGAACCTGCAATTCTGAAGACAGCTGACAAATACATGGCACAATAGACAGCATCTGGCAGCCATGCCATTAAATTGCTTGAATGACACTCTGCAGTAGTTTTAGCATCCGTCAGTGTTAATCTTTTATAGTGGCACAAATCTTCCATTCCTCCGTCTCATTTCCTAATTATTTTCTAAGGCTCTTCGAGTGGAACCAAACTGTTTTGTTGTAGAGCGAAATCTGCTTCCTCAACATGATGGTTCCCAGGGGCAGCCATGCTTACCAGGAGGACGATGGTAGCCGACCATGTGCTTGCACCTTAATCGCTTGTGCTAAAGCCCTGCGCAAGGGCAAAGGCCAACGGGGTCTTGTTAATGATGTCAAAGGCCAGGACTAGTAAAACTAGACCAGACCTCCAAACACAGTAAGAGGAAATGGAAGACGGCCAGTAAAACTGCTTTGCTACTTTTTCATCATCGCTTGCTCGGTTTGCAGACATTTCTAAAAAAGAGGGGGGGGAATGGTTACTTGCTTTGAATTATTAAATAACTTCATCAAGATGAAGAACCAGGCTTTCCAACAAACCAGCAATCTAAGCCTGTAACATGATAGACAAAAAAACTCCTAATGGGGCACAAAGTTCAGTGAAATTACCATGCAGTTGTGCCTCATTTGGCTTATGTAGCAAGCAAACACTCTACAAAGAAAGTACTTATTTTCACGATTTTTCATCTTTTGACCCGTTCCTTGAAGAGAAGCATATGGTGGTGGGAGACATATGCTGTTGCAGGTTCTCATCATTTGGAGCGAGGCCAGGTAGACATCTTCTAAAAGTCAATGTTATTTTTAGCTGCAACATTTCGCATGTTGGGAAGTGTAATCGTTCACGGCTTCCTCTCTGAACTCAAGCAGCATTCACTGTAATGCACAGCATTACAAGAAATGATATCTTCTGATCCAGTGCACCAAAACCTCAGTGTCTGCATTACACAATTTGAAGGCAGGCTGAAATAAAACAACCTTGCTTCTGATGTGATGCAATAAGAGTTTCTAAGTTGAATATATTCCCCACCACACTGTGTAGTTGTAGATTCACTTGGTGTTATTCAGTAGTTTGTCAAACCAGCCGTGCACTTACGCCTTGGAAACAAACCGTTTTTCTGTAGAGTCGAAGGAGGCAGTCTGGAAGTTCAATATAAAACATATTTTGTATATTTATGCTGCCTAATTTTTACAAATTACTGAATTAAATATGCTAAAATGTGCTTCGCCTCAATTTATTGTTTACTTTTTATTTATTTTTTTAAATAAGAAGAAAAAGATGAAGAAAACTAAACTAAAATGTGTCCCTTGAACACAAAACCAGTCATAACATTTTTGAAATTGAGTTTTATACATCACCTGAAAGCTGAATAAATAAGCTTTCCATTTGTTAGGATAGGACAATATTTGGTATAGAGATACAACTATTTGAAAATCTGGAATGTGAGGGTGCAAAAAGTAAATAAATAGGGATGAGCAGGGCACAACCTCAGGTGGGGATAGTTGTAACACGCGTGGTTTAAATATTTCCACGCAAGCTAGCAACCAAATTTACGGCGTTTACTAGTTGCCATAGCAACACTATACAGAGAAAAAAAAGTGTGCCAAAATTCAAAAGCCTTTTGAATATATCGCTGGATATTTATTTTAGCATAATAAAAGTAAATTTCTGGCTGAAGTAAGTTTTTCATCTCAGTTTTTAGTATCCATTTAAAATGAAAGAAATCTGCTATTACTTTAATCTCCAATCTTTTATTTATCAGTTTATTAATGCTTGGCAAACCATCAGAAGACACTAACCGGTTTTATATTCCTGTAACACCCCTTGGACTGTTTGTGTTGGTTTTGCCCATTGTCACCCCCTGTTGGACTGTTTATGTTGGTTTCTCCCTGCTGTGCCCATATTTGGTTCTTCCTGCCCTCGTTGTGTCCTAATTAGTTAACCTTGTTTCACCTGTGCCTTAATTACGTTCATCGTTATCACCTGTCTTTATAAGTTGCATTCAGTTCTGTGTTTGTCGTCCGGTCTCGTCAACGTCTACGTGAATGAGCATGCATGCATGCTAACCTGCCTGCAGATTTACCTGTCTTGGAAACTATCTGTGGATTATAATAAAGACTTTATCGTGAACCGTCACCTTCGTTTGCCCTTTCCGTGCACACATTGTTTTGAACTATACTGTATAGCTGTGTTTTGCGTCCAGGGTTGTCCCACGCATGGTTGCCATGTGTTCATTGTGAACCTCAAAAATTAGACTTTTTTTAATTCTTAAAAAACACCATTATTTTATTTAAAAAAAAAAAAAAGTTAATTTTATTTTGACAATACTGTAGTTTGTCGTATATATATATATATATAGATACACTTTTTTTCCATTCGATCAGACAACATTTTAAGCGGTCATATGGTCATGTTACAAAATGCCCCTCACATGTTACAATGTACCCCACATACAGGGCATGTTGTCACTTTTCACTTCCTTTCTTTTGAGGTAAATAACGAAAAACGTACACTGCAATTATGAAACGAAGCTACATTTTCACACTTGTCTAATATAAACATGTAGCTTTGTATCATAATTACATTGTGTACGTTTTTCGTTATTTATCTCAAAAGAAAGAAAGTGAAAAGTGACAACATGCCCCGTATGTGTGCGCACGGCACTTCTGGGGGATTGAACGGCCCGGCATCCTCGCCCGTCAGC
Organism: Cirrhinus mrigala; assembly: GCA_036247105.1. Lineage (NCBI taxonomy): Eukaryota > Metazoa > Chordata > Actinopteri > Cypriniformes > Cyprinidae > Cirrhinus > Cirrhinus mrigala. Next base: position 3,233,255 of record CM070016.1, on the reverse strand, counting down.
TATCTAACGGGTGCGGCAGCTCGTTGCTTTTGACGGCGAACGATCCCCCTCAACGCTCCCTTCCTCTGGACGCACGAGAACACCAACGTACATGAACGCGGTAGAGACCAGTCTCCCGAAGAGAGGTGCGCTCGGCTTTTCCAACAGCGGTGGTGATGAGGCTTCATTTGCGTCAGGTGCGCCTCATCACACGCCGCCAGACCTGGCTGTTTCGGCGCCCCTCCTCTCTCGCACGCCCACTCCCGTCGGGAGCCTGGTGAAGGGCGGCGATTACCGGACGGAGTGACGATGATAAGCAGGAGGGAGGCAGCTGACTCGTCACATTATATATATATATACAGGTGCATCTCAAATAATTAGAATATCGTGAAAATGTAACTTGTAACTTATTTCAAAAACTGAAACTTTCATATATTCTAGATTCATTACATGTAAAACATGTCAGTTTTTTTAAATTAATTAATTAATTAATTAATTAATTTATTTATTTTTAATTTTGATGATTACAGCTTACAGCTCATGAAAGTAAAAAATCCAGTATCTCAAAATATTAGAATATTTCCTAAGATCAATTAAAAAATGGATTTGCAAAACAGAAAAGTACAAGTTCTTTAAAATATGTTCATTTATGCACTCAATACTTGGTTGGCAGCACATGTTACAGCAAATTCCTTGCTCCTAGCACAAATTACAGTATCAGTGAAGTGTGACATGTAAACGATCAGCCTGTGGCACTGCTGAGGCACTATTGAGCCTTCAGATCATCTGTATATTGTTGGATCGACTGTTGCTCATCTTTCTTTTGAAAATATCCCATAGATTCTCTATTGGGTTCAGGTCAGGCATATTTGCTGGCCCGTAAAGCATAGTAACATCATGGTCAGCAAACCACTTGGAAGTGGTTTTTGCACTATGGGCAGGTGCTAAAGTCTTCCTGGAAAAGGAAATTAGCATCTCCATAAAGCTTGTCAGCAGATGGAAGCATAAAGTGTATCAAAATCTCCTGGTAGACGGCTGCATTGACTTTGGACTTGATAAAACACAGTAGACCAACACCAGCAGACGTCACGGCACCCCAAATCATCACTGACTTTAGAAACTTCACACTGGACTTCAAGCAGCTTGGATTCTGTGCCTCTCCAGTCTTCCTCCAGATCATGATTTCAACATGAAGTGCAAAATTTACTTTTATCTGAAAACCACTGAGCAACAGTCCAGTTCTTTTTCTCCTTAGCCCAGCTAAGATGCTTCTGACATTGTTTCTGTTTCAGAAGTGGCTTGGTAGCCCTTTTCCTGAAGACATCTGAGCATGGTGAGTCTTGATGCGCTAACTCAAGCTTCATTCCACTCCTTGAGAAGCTCTCCCAAGTGTTTCAATTGGCTTTACTTGACAGTATTCTCAAGCTTGCGGTCATCCCTGTTGCTTGTGCACCTTTTACTACCCATTTTCTTCCTTCCAGTCAACTTTGCATTTAATATGCTTTGATACAGCACTCTGTAAACAGCCACCCCTTTCAGTAATGACCTTCTGTGACTTATCCTCTTTGTGGAGGGTGTCAATGATTGTTTTCTGGACCATTGTCATGTCAGCAGTCTTCCCCATTATTGTGGTTTCAAAGAACAAGAGATACCCGGAATTTATACTGTAGGGATGGACATTTAATGAAACTCAAATGTAAATATTCTAATATTTTGAGAGACTGGATTTTTGACTTTCATGAGCTATAAGCTCTAATAATCAGAATTAAAACAAAAAAACAAAACAAAAAAAAAAAAAAAAAAAAAAAACGAAATATTTTACTTTACATGTAATAAATCTAGAATATATGAAAGTTTCAGTTTTTGAAATGTTGCAAACAACAAATTAACTTTTTCACAATATTCTATTTTTTGAGATGCACCCGTATATATATATATATATATATATATATATATATATATATAGAGAGAGAGAGAGAGAGAGAGAGAGAGAGAGAGAGAGAGAGAGAATCACCTTTAAAGTTATTAACATGGAACATGATCTTTACTTAATGTCCTTATGATTTTTGGCATAAAACAAAAATCCATAATTTTGACCCATACTGTGTATTTTTGGCTACTGGTTTTGTGGTCCAGGGTCACAAATATGAGGGATTATAACAAATTATTAAGTTTGAGAGCAGTGCAACACTGGAGTTAAGAATCTTTTTTTTTTTTATAAACTCAAAATGACTTGAATATATCCCTTTTCCTGTGATGAGCATGTATTAAATTTCAGAATTGAAATAGTGGGGTTGGACAAAGGTATGTTAACGCCAATGTCATAATTACTGTAATTACTAGATCACAATCAAAATGTTCTACTCAGAGCTGTTTGGAATTATGGGTTTCTATAGCAACACTTTTAACGGCAAAATGAACCAGTGTAATTTGAGTAATCAAAAAAAAAAAAGAGAGAGAGTTGATGACTTACACAAAAAAAGTTGATGACTTACACATTTTGTTTGTCATGATAATCTTCACAAATAAACATGACTTCACCACTTTGAAATTTCTGACAACTCTTTCAGTCTTTATTAAAAAGCTTTTTTTTCCCTTGAAAGTTTGAGTTTGAGTAACTTTTTTAGTTTGCAAGTCTGTGAGGTATACAATGAGGTAGATGAGTTTATCTGTTTGATGTGATGACATTTAGTGTCTCAGACTACCAGACACTAAACCTATTTAGACACCTTATTATTTATGTTTTAAAGCCCTTTAGCTGGTGTAAATAATAATAATAATAAATAATAATAATAAAATAATTAAATAAATAAATTACAGTGTCGTGTTGCATTTGTCGTCCATCCACTCATCATCCACACAAAATCATCCACTTTATCCCGCCAGCTAAAAAAAAAAAAAAAAAAAAAAAAAAAAAAAATGACAGAAGTATACAAATAGTCCAATTCTGTGGGAAAACCACAGACTCAGCAACACTGGAAATTATTACAAAGAAATATTATAATTAAAATGATTAATTTTTAGAAGTTGTAGTTTCGAGTTCTGCAGAAGTCTAATTATGGTAATTCTGCCATGGAGTGAACCACGGTCATCCCAAAAATTTGCTGGGGCCCCATTTGGTCATAATATACCACATACCACAGTACAAACATTGTAGTGGAATCTCTATTGTTAACTTTTAAATATACCTCCATAGCTCCATAAGGTGAAGTGCAGACGCTAATGTATCAATGACAACACTAGCGTAAAGACATGCTGTTAATGGCATGAGCTCCACACATCAGCCCGGGCTGTTGAGTGAAGTGGTTTTCTGATGAAAATTCACCTGACCGTGAAGGTGGATCGAAGCCAACCTATGACCAAAACTGGAAGCGACCGTCTGTCAGTACGCGGGCTGTCAAGATCCTTTCATGTGCCTGTTCGGTGTTGTTACAGGTGGCTGTCATCTCTTTGTCTTAGTTCTCAGTTTGACTGAAACTGCTGCTAACTGCCTGCTCGTAGCTTTACTGGAACAGTGCAGCTGGTATCCAACAGTCTTGATTTAAAGGCTTCACAAGAGCTCCTACAGATGTCCCGAGAAATGCTTCTGGCAGGGGCCCCCATACTGGCGGCTCCTGTAGCGTAGACGCTCCTGGCCTGCTGTCGCTAATGTGGGAGCAAGTACTAATAACTAATCACGGCCATTAATATATACAGCCTGTCACCTCAAGCTGCTAAGCCAAGCTTTTTTTTTTCAACTTTGCAAGAGTACAAAGCTAATCAAACACAAGTGGGAGAGCAATAAGTCAGACAGAGAGGTTAGAATGAATTACCGGGGAACAGTTCACATAGCGAGTCAATTGCTGGAATTCGCAAGTATTATTACTATCTGCGCAATCATTTTGAAATACCGCTTCGGAATTGCATCCTTCAGTGAAATTTAATGTAGTATCTTTAGGTGTGCCGTGCCAGCAGAAGACATTAGACAAATACATTGCGCCCTGTAACTGCATTAGCTTTTTATATGCACTTTTTAAGAACGTAACCAGGAACACATTGCTCATAAAACCCTCCTTCCACTTTGGCCCCTGGCCCTTGTCATAGCCTGGCAGCTTCTTGTAAAATCGACTTATATACACAATGGTGGGAAACATGTGAACTTTAACCTTCGCCCAGGTCAGATCTGGGACAGAGCCGATCCCTTCGTGTGATGAAGACAAGTGAATTCTAAATTCCACTGTAAGGTCAAGTGGACACATAACAGCATACAGTAGCTATGTAGCATGTTCAGAAATCAATCTTAATTTATTCATTTAAAGCAAAGGACTGGGCTGTTTAAACTGAACTTTAGGTAAAACTTTCGGGTGAAGTCTATATATCACTGTTAATTTTGACAGGCATATTTATTTAGTCTTAGTCTTTATCTTGAGACTAAAATGCTTAATAGTCTTAGTCACATTTTAGTCATTTGAGTCTTTCATAGTTTTAGACTAGTTTTAGTCGACAAAAAATCAGTGCATTTTTGTCAACTTTAAGTCATTACTTTTAGTCAAACTAAAGTTATCAGCATTTATTTTGGTAGCTATTTTAGTCTTCAAACAAAAATAATCATTAATTCTTTAGACAAAAATCAAAGCTTATGATATATATATATATATATATATATATATATATATATATATATATATGAAGAGCTCAGATGCAAAACCAGCTAAAAGCCATCTCGGTCAAAAATGAGATAAAGATACTGAGTGAATGCTCCATCAAATACTTTTACTTAAAACTCGCTAAATTCCAGCCTCAGCGCAATCAGAAGTACCAGTACTTACATAGAAACCTATACAAAGTAGCCAGAAAGAAAAGCTAATTTTAAAGAAATTACTCAGATGGATTTAGAGGCTTTTGCATCTGAACTCTTCATATATAATTTAAAATTTTTGAAAAAGAGGCACAATAAGACAAATACGCTAGAGATACAAATTAAACTCATTTTTCAGATAAAGTAAGTTTAATTAACATGTAGGCTATACATTTATTTAACATCTTTTGTTGGTTGACATTAATGAGAGATAGGTATTTAATTAGGAATGCTGTCCCTTTAAGACGGAAGGCATGCATCTAATACTGACACATTCAGTTTTTACCCACCTGTTTATGTTCACTTAAGCCATAACTTACATAATTTACGTGAGATACTCAACATAATAGACATTTGGACTACTGTGTGTGCATCGAATTGATCGCGCGCTGTCTGAGAACTGAAGACGTGGAGTGTGCGCGAGAGAGCGCAATTCTGGTGTTTGTCTGTCAGCGTGATTCCGCCTATCCCACTAACTTTAAGTTAATCGACAACCAGTTGTGACTACCGGGAAAACGGGACATCCGGTGACTCTATCCCTAGCCCTTCAGATGCTGAGGCCATTGTTTCAGATCGCACGTTCGCGTTTTGGTAGCCTATCTTTCCATTGCAGCTGCTATACTGAGACTAAACATGCAAACGCCCCTTATCCAATTGCAATCTAATGACAGAGCCGCACATTCTGAAAGAGGACGGTAAGCCTGTGGGATGTATTTTCAATGTCCGGTAGTCCTCAAATAACATTCTCGTCCCATCTCGTCTTGTTAACGAAGAGGCGGCATGAATTTCGTCATACTTTTTATCATCAAATATTAGTTTTAGCTCGTCAACGTCTCGTCTTCGCCACAGAAAAAAATGTTTGTTAACGAATATTTTTCGCCGTCGTCTTCGTTGACGAAATTAACACTGCTCTATATACAATAGCATTCATAATGCCTTATAATATTTATATATTTATTTATGCCTACTATTATAAATAAGGTAATGCTTTGGATTACGGAACGCAGTTCACTATTAACTACTTGCTTATTAGCAGCATATTGCCTGTTTATTAATCACATATTAATGCCTTATTCTGCATGACTATTTCCTAACCCATACCTGAACTTAACAACTACCTCACCTACTATTAATAAGCAGCAAATTAAAAGTTTATTAAAGGAAAAGTTTTACCATAATAAATTATATTTGCTAATTGTTAAACTTTTCAAGATTTTAATGTACTATACCATCACACCGATGAATATAACTTTAAATTTGCTGTTGATAATGTGTAATGTGTGAAACTACAGATTATAACAGGTATAGCTTATCATAAAATAGACCCCAATGCAAAGCAGCTAACTTGGCTACTAACCAATTTAATAATAAAAATAGACTTGAAATTAGGGCTGTCAGTTTAACATGTTAACTTAATTAATTAGTTATGAAAAATAACGCAAATAATATATTTTAATGCAGTTAATAAACTGGCCCCACCCCCTGACCCGTACGTCATCTTATCTTTTATATAGTTTATTGTTCACAAAAATGATGTAGGGCAACAACTTCATAGTTGCAGTTATGCCCTAAAATCACACGGGCAGCAAGAGCAAGCAATATGACACGAGTGCTGATTTTGCCCCGATCTATCACAGGTTTAAATGTGATTTTATACAACACTTCAGTAAATAAGAAGTTGATATTCTGTTATATTTTAAACACAATATTATGTGTTTTTGCTCAATTTTGCAGAGAACAAATTACCTTTGAAGCCATAGCAGAATTGTTGTGCACCTCGGAGCAACACAACAGTGTTTCGTTTCTGAATAAATACGCGTTTTGAACAAACTGTGCGAACCAATGATTCAAAAGCCCATTCATAACGAGAGCCATTTACTTTATTCCTGAATGAATCAGCCATTTGAACTATTTGAATGAATGAATGTCTCATAAAGACATTTACCGCCACCTGCTGGCAGATTTAGTTTTTTATTTAGAGTATAATTTAATAATAATAATAATAATAACATTAAACGGATAAAAATTCTGTCATCATTTACTCACCCTCATGTCGTTTCAAACCTTTCTTTTGTGGAACAAAGCTGTTTTGGTTAACAGTGACTTCATCGTATGAACAAAAAAATACTGTGTTGTTTCTCAAATTGTCTTCTTTTATGTTATAGCGTAAATGTTTATGTGTAATAAATTCTATGTTGAATCAAATAAAATATTTTTTTCTAAAGCTACAATTTGTGATTTCTACTTGATACTTTCTCATTTAACACAAAAATAGCTTTAGATTAAAAGTTTTAATCGACTGACAGCTCTACTTGAAATATTGATTTGAACTGAGTTTAATTTATTGTGTAGAACATTTCATTATGAAGAAAGTGTAGGTTTTAATATTATTCAGTTTCAACTTACTTGGACTTATGTTCAATCTAGAATAGAATAGAATAGAATAGAATAGAATAGAATAGAACAGGTACTTTTATAAAACTTTATAACAGCCATTTTATATGCTCAAACTACTACTTCGAGTCAATACAAGATTTTAAGAGTTACTGTACTGAATATGTTTTATGGGTACTACTGTATGTGACCCCGTTAAGATCATCATTAGATCATATTTGGCCTTACATTTGCCATAGTTGTTGAAATGAAAAACAGACATTTGCAATTAAAGTTTGTGCAATGCCGTCATCAAGTCCAAATCTACTGACACCAGCTGTGGGTCAACTGACACTTAGAGCAGAGACTATCACAATGAGCATGACCTACATTTGTGTACTGCAATGATAAAAATCTTTTTGGAATTGTATGTTTTAGAACTTTTTGTTAAATGTCTGCCCAATTTGAACTTGGCACTGAAATAGCTCTTTCCAGGCAGCCTGAAGAACCTGGAGGTGTCACAGGTGAAAGTTAGTTGTGTAAGCAGCTTGAATACTATTTATCTATATTACAAAGTTGCATGAATTTTATAATTTATCTAAATAAATTAATATAATTTATGATTACTTTATTAATAATCTCAATATGCATTCATCATAGTTTAATTATCTATCATAGGCTAAACAGAAAGTGTAATGCAAACATAAAAAGCTTTGAAATGCAGTAAACAGTTTTTTTTTTTTTTTTTTTAAGTTGTTGTTTTATATATAAACATTTATTTTCCTCTCCGCCTTTTACCACAACTTTGTATTATTTCACTGTTACATACAAGCCTTGTGTAAGTAAAAGCAGGTCAGCATAACCCAAGCACTATAAAACATTTTCCTCTCCCTTTTGGCTTACTTTGTTTTTGCAAAACACAAAGAGGATTGTACCCTTAGGTACTTACACTATCATAATATCCCAGCCTAAAAACACCACTGAAATGGAATCAGAGGCGACTATAGCAGATGGTCAACATCCCAAGGTTTGAACATATTTCTGAAATTGTTGGTACGTGATGTTATTGTGTCACCCCATCTCTTGTTTCCCGCACTCACGGTTAATTTAGGGACATTTCTTGATGCAGTAGATTGTGTTGGTAACCGTACTTAGGAAGAAATCGCAAAATTGTACTGTAGTGTTTAAATACAAGATTATAGTGGTGTTATATTATATATTTTTATATTATATTTTTTTGAGATTATAGTGGTGCATGTGACCATCATGTATGCCATGACATGAAAAGTCACTTTATTCTTTTAAGTGACATAAACCTTGCTCTGTAATAACCTCTGGAACATGAATTTAGCAGCTTGCGTGTTTACAGACTCCAAAAGGACAATCCTGAAGACACTTAGTGACATGAGTAAGACAGAGGGACAGCGAACACAGGAGATGTTATTCCACTGGGATGAATCCACCTTTACCAGAGACCTTGAGATTCCAGCATCTGCACTATGAAAAGAACTAAATCACAACACCGGCAGATATCTAGTCCATGGGGCTTCCCAAAGGAGCCGTCCTTCTGAAAATTTGTGAGGGACCAGTGCACACTGTCAGCATTACAAGAAGACATCCTAACAAAGTTCCTCTTAGTCCTCTGGGAACTTCCTGTGATGTTCTTGGCGAGTATGACTATAAGTGTTCAGAAGGGATAGAGTTGGTCGACACATTTACTGCCCATGAGATTCGAATTTCAACCACTCTTGGCTAAAGTTTGCAAACCTTTGGAAACAAATTCCTTTCAAAGGAATGCCTTGAGCAAGACAGAGGGACAGCAAACAGAGGAGATGTTACTCCATTGGGATAAATACACCTGTACCAGAGACCTTGAGAGTAATAGCACAGTCAGATATTTGAGGACTAGTGCATAGCATTACGAAATTACAAAAAATTGAAATTGGTCTTAAGTTTATATACTCAATTCTACATATTACTTAAGGAACACTTCAGCTGCTCTGTCTGAATGAAAGTAATACAATTTAATATGGTTCAGCTCATAAAGACATCCTAAAGACGGGTCTTTTTCTTTAAAGTTAGGTAAGTTCTCTTTATCTTCTGCCCCTATTATTAGTGGAGTACCCCAGGGCTTTATTCTGGGCCCACTTCTTTTTAACTTATATATGGGTCAGTTGGGAAATCTTAATATGAAAGCACAATGTTTCATTTCATTTATACGCTAATGATAGCAGTTGAAACTTTGACTCAGAATGATGTTTATCAAAACAAGTCAATTCGATTGTTAAGAACAGTTTTTATCAACTGCAAATTATTTCCAAACTTAAAAGAGTAGTTCACGTCCAGAACAAAAGTTTACAGACAATGTTCTCACCCCGTTTTCATCCAAGATGTTCATGCCTTTCTTTCTTTAGTCATAAAGAAATTATGTTTTTTAAGGAAAACATTTCAGGAATTATCTTCATATAGTGGACTTCAGTGGTGCCCATGAGTTTGAACTTCCAAAATGCAGTTTAAATGCAGCTTCAAAGGGCTCTAAATGATCCCAGCTGAGGAGTAAGGGTCTTATCTAGTGAAACAATCAGTGATTTTCTAAGAAAAATAAATACATAAATAAATAAATAAACTAAAAATGTATATACATCCTAACCTCAAATGCTTCTTGTCTAGCTCTGCGATGCGTACTCTGTACAATCCGGGTCAATACAGTTAGGGTAGGTCGAAAAACTCTTCCATCTCATCCCATCAAATCTTCCTACATCACGGTAAAGGGTGTTTGACCTTCTTTGCATGTTCACTTTGTGAACACTTGGTCGGTACTTCTGCATCAATATAGGACAATTTTAAAGATTTTTTTAAAGGGGAAAACAAGATGAGAGTTTTTTGACATACCCTAACTGTATTGACCCGGATTACACAGAGTACGCATGCGTATGGCAGAGCTAGACAAGTCGTGCATTTGAGGTTAAAAAATACATAAATTTTTATATGTTTTAGAAATTGACTGGTCGTTTCGCTAGATAAGACCCTTAATCCTTGGCTGGGATCGTTTAGAGCTATTTGAAGCTGCATTTAAACTGCATTTTGGACGTTCAAACCCGTGGGTACCACTGAAATCCACTATATGGAGATAATTCATTAAATGTTTTCCTCAAAAAATATAATTTCTTTATGACTGATGAAAGAAAAGTATAAACATCTTGGATGACAAAGGGGCGAGTACATTATCTGTAAATCTTTGTTCTGGAAGTGAACTACTCCTATAAACCGTTTTGACTTGGAGAAGGTTATTCATGCTTTTATACCTCACGTTTAGACTATTGTAATTCACTGCATATGGGTCTTCCTCAGTCATCGCTTGCACAATGCAAATGGTACAAAATGCAGCCGCAACACTGTTGACCAGGGCAAAGAATTATGACCATGTCATGCCAATTTTAGCTTCACTTCATTGGTTTCCGGTCCATTTTATAATTCAGTTAATTTTTTTTTTTTTTTTTTTTTTTTAAACTCTAAATGACCAAGCTCCATCTTATCTTAAAGACCTTCTTAGTCCTCTATTATCTACCAGACTTTATCTGTCCCTTGTTCCTGTTTAAAAACTAAGGGAGCTTTTTTCTGTTCCTTCTTTTCCTTAGCGTTTTAAACTTGTTCTATTCTTGTTTAATTGCCTCTTTTGTTTGGTTTTATTCTGTTTTTAACATTATTTTTACATTGTTTGGCACCTTTGATAGCTTTGCTGTTTTTAAATGTTACCCCTGGACCACAAAACCAGTCATAAAGGTAAATTTTGTTAAACATTTGAAATTAATTAATACTGAATTAATAAGCTTTTCAATGATGTATGGCTTGTTAGGATTACTGTTTTTGTAACTATTTACAATTATTTGAAAATCTGGAATCTGAGGGTGCAAAAAAAAAAAAAAAAAATCGAAATATTGAGAAAATCGCCTTTAAATTTGTCCAAATGAAGTTCTTAGCAATGCATATTACTGATCAAAAATTAAGTTTGATATATTTACAGCAGAAAATGTACAAAATATCTTCATGCATGATTTTTACTTAATATTCTAATGATTTTTGGCAGAAAAGTAAAATCGATCATTTTGACCCATACAATGTGTTGTTGGCTATTGCTAAAAATATACCTGTTTGAATTTTTGCGGTCCAGGACCACAAATGCGCTATATAAATAAAATTTACTACTGCGAATACTGTAATACCAATGTAATAACATAGTTATAACACTGTAATAATCTAATAACAATGTAATAATGTAACAATGTTCAACTATCCCTAAAAGCCTTGCTAAAAATCACCAGAACACAGAACGCAACATACGAGGACAAGGATCCTTTTATTGAAATTTGATTCTTGTAATTTAATTGTTGCAGTTTATCTTGGGTGTTATTGAATTAAAATACATGAAACAGTTCAACCACAAGAGTCTATTGAGAAAGTAAACGGAGTGCATTTTGATTTCATGCCGTCTTTAAAAATGTATCAGGATGACAGAATAGGCAGGAGTCTGTTTTGTCACAGCAAATGTAATATTTAATACAACATACCATATCTGAAGAGTAATCCGATGCAGTCACGCACGTCAAATGTTCTCGAAGATGTAAATCAAGCTATTGTCTCGCCACGTTTGTCTCTAGAGTAATCACCATTCTGATTCAGCGCTTGGAGAGGACAGACTGATGGGATGTCACCCTCGCCGCTTGCAGGTTAATGTTACATTTAAAATCCACAGTCTTGCACACATGCACCTCATTTCCCCATTTGGCCGTGCAACTTGAGCAGGACTTTTCCAAGAAAAGTTGTGGGCCTAGTCCTGTAGCCACTCAAACTATTTCCTGTCATTTACTGGATCATTCCTGTTATGTAGTACCATTTCAGCTCTGCAACTGAAAATAAGTATGCATGTGATGTGATTTAAGGAAGTACTTGGGTAATGTCAGAAGTATGCTCTGGTTAAACTCAGGCTCCTCAGCTTTATTATTAGAGCTTAATATTTTATTTATATCATTGCATGAAAATGAACAGGATGGAAATAAAAAGCTAAAGAGTGAGAGGTTAACATTTAGTTTGCATGATGGTGTCAGTTTGAAGTTAACACTGGTATTTTTAAATATTTTTTGAATGTAGATACCATTCCATGCTGAAGAAAATAGCTAAAACCAGCCTGACTGATCTAAACTTGTCTCCCAGCCTGGTCAGACTGGTCACTTGGCAGGTTTTGAGGGGTTTTAGTGACTTTTCAGCTGGTCAGACAGAGAGACCATCTTAACCTAGCCTAAGCATGGTTTAAGATGGTCTTCCGGTCTGGCCAGACTGGTTTAACAAACTGAAAAGCATCCAAAATCCCTGTAAAACAAGCCTGAAAATCCATCTATGTCAAGCAAACATTTTTTAAAATGGAACTGCTATCAGGACGTGTGCCATGGTTATCATCTAGCTTTGAGAGCAACCATCAAATTTCAAGTGTGATAAAAAATAATTATATTTAGACATCACATAACAATTCACTGATGCGAACCGTTTACCGGCATCGTTATTATGTCAGTAAACAGTGGAGTCCACAACTGTTAGCAAGCATACAGGAATGTCCTCATGTTGTTTGTGTTCATACCATCTTGAAACAATTAAAGCGGACCATCCAGATGTGTGAAAAGTTTGTAGGAAGCTGATAAGTTAATTCTCCGAGCTTGACAGGCTAACGCTTTGACCTAGGTTGTGTTTTATTTGTTTTCAAATTGAAAACAGCATCTACACTATCCAAATGTGACGTATGATTTACTTGTAACATTAAGCAGGCTTGTTTTTGTCTCTGAGCCTCTTTTCATGAGCTCAAAGTTTAGTTGATAGCAAAGAGGTCTATATGATCTGGAACAAGTTAGCATTAGCATTAGCACTGATCTCAATAGCAGCTGCTCAGCTGGTGCATGACTCCCTTGAAGTACACAACATATGCTACCAACTTTGCTCATGTGGTGCATTTCCCAAAAGTTCTTTAATTACCAATAGGGTTCAATGGAATTTGCGACAATAGCTAGCTAAAGATGCTTTTAGGAAACCAGCCACATATTGGCCCCCTCGGTTGATACATAGTTAATGGTGGTACTATTGGTGTGTTTAATCACAAGTGGGAAATTGTATGAGATTCTGAGAAAAAAAAAAAAAAAAGGAATGCAGTTAATGCACCATCTGTAGTTAAAGGTAAGTTTGTTGAAATAGATGAAATTTTCATGCATATACAAAATACTAAAGTGCAAAAGTGAAGACATTCATCTGCATTCCTTCTTTATGTTTTTGTAGAAGTAGAGTTAACCTTGACATATTTTTAAGGTAAAAAGTACATTACCATCTTGCTCCATCCAAAGTGATTTGCACCTGACATCGTTATTATGAGTTCCCAACTTGAATGCACAATTTACTGTATTGCAAATGCAGCATTCTTCTTCTAAAGATGAATTCAATTTCTTAATCGTATTGTTTGTTCTGTGTTTATTACGCTGCTATCTCCAAATTACTAATTTATAACAGTGTATGAGTTTGAAGTGTCTAAAGTAATGCCTGGGCCAAGTCCTCTGTGTTGTCCTTCACAGCTGCTTCCCTCCAAATAATTACGAAACACTCTAGGGTTATGCACATCGACATTACAGATACCTATCAAACACTATTAATCACTTCAAGCGAGGACTTCATGCAGAAATGCTCTGGCCAACTTTCTGAAGGCTTTAAGGGTTCTTGCAGTGTGTGAACACTTATGACTGCCGTCTGTTTGTCGCTACGTAGTTGAATTAGTTAATTATAGAGTAAATATTTGCTCATTAGAAGTGCTTTGAGACTTGGCATTCTTAGAATGTGTTTATTAAACTTTCAGCCTTCTTTCACCGTGTCATGTGCACAGCTGACATTGTTTACTAGAGAGTGTGGGTCTACGGGAACACATGTTGGTGAGAAGGCCGAACCATTTACGGGCTAACCAGACGCAAACAGGAACCCTTTAATCCAAGGAACCTCCCCTAAGGCTTTCCAGAAGAATCTGTATACTTGAAGACTAGAGTCCAACCTAGGCTCATTGGAAAAACATGCCTAAACATACATTTAAAGCTCCAAACAGCTTACCTATAAATACAATTCATTGCAGTTTCCAAACTAAATGAACACAGTAAAACACCAACAACTGTTCCTTTTCACACAAATTGTGATTACAGATCACAATGTCATTTGCTCTCGACACATTAGCCATAGTTTTATATTTTATTATTTTTTTTTTTTAAATTATTATTTCCATTTGTATGATGTAACCGGCTTTATATGTATGGCTTTTCAATAAATAAATAAATAAGTAAATAAATAATAAAAAGCTAAAATGACATGGTTGCTACAGCAAATGTGTTTTCATCAACACTTTTGGTTAGGATTAGGGTAGGGTTTAGTGCACTTTTTTGTTACATTTTTAAACTTGATATAGAATTAACTGTTTAGCGCAACTCTCTAGATATTTCATTTCCAGGCCTCTGTGATACAAACAACAACCAATCTAATACAACGCTGCCAGATTTTACCTGGTCTCATGGCAAAAATTTACCTCTGACACCTTTTATTCCTTTTCACACAAAGTATCGATTAGTAAGAGTTTCGATTAGTAAAGGCTAATTTCCGCACAATTACTTGAAGAATATTATGTTATGACTTAAAAACAATTTGAATATGCTGGGAGATTTGAAAAGTGATGCTTTTGAATGTTATCATCACATATCCAGCTTTATATCTACGGGTTTTTATAGACGGTAGGTTTGTTCGTTAGCTAATGCAGTACGGAGATGTATTTGAGAGGTGAAGAGCTCCAGTACGAATCCTGTTTAACTACGGTTCGACAAAACAGTTCAAATCTGCACACAAGGAAGATTCAAATGCCACACTTGCCACTTGTCAACAAATGCATTTTTATATCAGTTTTGCATTGTTAACACTATCGGGTAGGTTTAGGCTTGGGTTTGGTGAATGGCATATTTCCAACATGATAGAGCATTAACTTTTAGCGACAGTCCTCAGATATTTGAACTTTGAATCGCCACAATACATACCTGAAGCAACATAATAAAAACAGCAATATGTACCTATATAAACGTAATAAAATCATGCCAGGGTTCACGTGTATTGAACCCGTGTTTTAGCGCCACTCAGTGGACATTTCTCTTTGAAACTGCCGCAAAATGTGCAGTAAGGTACGCAAAAACGGTGCTGCAGAAAAGTACCTAGAAGTTTTTATTTTTATGAGACTAAGTTGGCCAGATTCACGGTCATGTGTTTTAGATAAAGCTGGAAATGATTTTAACACATCTGCTTTATTCAAAACAGATGAATGTTAATCTATACCCTGATAACACACATACATCACAGAGACGTCTATTTGACATCTACATTTACATCTGCAAAATGTATTTTTTAGAATGTTTGTTCATCTGCAATACGTATTTTGGAGGTTTCCTATCAGATGTCAAATAGACGTCTATTAGATGTCTATGAGATGTTTGCGATTTAGAATGTATGTAAAACTGACATCTTACAGAAGTCTGTCAGATGTTTGTACACAGCTTTCCATATCAAGCGATCTTTAACAGACATCTTGCAGACGTACGCTTTTCTAATGTAGTAAAATTGCTTGTTAGAACACCTGGTACTGCACTGCACTTTCGAAATCATGTTAAAAATGATTTTTTTTTTTTTTTTTTTTTTTACATTTTACAAACTTGATATAGCGTTAACTGTTTAGTGCATTCATTTCCAGACTTCTGTGATACAAACAACCAATGTAATACAACGCTGCCAGATTCATGGTCATGTGTTTAACCGTTTAACTGTCACTCCCATTTTTGAACACAGACATAAAAATGCACTATCCAGACTTAAATTGTTATAATTCATGAACAAAAAGATTCTGTAATATGATTTTGATGTACATTTTCCGTGGTAATGCAATGTCTGATTTTAAAATGCCTTTCAAAGGATGAATTTTGAGATTTTAAGTTTTGAACTGATATATAATTTCTGATGATTTCTAAAGTGTGATAGGGAAAAAGGCAACAAAGAAAGTCTTCTGTGACAAAGGTCAGAACTCATGTTATGATGTAGATTTTTTAAGTTGCACTCTTGACATATATGAATCTATTACTTTTCCTACATAATTTGTAACACAAAAATATGGTAAAATATCTATTTAGGAGTCTTAGACAGTGACAGTTAATGGGTTAAGATAAAACTGAGCATGATTTGAACACATATTACTGGACATTTCGCTTTGAAAGTTTCACAAAAGAAGCAGGAATCAATGGAATCAATGGAAGGTAACTTTATCCAGTAAATCTGTAGCTGATTAGTTTCCAGATGATGATGATATGAAAATGCTTGAAAAAAAAATTGCCCATGTTCTGTTTTATTCAAAACAGATGAATGTTAATCTAGAGTGAAATAAAAATATCAGTATATGGACATGGTAAAACATCAACAACTGCTGATTTGTAAACTTTTTGTTGTTGTTGTTTTACCATGTGCAGTCTGTCTGTATGGCGTTTCTAATGTAGTAAAATTGCTTGGAAGCACACCTGGTACTGCATTGCACTTTCAACGTCATGTTTAAAAAGCCCAAAAACTTGTTTATGAAACAGCATGGTTGCTTCAGCAAATGTGTTTTTAGCAACACTTTTGGTTAGGTCTAGGATAAGGTTTAGTGCTTTTTTTTGTTTGTTTGTTTGTTTGGTACATCTTTTAAACTTGATATACTGAATTAACCTTTTAGTGCCACTCTCCAGATATCACAGAAACGTCTGTGATACAAACAATAGCCAGTGTAACAAAATGCAGCCAGATTTATGGTCATGTGCTTTAGATAAAACTAAACATGCTTTTAACAGCCATTACCGGACATTTTCCTTTGACAGTGTCGCAAAACAAGCAGGAAGCAACGTAATGATGGTAACATTATCTCTCAAGGTTTCGTACAGTCCATTTGTAGCTTATTTATTCCCAGATGATGATATGATGTTCTAATATGCTTAACAGAACACTGCACATGTTCAGTTTTATTCAAAACAGATGTATGTTAATACATAGTGTAATAAAATTACTGATCACAGTTATAATCATTTTTAAAATATGCAAATGTATATATAATGCACTAAGGCTACCTAGATTGTTTGAAATTAAGTTGAAATTGTGTGTAGGCTTTGAAACGATGGTTAAAAAAAAACATACCATTAAAAACAAAACTGCTCATATGGTCATACAAATGACCTGTGACAAGAAAGCCATGAAAACCTGGCCAATAAAGGCGCTTTGATAAATGAAAAACACACACTTCATTAAATGCACAGAAATGCCTTCATGCAAAAGGGCAGTTATGTGAGGGAATGACTTGTATTATTATGTTGGCTCAGACATTTGTATTGGGTTTGAGAACAAAGTGTTTGACAATCTTCATGATTTTACTGAATAGAGATGCAGGACGTGAGGTCACGTTTCATTTTAAAGAGTGCACAGTGGGTGGATTAGGTTGTTAATGAGGCCTTTGCAAGCAGAACAAAGGAAGCAAATTGGTGCTCTAAAACGCTGAGTGTTTTGTACTTTGCAGACACGTCTGTCTTTCGCTAACAAAGGAAGTGCCTAAGCCTGTGACTTTTATTAATCAATTATTTATAAGCTTACAAAACGCTTGTTTTATAAGTACCCCCAGAAATAAACCAAGGCTTCCATGACTATTCATTTTTGAGTCAACGACATGATGCTCATATTTATGTGTCTGGATTTATTAAAACATACAATAAAAAAAAAACAAAAAAACAATTCAACCAACAAAGTCATGTGGTACGACCAACACGTTGAAACGTGCAGATACAAAACAAAAAAGGAAATCATAAAGAGAACCTTCCTGCAGGTCCTCAAAACAGTTTAGCAAGGTCTCTTAAAATATCTAAAAATTTGACCAGTTTATGACAAAGCAAGGTTGTGAAATGTCATGTGGTATGACTCCCAAGAACATGATCCTTATGAATTACTAATCTGAAATGTGTTACCTTGAAAATGTACTTATTTATTATGTATTACATTCACATGAATGGTATATATCTCAAACTTCAAAACTATATAATGCCTACAGTACATAAATATACAGGGTAGGCCTGAAATAAGGTCTGTGGTGAACATAAGCTGAAATATATTTTTATTTTTACTACATAAAATGATCTCTCTCTCTTTGTTTCCTTTGTAAATTATAAAACTTGTAAAAAAAAAAAAAAAATAATAATAATAATAATAAAGAAAAAAAAAAAAAATGTGTCCTTCATATTCTTATCATTACCAAAACGGTGTATGTTTTAGTCCATTGGCTGAAACTGATTTTTAATACACCCCTACATTTATGTTAAGCACAGTTTTTTGTGAGTCATTCCATAACATTTAGTTTTTATATTTATACCACTGTTCAGAACTGTGCTAGCTAACCATGTGCTAATTAGCATCTTTGAGCTAGGTTTAAAAGTATCAAAAATTGTCACAACCGACAATTGACATCTTACCGACAAAAGATGTCAATTCAGTATTGACATCTTTGTTTTTTGGGTGTTATCCCATAAAATTGTCACCGAAACAGTCACGACTGAATGTCATCATTGTTTTGATAGTGACAAAAGGGAACACATAATCCTCATATTTGGGGAAAATAAACAAAATTTTTGTACAGTTATACAATCAGTTATATAATAAAATTCTATAATGTGATGTGGTCGCTACCAAAGCATTACTATCACTACCAAAACATAGAATGTTTTGTCAAAAATAAAGTATACTGAATTATCAACAAAGACGTTATGATAGTTTTTTGTTCAATTTATATTCAAATTAATGAATCGTTAACTTTGAAATCAGTATGACCAACTTTTTGTCTTTTGCAAAGAAAAAAAACAACAACAAATATCATAAATAACTTGAAATTATGTTAAAAATTTAATTGTTTTTGACTTACCTCATACCTTAAAAATATATATTTACAATGTAGATGTTAGCAAAATCTTAATCAAATCTTAGTCAATTTAAACCCTTCAAATTAAATAATTATTACTGTTTTAGTAGCGACAAATTTGGGGAAAGTTTAAAAAACTTTCAGTAAATACACTATGGCTCTGTCTACATTAATCCGGATATCCAGAGATAATAAATTTTCACGCAATTCTTGGCAAGAAAATATCTCATCATTCACTGACGCGTCCATGTTGCGCTCTCATGTTTGATCTAAAAAGCAGCTGCCCTCACCTTTAGCTGCAGGAGTCAGGTCAGCAACTGTGAGTACATTTTCTGTCATCTTTTTAGGACTGTAATATGAAGAGTGTACAAATATATCTTTAGCAGCAGTGTGAAAGTCAATAGCACATAACAGCCACAATTACCGGTATAAACAGATATCTATTGGTACAATATGCGTCACGACTAAACATGCGTCATCGTTTTCAAAAGCCTCCGTTTTCACAGTCCACACTGCAACACGAAAACGCCGTTTTCAAATTTATCCACTTTGGAGAGCATTTTCAAAAAGCTCAGTCTTCCTTGACCAAAAACGCCGTCTCAGTGTGGATGGAAGGCCAAAACGGAGAGAAAAAGATACGTTTTCAAATGAATGTGGACAAGGCCTATGAGAATCAACTGCACAGTTACTAGAAATATGTACCTTGGATATTATACAATTTGCATACAAGTTTTTTTGGAAAAAGACACTTTTTTTTTTAATTTCAAGACGTTTCCAACTATGACTTTGAACCAGTTCTGTAGAATGGCCCATATACACAAGATAATGAGCTCCTCATGAAACATGTACATGATCAGCAGCCAACAAACAAGAACATTCTTGAAACAGAAAAACAAGAAACAGGAACTAAACACAGGAAACGTGAACAGGTACACATACAATCAAATTATACTTCAGTATAAGAGTCCATGACATGACATGACATCCTGAAAACATACCAACAGTTCACATCTTGGATGACTCTTTTATCTGACCCATCCATTTCAGGTCTTGGAGTCTCTGATGAGTTGAATCAGTTGTGTTTGATTAGGAAGACTTTGAAAACGTGTAGTGTGGAAAAACACGGTCCTATACATACAGCTTTCCACAATTTGAAACAGTACCTGAAACTGTTCTCTTTCTTAAAGAATTGTGTTCCCATGTTCTTCAGTGAAATACTTGTTATTTATTTAATAGATTTGTCTTTGCTTGTTTGTTATCTCTCTCTCTCTCTCTGATCCCATGTGGCAGATCGAAGGCGGGAGATATTTGTACCTTACAGATTAAATTGAGATCAATGTAGACTAGCCAAGCATGCCCTTCCTTTTTGTTTGTTTATAGCTTTTTATAATTGCATATTTCTGCCAATACAGCTTCCACCAAGAAGCAGCTCACTTTCAATTATTTTGCAGTGGCCCTTAATGTTTCATCATCAAATGATATTGGGAATGATAGTGGCTTCGTGGTTCTGCTCGCTTTGTTCCTACTCATATGTATTGCGGTTTGATATGTCTATATTTGGAGGGCTCTCGTTCAATTTCTCTGCTTCTTCCTGAATATCGCTCTCAAACACGCAGTCGGTGACAAACTTCACAGTGATGATGCTTTAGTTTTAAAGGGTTTGTTCTTCCAAAAATTAAATTTCATTCACTCACCCTCAAGATATTTTAATGGTTTTAAAAGAAGTCTCTTATTACTCACCATTTATTTGATCAAAAATACACTAAATGTTGCAATACTGTAAAATAGTTAGAATTATAAAATAACAGGTTGCTATTTTTAATGTATTTTAAAATATAATTTATTCCTGCAATGGCAAAGTTAATCTCAGATGAAGCGGCAATCTACAGGTCCTATATCACCAGTTTGGTGGTCTGTGCTGCACTGTCCAGTGTCGCTCGCTCAAATCTTATCTGGACTCTGAAGGACGCTGGTCTGCATGCACAACATCTAAAGCCTTGCACATCTGCTGCTTTGCACAGTACAAGGCTTCAGTCACCCTTAACATATAATCTTGTGTGTAGCGTGTTTCAGATCTTCATAAAAGCAGCAGATGTGAGGTGAATATAAATAAATTTACATCACCAGGCCGAAAAATCACTTTGAAAAACCCTGGATATGGAATATACTGTAGTTCAAAAGTTGTATGGACCACTTTTGTGGATTTATGGAGTGTTATGCTTCTTCATTTTTTTTTTTTTTCAACATAACTAAGTGCTATTTTCTCAGAGCCCGGACTATATTTGCTTTGACAGCTATGTTTCATGAGAGGGTGTTTCTGGACATAGGCCTATCTGTCAGGAATATCAGTCTCAGGGCTGTTGCTACATCGCATTTACCTTAGTGATATTTAGGTTTTAGCAATACCATAGCTTTGCCACCTGCACCTATGAATTTGCAGTTTGTTTCAGGATGTTTTTATGCACATTTGAATGTATGCATACAAACAACTGGATGGAAACATGAATAGGCCTACTGTTACATTATGTTGAGAATTTATATTATACAATTCAAGTTTGTACACTCAGGTTTTGAAACATTTGATGAAACTTAAATTTAAAAGGAAAATGTAATTATTTTTTGCAAAGATTAAAGACAAAATATGTTTGCAGTTACATATTAACAAGGTCATAGTCATGTATTTAATAAAAACAAGAGTAACACAAAACATCTAGCTTGTATTGTTGTTATATTGGACCCACCTGTGTGTTAATTTTGTCCCAACCAACGGGGTGGAAAGTAACAATATGCAACTTATGTTCAAACTGAAATTATAAGTCTTTCTACATTTTTAAAAAATACCACCAGGTATCAATAGACAGCACTTCTGAGTTATAGGCCACAGCAAAAATATATCTCTGTCTACAACGTTATCTTTTTAAATTATGTTTTTCTGAAAAATGGTACTTTCGTCCCTGCTCCCGTCTATTATTTTTTTCCCCAAAAACTTTACTTAGAGATAATATAGTGTAAACGAAAAAAGGCCACTTAAATGTACTTTAAAGAGAGAGACTTTTATAACTATACTTGTGCACTTCACTTTTTAATGTCAAATTTTTAGTTTTACCTTAAAGTACATTTTAATTATATTTTGTCATGCTTTAAAGAAGTATTTCTTATGTTGATGTGTTGACTATCATACAAAAACACATGTAAACTGCTTAATTATAAAGTTAACTGCATTGTATAATTCAGTGTTACATTTAGTTAACAGATTTTAAATGTACTAAATTGCATCTTCATCATTACAAATGTGTGATTAGAAATATATTTAAACACAATTTTCAACAGAAATCACATTAAAGTATATTTTAGCTTGCCATAAATCAGATCATGTGACAGTACACTTTAACCATATTTCAAAGAAAATATAAATTACATAAAAGGATGTACTTAAGTCCTAATTAAACTTTTAAAAATGACATTAAAATGTAATGCATTTATAATTATACAACTCAAGTTTTTTTCTTCTGAAACGTGCTATGATTTGTATTCCAAAGTGACTTAATGCTTGTTAAATAAGCAAAACGTAAACACTTAAAAGCGGGCACTTCAAGGTTTTTATAAAAATATTTCTCATGTCTTTGTGTATCGCTAAATTATCGCTAAAATATGCAAATGAGGCATTATTTAATAAATTATGCACTAATTTGCATACATTTCTAGTACAAAAATCTAAACACTGGATGAAGTCAGTTTCAAAATTTTTGTTCTTTTTTTTTTTTTTTTTTTTTTTTTTTTTGACATATTAGAGTCAAATGTTTTTACAGAGGAAATTTTTGGTATCTCATTTTGTCAATAATAAATAATTCAGAAAATACTTAGAACAGACAGGAAACAATATATTTTTCACAATTTTTGGGGGAATAAAATGTTATAATGTGTAATCAAGCAAATTTTTTATGAACAAATCCCTCTATAAAAACCTAGATATATAGACAGGAATAAAAATGTAAAGTTTGAAGTAAGTGCTACTGAAGTGGAGATTTATGTTTTCTTTCCACTAGTCTGAAGAAAAAAAATAAATAAATAAAAAAGCCAAAAACTCAAACTTGACAGGTGCATGCAAAAAACAGTGTTTTTGCCTGCAGCGTCTCCCCTTAAGAGTGTGCTTCTTAATATAATATTAAGAACATTTAAGTGTACTAAAAATGTGCTTAAAATGTATTTAGTTACCACTTGTTGTACACTTGAACCCACTAGTGTACAAAAGATGGGTTCAATTGTACTACAAGTGGTAACTAAATACTAAATACAATTTTTTTTTTTTTTTTTTTTTTTTTTAATACAGAGATAGTATGTTAATAGCACATTTATATTAATTACAAGTATTAAGTACAAGATTAGTGTGTGAAAATATTTTTTTTTTACCTGGGAGGTGTCAGAAAACATTACATTCAGTTCATTATATTATAGTATATTATTTAAGTTATAAGTACTATTTATTCACAAGTGTAGCTTCTCTGTGTCCAATTCTGTTGCAGTGATGAAAATGGCCATTTTTCTGTGAGCCATGGCTTTAATTAAAAGATTTTGCAACTATTTTCTAAGTCTCTTTCTAAAGAAATGTCCTGATGTTTCAAGTCAGTGTTCAAGTCATTCCTCTTATGAACTCTGAGTTCTCAGAGTTTACGTTATTACAGTAAGTGGCAGTAATTTTCCAATCATATGTGCGTATGTGCTGAGACAACCTGCATTAATTTACAGAAACGACACGCAGATGAAACGTAGGAGGAAACGAAATTACTTACGTCTTCATGTGTCAGATGCTGAATAATTAGTTCCTAGAAAGTGCTCATCATTTGCACCACAGAATGAAGTGGACGATTTGTTAGTTGCTTTCTGCACGAAATATCAAACCAAAGGTTGTTTGATTTCAGAGACCAGTAAATAACATACTGAGGCTTTTCTAAAGTGGAAAGGATGATTATTTTTATGTTTTGCATGTTTTTGGCTGTTCTCCAGTGTTCAACATACTTCAGGGCAGATTATTTAAATCTGTTGACTGCAGCCTGTGGAGTTTAATTTGATGCTTGGAACTGGTAGATTGTATAAAGGTTTGTTCCAAAGTGTCAGACACTGATTTGGATGTGGTCTATTACTGACAGACATATGACAGAGACATTTAAGCTGGAGTGAGTCACCAATCAGAGTAAAACAAATGTGCTTATGCACTATGCAGCACTTTATGTATTGTGTTAAGAAAAGACATTTGTTATCTCCAGACCAAGGGAAAACTACTTAAGTCAGGATAATGAGAACGTTCAATTGTGTCATTAAAAAAAAAAAAAAAAATAGCAGCTGATGACTTTATTGGGCTTCCATGCTTAACATAATTGTTCATTTCAACATTCTGCCTCTCATGTAAATATTTGGTATTATTTCTTGTAAATATTGACTTTATTTCTTGTAATAGTGCATTTATATATAAATCTCACTGTTTCAGGTAACTGTGCCTTTGTAGCTCACAGTGTGACTTTATATCTGAAAACAACAACTTTACTTTGTTTAATGCAAATTTATATCTAAAATGTGACTTTATTTATTTTTATAAAAATGTATCTTTTAAGTTATATTTATATTGTACTCTGAGACATAAGTTTCTATGTGTTTTTGCTTATAATAAATATTTTGGCTTCATGACAAACTATTCTGTAGGGCTGTCAATTTACAGAATTAATTTAGAATAAGTAAGAAGCAACATTTGGGGCTTTTATTTATTTATTTAGTCATCAATTACTATTTCAGAACATTGTGTTGCATCATAATTTGATGTCCAATGTAATTTGGGTCATGAAGCAAATTAATTGACAAACATTGGTTTAGAAGCTGAAGTCTATTTTATTAAAACATATAGATCGTTCTAATGGGATAGTTTACAAAAAAAAACAAAAAACAAACAAAAAAAAAAAACAGTATGATTTTACCCCATCATCTGTTGAGCAGTCATGGACCAAATATATCGGCACCCTTGCAATTCTGTCAGAAAACGTAACCCTTCTCTCAGAAAACTGTTGCCATTGCAAATGTTTTGGTACTCACATGTTTATATATATATATATATTTTTTTTTTTTTTTTTTTGGGATTGGAACACCACAAAAAAACAGAGAAGAAAAGTCAATTCCATACAGAAATGCACTGGACAAAAATATCGACACCCCTAACTTAATATTTGGTAGCACCCCCTTTTGGAAAAAATAACTGAAATCAATGGCTTCCTGTAACCATGAATGAGTTTCTTACACCTCTGTACTGGAATTTTGGACCACTCCTCTTTTGCAAACTGCTCCAGGTCATTCAGATGTGAAGGATGCCCAACTGCTGTCTACAGGTGTTCTATGGGATTCAGATCTGGACTCATTGCTGGGCATTTCAGAACTCTCCAGCGTTTTGTTTGGAACCATTTCTGAGTGCATTTTGAAGTGTGTTTCAGCTCATTGTCCTGCTGGAAGACCCATAACCTCTGGTGCAGACGCAGCTTTCTGACACTGGCCACTACATTGCATCCCAAAATTCTTTGGTAATCATCAGAGTTCATGATACCATTCACAGAGTGCCAGAAGCAGCAAATCAACCCCAAAACATCTTTGAACCTCCACCATGTTTGACTGTAGGGACTGTGTTCTTTTCTTTGAAGGCCTCATTTCTTTTTCTGTAAACAGTGCCATGATGTCCTTTACCAAAAAGCTCAACTTTTGTCTCATCGGTCTACAATACGATTGTGGTTTTGTCACATAAGTTTTGGCAAACTCCAGTCTTGCTTTTTTATGCCTTTGTGTCAGCAGTGGTGTCCTCCTGGGTCTCCTACCATAGCGTCCCTTTTCATTCAGATGGTGACGGATAGTGTGAGCTGACACTGTTGTACCCTGTGTCTGCAGATCAGTTTGAATTTGTTTGAAAGTTAATCGGGTTTTTTTTTTATCCACCATTCGGACAATCCTTCATTGTAATTTGTCATTAATTTATCTCTTCCGTCTACGTCCAGGGAGGTTAGCTACAGTGCCATGGGCTGTAAACCTCTTGATGATATTGCACACAGTGGACACAGGAACATTAAGATCTCTGGAGATGGACTTGTAGCCTTGAGATTGTCCATGTTTTTCCACAATTTCTTCTCTCAAATCCACAGACAACTCTTTACACTTCTTTCTTTTCTCCATCAGTGAGACACACAACATAAAGGATGAGTCATCTTTTCTCCATTTTAACTGGTTGCAAGTGTGATTACTATATTGCCCACATCTGTTACTTGCCACAAGTGTGTCTAAATACAAATTACAGGAACATCACATGCTTGAAAAGCAATTATTTCTTACAATTTTGACAAGGTGCCAATAATTATGTCCAGTCCATTTTTGAGTTGTGTTTAATTTTTTCTGTGTGAAGTTTGACTTTTCTTCTCTGTTTTTTTTTTTTTTTGCAGTGCAAACAAAAACAATAAGCATGTGAATACCAAAACATTTGCAATTAGAACAATTTTCTGAGAGAAGTGTTGCATTTTCTGACAGAATTGCCATATATATACACACAGTATATACAAGGTAAGTTAATGGCTACCAACAACTGTTGCAGCTGTTGGTTACAAACATTATTCAGAATTTCTCCTTTTGTGTTAAACTGGTACAGGTTCGGAACAACATGAGAAACAACATGAGCAATTTTTCATTTAAAAACAGAAAAATATATTTCGTTTTTGATGAGAAAATCCATTAAAATGGAAAGCCGGAATAACATGCCTTGTACATCTTGTGAGTAAATCCAAAGCATTTATTAAATCTTGCAAACGAGAGACATGACAATTGTAAGCACAAAAGATTGCCACGATCCTGCTGTCAAGGTCTTATGGCTTAAGATGTTCTCAAAGCTTCTGTCAGGGAGGAATTGTAGTTTTTGCATGTGCTGTCCTGGAATAATATGTGTGCCAGTGTTTTATATTTGCAAGAATCCAAAAATACCTTGACACCCATTTGACAGATAAAAAGTTCTCAGAGCCGTGTGTGCAATGAACAATGTTTGCATTGAAGAAAAACTGCATTGAAGCATACAGTTCCTCCTCTCCTATTCCCCATCCTCTATTATTTCCAGTTGTATCTGCAGTCAGAATTCACTCCGAGTCTTTCACCTAGGGCATGGACATGTCTCCGTTCGTGCAAATAACCGGCCATATTCCAGTCTCCATGAATAATGCTTCTCTTTCTGCCAGAACAGAGGTCTGAGACCTTCCAAAATGTTCTTTGTTCTCCTTTTTCTTCTCTCTCTTCCCCTTCCACCTTTTCCCATATGACAAATACTTCCCCTCGGTGAGCTTGTAAAGAAGACACCTGATTGGAAAACAGCCACCAGACCGCTAGGGAAAAATGAATTTTGAGAGACAGAGTGAGATTTGCACATCATAAAAGCACACGCCGGTAATGAGGCCAGGGGCAGAGCAGGATTTTAAACGTCAGATAACCGCCTCAAAAATGCCAAGACAAATCTCAATCACCGCTTGACAGTAATGTTTGTTGTCATAACAGTATTTAGAATATGCAGTCAAAAACGCTGTTTTTTTTTTTGTTTTTTTTTTTTCATGTGCTCAATCAATATTCATACTGAAACATATTGCTTTCATATGTGTAACATTTAATCAATGTTAGCTACAGCTGTAAATGAATTATAATCAGTCACAGCTGCAAATAAACATTTTCATCAATCATAATGGAATGTGTTCAAATCTTCTCCAGCTACACAGTTATTGTTGTCATTAGACTAGATTTGACATTTTCTCAAAAAATGTCAACATGATATGGGGTTGCTAGGATGTTTTGAGTAGAAGTTTAGCAGAAACGCTATTTGGTTGCTCAAGTAAGTTTTTCTGAGTGAATGCTGCCTTCTAGGGTTGGGTAAAAAAATACTGATTTCTCAATTTTAATTGATTTTTATGAAACAATATCGATTCTTAAATCCCAAGAATTGATTAGTCTAGCCTGTTTTCAGTTATTGAACATTGTAGCGCGCCTCCCATCCAATAAATCACAATAAGCTTTGTGCTTGTTATTTTTGATATGAAACAAAGTCTCAGACTTTAAATTCTCTGTTTTATTACAATATTCAAACAATAAATGCCATTTTGGTGCCGTTTAAGCACAAAATAAACCTGAATGAACATGTCAGAAGGTATGTTAAAAGAACTTACTGAACTTACTGTTCAGTACTTGAACTTACAACTTACTGAAATCTGTATCCTGTCCCATGTAATCGCTATATATATACAGTTTGTAATCAACAAGTAATGTCACATTTACCTCAGAAAAATGAACTCTAGTAAGGACCATTTTGCTTAATATATGCAAATTTATTATTATTCTTTTTTTTTTTTTTTTTTTTTACTGTTCTTCAAACTTTAATTTATGATTGTATAAATCCATCAAGTTTTAATGACAGCCACCATTTAAATGTTTACATTTCAAAAAACTCAAATTGAAAAATTGTAAAGTTAGTATTATAACTTTATTATTATAAAAACTTCATTGAGTCTAATTTAAGCATTTGTATGCTATAGAAATCAGCCAGTTTTGACCTTCAAAATTATAGTAATGTTGTACCAACTGACTCTCATGTATATTGAGCATGTTCTCACTCCCAGCTAGTCATATATTGATGCTTGGTCAGGACCCCTTGGCGTCACTTTTTGACTCAAGGTACCCCTTTAACGTAATTTTCCAACACACAGTAGTATACTTTTCGTGTCACTTTTGATATGCATTTAATGATTTATGCTTATTTAATGTTTGCATGCATTTGTAAAAAAAAAACAAACAAACAAACAAAAAAAACTAAACCTCTCTAAACCTACCCACTTCTGAACAATATAAAACATGTAGCAGGCAAATGTAAGTACAGCCACAGGTATTTATTGCAAAAACTGACCATAAGCAAGCAGTATAAATCATTACAAACAAGTTCTGTTGCATTCCAAATCTTTCTGAAGCCGTATGATATCTTTAAACATAACATAAGATCTTAGTCCAGCTCCGTTAATGCACCCACATCTCATTCAAAAAGGTACTCCCATAGCATGATGCAATCGGTCATGAGACACACAAGAACCAGTAGCATTTCACAACCAAGCCTGACGTAAGGCTTCTTCTGGCGGCATTTTTTAAAATTGCGCACAGACTGCAGCACACAGCATAAACTTTACAGCGGACGGAGATGGCATCTATTCCTCAATCGCCTTTTATATCTTGTGTTTTATTGATGAATTGTATGTTTAGGGGCAGGGGTTGGGTTACATGCTCATATATGTGTAAATAGTGTCACGTAAATAAAACTGTTGTGACTGTTTACATTGAAAAATCACACCCAAACATTTATGCAATAATGGCAATATTATTACCCAATATATAATTTAATAATGATGGTAAAATTCCCTGTGCTTTTCGCGTTGGCATATTGACAGCAAGGGTTTCTTATTTAAAGCAATGGAGGACCCTGCACATTGAAAAATGATGCTAAAGAGGTACCCTGTGCGTCAAAAAGTGATGCCAAAGGGTCCTGACCAAGCATCAATATGTGACTAGTTTGGAGTGAGAATGTGTTGGTGTAAAGTGGGGTTTGGGTTTTGTTTGTTGTTCTTGTCATGTCTTTTATTTTGTAGTTTGATTGATGCTGTTTGTGTCTTGCTTCCCTCCCCTTCTTGTATTCCTGCTATTGGTTTCCTTGTTCAATGTGTCATGTTCTCATTGGTTGTTCAAGTCATGTGTCTGTTTGCTCATTGGTTGGTTTGTGTCATGTGCCGCTCGTTTGCTATAAGTAGCCCTCATGTAGTTTGTGTATTGATGTTGTAAACCTGCTGTTGGTGAGTTTATGTTTCTGTTCAAGTCGGTTTCATGCCAAGCCAAGCCAAGCCAAGCCAAGCCAAGCCAAGTCTGTCCATGTCAAGTCTGTTTATGTGAAGTTTGTTCAAGTCAGGTCTTGTCTCTGTTTGGATTATGTTTGCATTTTGGATTATTTCACTGTTTCAATAAACTGCACTTGGGTTCATCTTCAACTTGCCCTCAGTGGACATGCATTACAGTTGGTATATTTTACAGCATTAGTTAAAAGATTTTTTTTTTTCCTTGAGAAAATTTCCCATATACTGTACCTGATGTTTATCCAAAATAATTGATTTTGAATTGAATCAAATCAAAATCAAATCACAAACTTGTGAATCAAAATTGAATTGAATCATAAAATTTGTGTCAAAACACAGCCCTAAGTGCTCTCAGAAATTTCCTACTTCCCACATGCGTTCAAGTGCTTTGGTGTCAGTTAGAACAGAAATCATGAAGGATGGCACATTC
Source organism: Cirrhinus mrigala (assembly GCA_036247105.1). Classification (NCBI taxonomy): domain Eukaryota; kingdom Metazoa; phylum Chordata; class Actinopteri; order Cypriniformes; family Cyprinidae; genus Cirrhinus; species Cirrhinus mrigala. Next base: position 3,202,674 of record CM070016.1, on the reverse strand, counting down.
GTGAGTTCATTCTTATTGGGGAAATCAGTAACACTTTAGTTTAGAAACTAGTTTTCAAAGTTAAGTTAGTATGCAAACAGTATATAATAATTGACTGTTTATTAGTATTTGTAAAGCACATATTCTGCATGACCATATTCATCCCTAATCCTACCCAATACCTGATCTTAACTACTACAAGCTTAATTAGGAGTTTACCAAGGCAAAAGTTGTAGTTAAAAGTTCATTAATAGCGAGAATTGGGCCTTAAAGTGTTTCAAATTTTTTTTTTTTGTCTTATTAAAGACAATAGATATAGAACACATTTAGTCAACGGATTTGAAATAAAATGTAGTGCCTGATTCACTAGTAACCATATAAACATTCATTGTGCCATCGAGATATTTCGCTTGCTGATGGTGCCAAGATTTTGGTTAAATATGCCATTTTCCCAGTGTTCAATTTGTGGCAAATGGTTATTTATTTATATAAATACACGTGACTGTATCGGCAAGCAAAGTCTATATAGATGTTATGGGAAAAACTTTGTTTAAAAAAACATGTTTAAAAGTTTACAACCCATCCAACTCAAAAACAAGGGTATGTAAATTATCTCAGAGTTTCCCATTTGTAAATACGACTTGAGAGGTCTTTCATGCCCAATTTCCATCTAGGAAACTCGTATTTACGATATTTCTGACAGCACATGAAGTCAGCTGAATTTTAGCTCTTTGTGCATGAAACAAATACAGTCAGAGAAACTTTTTAAGCAAGGTCAGGTGAAGGTAACATTGCAGAGCAGATCAGGCAGCTCTCCACTGCTTATTTGGCAGTGTGTTTCTGTATCTTCTCTCCTACAGTCACAGCAAACCCTGAAACAGCAACAACAACAGCCGTCCTCATTGTTGGCTTGGCTTATCTCTGCCTGTCCTTGCCACTTGCACAAAAACCCAATGTTTACAGTGCACTGGATTGGGCTGTCAGCTTCCCTAATTTAGTCATTTACCCAGCATGCTTGCTGACTTTTCTAGACTGAGGTGGAGGTTCGGTTTATACAAAGACACAGGTGGCTTTATGTACCGTGGCTTGTTGTGGCATTCATGAGAATAGAATGGAATCGAAATATAGATGCATAAACCGCCCGTGTGAGCTCTGCCATTCACGACAGACACAAACACGAGGCTCTGGGATTTGAGCATATCCTTGTGGGGTTTGCACTCATTCTTGCACACTATTATTCAGCACCAAACAAAGAAAATTCAGACTGCCGTTTTGTTTACGTAGAGTATTTATTTATTTTGCCCTCAAAACCGCTCTTTCAGACCTGTGTTCTGTGTTCACTGAAACTTTTATCTCAGCATTCACAGCCCTTGGACTCTTCAAAATACCAAGTAACTGACCGCTGAATGAGATATTGCAAACATTCGGGTTTGCAAGCATTCGAGGAGACACTGTAGCCAAGAATTTGGCCCTCATAATGGAGCTACGGGATGGAAATGACAAAGATATGATTTCATAATACACCAAATGTCAAGCTCTATAAAATGTGCAGTGAATTTGAAAAGCAACATATGGTCATCTTGAGAAACAGGCCATGTGTGGATTCTGACCACAGTACTTGTAAATTCTGTATGATTTCACTTGTGCGTGCTGTGCACTGAAATCAGTTCTAAACAATTACTTTCATCCAAGTTTTTTTTTTCTTTTTTTACCCTTGAACTTAAACGGTTAGACTGTTTCAGTGCTTTGTGTCAAAGGTCAACCATGTGTTAAAGGGATAGTTCACCCAAAAAATGAAAATTCTGTCATTAATTACTTAGCCTTATGTCATTCAAAACCTGTAAGACGTTTGTTCATCTTCGTAACACAAATTAAGACATTTTCGATGAAATCCGAGAACTTGCTGACCATGCATAGACAACAACGCAACTACCTTGTTCAAGGCCCAGAAAGGTAGTGAGAACATTGATAAAATGTTACATTAGGAGAAGGGTCTGGCTCCAGACATGCACCTGCACTCTCAGACAACTGCATTTCCGTGACGTCGCTTGCAGTCTATTTTATTTTTACTTTATTTTTATTTATTTATTTTTTTCTTAATCAAATCTCTCAACATTTTACAACAGTAGCCAGGTGGTGAAGACAAGAAAAAAGAAACTAAACTACAATGTCAGTTGCAATCACCACTTGGACTCTCTGCTACCTGCATTGTCAAATTTAAAACTATTACATTTAATAGCATAACGTACAGGGTCCTGCGGGTCTTGTCTTTATCTCCTACAGATGACTTGCAGGACCCTGTACGTTATGCTAAATTAGTTTTAATCGTTTAGCCACCACAGCTTCTTGTCTCCATTGGCAACACGCACGATTTGTGTGGATTGCAAGTGATGTCGCAGGTAGCTGAGAGTGCAAGTGGCCATTGCGAGTGTCATTTAGTTTCTTTTTTCTTGTCTTCACCACTTGGATACAGTTGTAAAATGTTGAGAGATTTAATTTAAAAAAAATAAATATATAAAATAAAGTAAAATATAAAATAGACTGCAAATGACGTCACTTCCGGAAGTGCAGGCGTCTGAGAGTGCAGGTGCATGTCTGCAGCCAGACCCTATTGGACATTAGTGGTTCAACCGTAATTTAACAAAGCCACAAGAATACTCTGCGTTGTGGTACTCTGACATGGAAGAAAATAAATAGTTGAATGAAGTCATCATTTTTGTAATCATTCTCATAGCTTCATAAAATTACGGTTGAACCTCTGATGTCACATGGATTATTATATTGATGTCCTTACTACCTTTCTGGGCCTTGAGCGGAGTAGTTGCGTTGCTGTCTATGCAGGTTCAGAATGCTCTTGGATTTCAGGAAAAATATTGTAAAGTGCCCCTATTATGCTATCTGAAAGGTTCATAATTTGGTTTTGGGAGTCCACAACAACAGGTTTATATGCATGCAAGGTCAAAAAACACTTTTAAAGGGGTCATCGGATGCAGAATTTACTTTTACATGGCCATAAATGTGTATTGGCACTGTGTGTACACAACCACCCTATAATGATAAAAATCCACCCAGTGTTTTTTTTTTTTTTTTTTTTTTTTATTTAATCCCTTTAAATAACATCCCCTTTTTCAAACCAGGCCATTTTCAACTTCTTTGCTGTGTGACGTCACACAGACCAAGGCCGCTCCCACGATAGTTGATTGAGAGGGCTGTCTTACCTTAGACCCGCCCTGAGTGAGCTGTGAACAGTCCGTGTTTCGTTGCCGGAGCAGGGGAAGACAAGAATGTCTCCTAAGTGATTGAGGTGTTTTGTTGTTGAATGTAATAATGAACATAGCAGTCAGCATTTACAAGCCACTGAAGATGCTTGTCCCCAATCTGCCTAAATAAGTCTAAATTCACGCGACTCATTAGTGAGTATAAGGGGTTTTATGAATCTTTGCAAATTGTCTTTCCTAATAATGTGCTAGTTAGCAAGTTTTGCGGCTAAATGCGGCTAAACTAAACAGGGTGGCGCATCAGTCCACACAAGAGAGGGGCGGGGTGAGCAGACCTCATTAGCATTTAAAGGAAAATGGAACAAAACAAGTTGCTGTGAACAGAGCTGTTTTTGACAATATAAAAAGGGTGTTGTTTTACAGTACCATTGAGAAATTTTAACCAAAGCATGTTACAGACTCATTAAAACCCTAAAGAATCATATTAACTTGTGGAAAATGGGCATCCAATGACCTCTTTAATTTAATTATAATATGCATTTAATTGACATATGTGGAAATGGAATTTGAATTTAAAACAACTTTTTTTTTTTTTTTCTGTGGTTCGCAGTCGACTCTTTTTTTTGAGAGACAACAACAACTTTATTTATAATGCATTTTCAGAAATCCATAATAGGGGGAACTTTAATTTGTGTTCTGAAGATGATCAAAGGTCTTACGGGTTTAGAACAACATGAGGGTGAGCAATTCATGACTGAATTTTCATTTTTGGATGAACTATCCCTTTAAGAAGTGTCTTTTTTGTTAACTTAATTAAAAATATTTTTCATGAATTGCAATAAAAAGGGGGGGGGGGGTGTAAAACCATAAAAACTAAAACTGAAGAATAATAATAATAATACATAAAAAAAAAAAATAATAATAATGATAAAAAGCACAAAAAAAATACTAAAACATACTAAAATTAAATTATAAATTAAAAGAAAAAGAAAAAAAAAACATTGAATTTAAAACATATTTAGAAAATTCATATATCTTGTGTTTTCGGACTTGATTGCAGCAAGCTGCAAAGCTAAGCTGCAGCAGATTATTTTTCAAGGTGTTGCTATGTAGTTACTTTAGTATTCTGAGCTGTTTTTGGTATTTTGCTATGCAGTTCCTGGAGTGGTCTGGGTGGTTGCTTGCTGGCCCAAATCAGAAGGCCTCACTGTGACGTCACTCTGATATTCTGATCCCTAAATATCGCTAAAGTCTAAGCATTTGTTTCTTGTTTTTATCATCTACTAGGTGAAAATCAATTCACTTAGAAAGTAATAGCAATTTACCTCAAGCACCGCTAATAAAAGTACCAGCTGACAGTCTGTGACACCAACTGTTTCCTTTACTCAGATACTACAGCTGAGATATTTGGTCTGATGGTGTTCGACTCCTCAGAATGAGGGCTCACCGGTGGCTCAATCAGGCAAGACCATATAATTACTGAAATGTAAGACTGGCGGCTATCGATTAGACCCACACTATCAGAAAAGATCAGCAGGCTGGAGAAAAAATCATCAGATGCCAGTCAGAGAGACAGATACCAGGAGTGCGCCTGCATGGCTCAACTCAATTGATCTCACTGGACTCGTGCTGTTACTACAACAAGATCTTAGTGATTGTAAGAGCTCTGGGTGAAATTGATTGAAGTGTAATGATCAATTGATCGGGGTGCTCCGTTTTAATGTTGCTGTTATTTATTTATTTATTTTTTTCAATCTGAAATTGTGTAAGTGTAGTTAGTGTAGTTAGAAAGTGCCACCTTAATTACAGTGCTTGTAAAGGTATTGATTTCTTTCAAAGATTCTGGATAGGGTTTGTTCTAAACCTTTAACCGTAATTATAAACCCCCTGCAAATAATTCAGCCAGAACCTCTTTTTTTTTTTTTAAGATAAATAAGGTAAAATAGGGTTTTGAATATTGTAAAAAGTTTCTAAAAAATGCATTTCAAAAAAAGAAAGAAAGAAATTTAAAAGTAGCATGTAAAAAACTTAAAGACAGACCTTTTACGAGCTCTGCAGCTGAGAGATATGCTAAGATATTTGCAGGCAAAAACAACCAAATGTCCAGTCATTTTTGCAGAGAGAACCACTGAAAGTGGCAATATCACTGACCTTTTCACTGACCTATTCATTGACCTAAGCTTTTTAATTATTTTATTTATTTATTTGTTTATTTTTTGTGGACACATTTTAAGCAGTTTAGTTTGTCAGTCTTCCAGAGGGAGATTTAGGGGTTGCTAACTCTACAAACTTTCTTGTATTCTATCTGGAATACATTCATGGCCTCTGTATCACATCTCACTGTTTGAGGGCCATTTAGTTATAATGTGTTTTTGTGTTCCACTGTGCTGCTTTTTAATCGTTGTTCTATATAAACATGCACTGGATGGATGTTTTTGACCTCTGCACCATTGCGTTTTGTTTTATTTCCCACCCTCAACAAAACCTTCCTGACAAAACATTTCCTACAGTTCATTTCCTTTGTATAAAGATCATGATTCAAAATCCTTAAACAAAAATCTCCTCTTTTGTTTTATTTTTGCTATGTCACTTCGACCTTTTTTTAATTGAGTACAAATTTTGCTTAGTATCCACCCTGCTAAGGTCTTGTCCAGGGATGTTAAATTCAGTTCCTAGAGGGACAATGTCCTGCAAAGTTCAGCTCCAACCCTAATTAAACACACCTAAACCAGCTAAACAAAGTCTTCAGGATTACTAGAAACTTCCAGGCAGGTATTTTGGAGCTGGTTGGAACTAGACTCAGTGTTTTTGCTTGTTTTTACATTTATTAAGCAACTAAAAACTAAATTATGTATTCTAACATAATTGTACTGTACAACCTTTTTTGGTTGAAAAAAAAAAGTATTTTAATAAATATACTTTTAACTACAGACATTACATCCATTGTATCCATGTGTGGATGGATGGATGGATGGATGGATCGGTCGGTGGGTGGTTGGATCGATCGATCGATCGGTGGGTGGTGGATGAATGGATGGATGGGTGTGTGGATGGATGGATAGGTGGATGGATGGATAGATTGGTGGGTGGGTGGGTGGATGGAAGGATAGGTGGCTGGGTGAGCTGGTGGATGGATAGATGGATGGGTGGGTGGATGGTTGAATGGATGGATGGATCGATCAATCGGTGGGTGGTGGATAGATGGATGGGTGGGTGGGTGTGTGGATGGATGGATGGATGGGTGGGTGGGATGGATGGAAGGATAGGTGGCTGGGTGAGTTGGTGGATGGATGGATCGATTGGTGGGTGGGATGGATGGAAGGATAGGTGGCTGGGTGAGTTGGTGGATGGATGGATCGATTGGTGGGTGGTGGATGGATGGATGGATGGGTGGGTGGATGGATGGATGGATGGGTGGGTGGGTGGGTGGGTGTGTGGATGGATGGATAGGTGGATGGATGGATGGAAGGATAGGTGGCTGGGCGAGTTGGTGGATGGATGGATCGATTGGTGGATGGATGGATGGATCGATCAATCGGTGGGTGGTGGATGGATGGATGGGTGGGTGGGTGGGTGTGTGGATGGATGGATAGGTGGATGGATGGATCGGTGGGTGGGTGGATGGAAGGATAGGTGGCTGGGTGAGTTGGTGGATGGATGGATGGGTGGATGGATGGATGGATGGAGGGGTGAGTGGATGGATGGATGGATGGATGGATGGATGGATGGATGGGTGTATGGAAGGGTGGGTGGATGGATGGATGGATAGATAGATAGATAGATAGATAGATAGATAGATAGATAGATTCATAGCAGTTAATATTGACCACTCATACTGTACCAAAATGCTGTATTAACAGTACATTAAAGCTCTTAAATTAGAAATTAAAGTTAGCTTGTAACCTCAATTGTTTATAGTAATCATTCAGTAGGCACACAGCATTGGTGGTTTATTTTCATAATTTGAATTTATTTGGCAGATTACAGATAATTGTTTTAATATTACAGATTTTATACAGAAATAGTAAAAGTATGCTGCTTTCTCCATAGCTGTCACACTTATAGTCTAGCTATTTTTTTTTTTTTTTTCTGTAGCTTGCCCAGCACTTTAGTACAGCTGTGAAGTACTTAAACTGCATAAAATACAAATGCAATACAAATCCAAAAAGTGACTAATTATTTTTAATTCATGATTGTTCATACACATCTCTAGTCTACCTTTGTATTTAACTTTATGACAAACAAGCTCATTTTATCATTTATAATAGGTTATCAACTGCTGCTGGTGCATAATAGGGAGCAAGTGAAACTAAGAATCATAGTGGGGCATACAGCTTGTTATAAACAAGCAGTTTTAGTTTTTTTGTTTTTTAAAGCCCTATTAGCATAGTTTTGTCTGACATCTGGAGATGCCTAGCAAAAATTTTCTCCACAAGAAAAGTAGCAGTGACAGCAAGAGAATAAATGCAAGTAATTACTTTTACAAATAAGCTCAGCCGCATTTCAAAAATGTTTTAATACGAAAATTCAAATATTTTTCTATTAATCTATTAGTCTGCATTTACACTGTATAATACACACCAATTTTGACAGATGACTTTTTTTTTCAGTAGATTGATTATCACTACAGTATGTCAGTCACTGCAATTTCAAAACTGAATGCCGCATTTATATGAGGGATGTGAGATACAATATAGAGTGCACAGCATAAATGAGTACACCCCCTTTAAAACAACAAATTTCACCAAGTTTCACCCAATCTTAACACTCTTGAGCAGGGTGTACTCATTTTTGCAATCCTTCATTTAAACAAAATTGGCTAATTTACTTATTTTACAGAAAATATTGGCATTTTTTGTTTGTTTGTTTAATGAATTTAAATTTTGCCATCTTTCCATGAATTATATTACTGATCATTAAGAAAATACATCTTTTATATTCATTCAGAGGTGGTGTACTCATTTATGCTGTGCACTGTATGTCAGTCCTGAAACTCTGCTGCATTTACAGGGTATGTGGCTGTTGGTCCTGTTAGCAGCATGAAAATCAAAACTTATTCAAATTCTGAATGGATTATATGTAGCACAGAAAGTGAGCAAATATAGTGCTTCCATATAATCACTAAAAAGCTGTTACTCACTTCGCTTTATCTCACAATGTCCATTATAATCAAAGAAGCGGAATGGCCATGTCTGTGATTGGCTTCATAGCTAAATGCCACAGAAACACATTGTAAACAGAAACTTTTGACACTTTCAAGAGCGTGAACACAATTACACACTGGAGCCTTTACCAAATCTGTATCGCCAGTATCCTATTATTGTAGTTTTAACTGTGGGTGCTTTTAAGTGTGTGAGAATAGTGAATGCTTGACAGCTGGCAGCCCTTCCTACTAATATCATGCTAACACTCTACATAGAGCCCTTATGTTTTCCCTGTCATTGTTAAATGTATGTGTACCCCAGATTTTGTGGCCTTGATCAAACCACTTAACCCCAGGCTGTTCAAGGGTCATTATATGCAATACAGGCACAGTAAGTCACTCTGGATAAAAGCTTCTCTTAAAATACCACCTACTTAGTATTACATTAGAGCGCTCGAGCGCTTTCTACTATAAATAAGTCAAGAAAATTCTGGTAAGATCCCTGCGTGCTATGTAATACCAATATGTCCATGCAAGGACACAGCAACCTTTCCCAACTTTGATTCAAACAGCTTTAAGCTAATATGAAATGGTAATATTGCCATAATTACTCTGACCTACATAAGGCATAATTCATATTCACTGTATCAAAGTGCTCTTTGACCTGTCTCATATTCCCTCCTGCTGTAGAAGGTCAGGTAATATGGCAGCCCACCACTGCCAAGCTATTGCAATATGTCTCTAAAACATAATATTGAGCTCATTACATCACAAATGTCAGGTGTAACATCTGAGTCATTAATTCAACAAGGATCAAAAATACATTAAGGATTCAATAAGTGAAAAAGACTATACGTACAATCATCTAATGCTACAACTCTTACAAACTACTCAAACTTCTCTAAAGCACTTGCTGTAGCAATTTGTTACTTTGTAAACACTCTGACTTCAGGAAGTTGTGCAGCAATTAGATTATAACGCATGATTCCAATCAACTTTTGCCATTTTTGTGCACAGCATGCATTAAATGGTCAGTGAATGAATCGGTAGTGAGCAGGCTAAAATGATTATAGAGCAAAAACAGAAACGAGGGCCATTAAAAGCATAATAGAGGACACAGACTGCTGTGGATCAAAGGAAACAATCTGTGAACTGGATGCAGGGCAAGCCTTGATCAAATACCACCAGCAGGGTTTTCTGATGTTCAAAGACTCAAAAAGCAATTGGACCTAACACTGGTACTTGTGGTACTCCATGCAGTTATGTGTTCTTCAATCAATACAACAACAATAAAACATTATACACTATACAAAAATACAAGTGCATGTTGAAGTTAAAAACAAAATTGTGAATATTTCATACCTTTGAATATTTTTATATATAATGCATACAGTATACACTACCAGTCAAAAGTTTTTGAACAGTAAAATTGTTAATATTTTTAAAGCCTATTTTTAAAGCCTCTTCTGCTTACCAAGCCTGTATTCATTTGATCCAAAGTACAGCAAAAACAGTAAAATTTTGAAATATTTTTGCTATTTAAACCAACTGTTTTCTATTTAAATATATTTTAAAATATAATTTATTCCTGTGATCAAAGCTAAATTTTCAGCATCATTTATCCAGTCTTCAGTGTCTTATGATCCTTCAGAAATCATTCTGATATACTGATTTGCTGTTAAAAAAAAAAAATAAAAATAAAATAAAATAAATAAATTATTACTGTTATCAATATTTAAAACTAAAAAAGATCAGCATCATCAATAAATAAATAAATAAATAAATAAATAAATAATAATAATAATACTTTTATAGAGCATGGATGCTTCAAATTAAACAAAAGTGATGATAAAGACATTTATAATGTTACAAAAGACTTCTACTTCAGATAAATGCTGTTCTTCTGAACCTGAAAAAAAAATACTCAGATATTTTCAACATAACAATGATAAATGTTTTTTTTTTTGTTTTTTTTTTTTAAGCAGCAGATCAGAATATTAGAATGATTTGTGAAGGATCATGTGACTAGAGTAATGATGCTAAAAATTCAACTTTGAAATCACAGAAATAAAATACATTTCAAAATATATTCAAATAGAAAACAGTTATGTTAAAAAGAAAAAAAAAAAAAAAAAAAAAAAAAAAACATTTTAACATTTTTGCTGTACTTTGGATCAAATTAATGCAGGCTTGGTGAGCAGAAGAAAATTCATTAAAAAGCACTAAAAATATTACTGTTCAAATACTTTTGACTGGTAATGTACATGTATAAACCTATTTGATTTACAGCACCTCATCTACATCTACCTCAATTCACTACAAATCCTACAAGTCTCTGCTCTGTCCTGCCAGTTAAGATCACCAAATGAGTGATGCCTTGCTGTGCTTGTTGTACAGTACCTTCACAACAAGGTCAAATTCCAAAACCTTCACCCTCTCTGTTCCTCTTTGGTGAAATGAGCAGCCAACCTCCAACTGAACTGCTGGGACTACATTTTATTGTACTTCATTATTTATTTTGGTGAATACCATCAACAATCATTATTATTTTATCCTGAAGTTTGTATTTTTGCTTTATGATCAACAGCTAACTGACAGTTACACAAGTAAATCTATAGCAATGCTTGTGTAGGCTACCTCTTGCAATGTCACCAGTAACAAGGATGATAGAAAAGAATGGCTCCAACAACCTTTACAACATTGAAAACAAAACATAGATGAAATATAGCTAAATAGAGCAGTTTATTTGAATAACACCAGATCTCACATATATGTCTGACAGAAAAATATTTGAAATCACCTGAAGTGATATTAATATTGCAGGTTATTTATATAATATTAAACAAGACTGTATAGTGAACACTTTCCATAATTCTCCCCTTAAGCAAAGCACACAGATATTACCTCTGTGAGATGAAATTGCACGTGTGTGTTTTTCAGCACTAGGCAAAACCTGAAGCCATATGGCTGATTGCTATATGAATGATACCAGTACGCTGAGAAACCTGTGATTTTCAGCAAAACAGGATGCCTTGTTAAATTTACGGTCTGATAACTAATGACCTGCAATAGTCGCCAGATTAATGACCTGTGCCTAAGAGCATGTCAGCAGAAAAATATGTATTTAAATGACATTTAATATGATATGCATCATTTCATGTTCATAATATATAGTATCATTCAGCACTTGATTAACGATCTCAACATATGGAGTAAAAAAACCTCAACGCAGCTGTCTGTGGTGCTGCAAAGGTCACAAGCTGTGCTCTCAACCAGAAATATCCAACGGTTGCAGGAAAGCTGCTTTTATATTGTCCCTGATAGTATAGATCCACAGACTTGTATTTTTAAGTGATGAGCCATGAGGGCTATTCAATGGATTTTCTGCTATATCTCAGAAAATACACGTAAGATTGGGGCTAGGTATCACACTTTTTACTGAAGTGAATATTTTATCAGGATAGGTTTATTTTTTTTTAAACTAAATTTGAACTAGAAAATAAAATAAAATAAAATATTCTGATCAATAATATTCTGTAACATATCTGTAATATACAAATATATAATGAACTTTTCTTTTCTTTTCTTTTAGGATAGTTTTACATACTGTAAAAATGTTAGGAAGCTGGGTCACACTTTATACAGTTGAGGTCAAAAGTTTGCACCCCCCTTTCAGAATCTGCAGAATGTTAATTATTTTACCAAAATAGGAGGAATTATACACAATGCATGCTACTTTTTATTTAGTACTGACCTGAATAAGATATTTCACATAAAATATGTTTACATGTAGTTCATAAGAGAAAATAATAATAATTAAAAAAAATAAATATTGAAAAGTTTACATCCCCTTGATTTGTAATAATTGTTATTAGGAGAATGATCCACAGCTGTTTTTTTTTTTTTGTTTTTGTTTAGTGTTAGTTGTTCATGAGTCCCTTGTTTGTCCTGAACAGTTAAACTGTCTGCTGTTCGTCAGAAAAATCCTTCAGGTCCCACAATTTTTTTGGTTTTCCAGCATTTTTGTGTATCTGAACCCTTTCCAACAATAGCTGTATGATTTTGAGATCCATCTTTTCACACTGAGGACAACTGAGGGACTCAAACACAACTATTACAGAAGGTTCAAACACTCACTGATGCTTCAGAAGGAAAAACCATTCATTAAGAGCTGGGGGTGAAAACTTTTGAACAGAATGGAGATGTGTACATTCTGGCATTAGGCATTTTGCCTAAATATATATTTTTTTCATTTAGTACTGCCCTTCAGAGGCTACAGAAGATAGTTACATGTTTCCCAGAGGACAAAATGAGTTACATTTACCCTGATCTTCAAATTCAGAAAGTTTTCATCCACCGGCTCTTAATGCATCATGTTTCCTTCTGGAGCATCAGTGAGCATTTGAACCTTCTGTAATAATTGCATATGAGTCCCTCAGTTGTCCTCAGTGTGAAAAGATGACTATCACTAACATTCACTATCATTCAAAAAATAAATAAATAAATAAATAAATAAATAAATAAATACAAAGCAGCTGTGGATCGGATCATTCAGGTAACAACGCAGTATTAAGAATCGAATGTATGTAAACTTTTGAAAAGGGTCATTTTTATAAATTCAACTATTATTTTTTTATTGTGGACTATATGTAAACATCCTTTATGTGAAATTTCTAATTTAGGTCAGTACTAAATAAACAATAACATGCATTATGTATGATTCCTTTTATTATGGTAAAATAATTAACATTTTGCAGATTCTGAAAGGGGGATGTAAACTTTTGACCACAACTTAGGTGGCCTTAACTACTATGTACTTACATCAAAAAATAAGTACAATGTACTTTCATACTGTCCTTTTCATACTTTTTTTTTTTTTTTTTTGTTAATATTGTATTGCAAAACACTTTTGCTGTTATTGAGGTGGGATATGGGTATGGTAAGGGACAGGTTTAGTGGTATTGGTAGGTTTAGGGATGGGTTAAGGTGTAAGGGATAAATATTCAAATGACGCAAGGTTGTTTGTTTCCATCCAAAATGCAACCATAAAACAAATGAGGCTAAAAGAAGGTTAAATTTTAACCAGACTTGAGAATTCCTATTTACTTCAGTGGGGCAGAGCCCTTGAATTCTGGAGGGAGCAATTGTCTCATAATGTGACCGTTTGGAACACACTTAGCTAAGGGACCAAAAAGGCACTGTCATTATGTTCTCTTTATCTTCACCCAAAATGTTACTATGACAACACAGCATGGCACCCATCACCCAATTAATTAGCTAACCGTATGAAAAGAATCTATTATTTATTGCTGTTACTTTAATTGCTGTTAAATTGTGCCCTCGCTTCATGCCCTACCCTGAAAGCAATCACAAAGTCACTGTATCTACTATTAAACACATTTCTACACATCTATGAAACTATTAAACAATTCAAATTGCGAATTAAAATGTTTTTTTGTTTTTGTTTTTTTTATGCTGTACTAAAATGTAATATGTGACAATAAAAATTGTCCCACTTACATTTCTATGAACCAGTGTTGCCAAGTCCACGGAATTAGGCTACTTTAACACTTAACACTGTTGCCGCGGATCGTTTTTCATATCCCCAGTTTAAAGTGACCCCAATAATGTGATATTTCGCCCCTGGAATTTTAATTTTCTCAGTGGAACCCCACAAAAAAACATGCATTTTACACCCTGGAATGTGGTTTTTAACGGTGACTTGGCAATGGTCCAGAAAACAATCATTGACACCCTCCACAAAGAGAGTTAGTCACAGATGGTCATTACTGAATGGGGTGGCTGTTTACAGAGTGCTGTATAAAAACATATTACATGTAAAGTTGACTGGAAGGAAGAAATTGGGTAGGAAAAGGTGCACAAGCAACAGGAATGACCGCAAGCTTGAGAAAACTGTCAAGTAAAGCCGATTCAAACACTTGGGAGAGCTTCTCAAGGAATGGAATGAAGCTGGAGTCAGAGCATCAAGAGTCACCATGCTCAGATGTCTTCAGGAAAAGGGCTACCAAGACACTTCTGAAACAGAAACAACGTCAGAAGCATCTTATCTGGGCTAAGGAGAAAGAGAAATGGACTGTTTCTCAGTGGTCCAAAGTCCTCTTTTCAGATAAAAGTAAATATTGCATTTCATGTTGAAATCATGATCTCAGAGTCTGGAGGAAGACTGGAGAGGCACAGAATCCAAGCTGCTTGAAGTCCAGTGTGAAGTTTCTGAACTCAGTGATGATTTGGGGTGCCGTGACGTCTGCTGGTGTTGGTCCATTGTGTTTTATCAAGTGCAAAGTCAATGCAGCCGTCTACCAGGAGATTTTGGAGCACTTTATGCTTCCATCTGCTGACAAGATTTATGGTGATACTGATTTCCTTTTCCAGCAGGACTTTAGCACCTGCCTACAGTGCCAAAACCACTTCCAAGTGGTTTGCTGACCATGACATTACTGTGCTTTATTGGCCAGCCAACATGCCTGACCTGAACCCCATTGAGAATCTATGGGATATTTTCAAGAGAAAGATGAGAAACAGTCGATCCAACAATATACAGATGATCTGAAGGCTCAGCAGTGCCTCAGCAGTGCCACAGGCTGATCACTTCCATGCCACACTTTACTGATGCTGTAATTTGTGTTAGGAGCAAGGAATTTGTTGTAATATGTGCAGTCGACCTAGTATCGAGTGCATAAATGAACATAATTTAAAAAACTTGAAATTTTCTTTTTTGAAAATCTGTTTTTTGATTTTTGACTTTCATGAGCTGTATGATCTAATCATCAAAATTAAAAAAAAAAAAAAACTTGAGAAATATTTTACATGTAATGAATCTAGAACATATGAAAGTTACCGTTTTTAAAATAAGTTACAATAAAAAAATGAACTTTTTGATGATATTCTAATTTTATGAGATGCACTTGTATAGGTAATGTATGTATAGGTAGATTCCCCATTCGACCGCTTCAAGCACGTAGACGTGTCCACCGTCTAAATAAAGTATACCTATACAAATCTATGGTTGTGCCTGCTTGAATAGTCAAGTGAAATGCTAAAATCCTTCTGCGTACTATCAGATGTATTTATTTGAACCATTCAGCTTTCAAAAAAAAAAAAAAAAAAATGAATTGAATTGGGCTCATGACATGAGAAATTAATTTTGCCTTGATCTTATAGTAGATAAGAGGTCTTTGTACCATTAAAACATCCTGCAAGTTTCATAGCCTAACATTACATATTATATTTTTTAATCAAGCTCCAAAAAACTTCTTGTTTTAGATCAGGTTTGTTACCCAGACACTGCCTCCAGAGCATGATATGGATGAACAGTCATCATCTCAGCATAGGCCCTACCCACTGGCATTCAGCTGCTTAAAGGAACACTCCACTTTTTTTGAAAATAGGCTCATTGTCCAACTCCCCTAGAGTTAAACAGTTGAGTTTTACCGTTTTCAAATCCATTCAGCCAATCTCCGGGTCTGGTGGTATAACACTTTTACACTGAATCTGATTAGACCATTAGCATCTCGCTCAAAAATGACCATATATAATGACAATATTTTTTCTTTTTAAAACTTGACTCTTCTGTAGTTACATTGTGTACTAAGACTGACAGAAAATTAAAAGTTGCTGATATGTCTAGGAACTATATTCTCATTCCGGCGTAATAATCAAGGAACTTTGCTGCTGTACCATGGGTGCAGCAGGCGCAATGATATTACGCAGCGCCTGCAAGTAATATGTTTGTGTAGATGCAGAGTTGCAGTCGGCAGAGTTGACGGCGGCGTAATATCATTGTGCCTGCTGCACCCATGGTACGGCAGCAAAGTTCCTTGATTATTACGCCGGAATGACAGTATAGTTCCTAGCCATATCGGCCTAGAAAATCACAACTTCTCATTTTTCGTCTGTCTTTGTACATGATGTAACTACAAAAGAGTCAAGTTTTAAATGGGAAAAAATCAAATCTCTTTGGTCATTTTTGAGCGAGATGTTAACCGTCTAATCGGATTCAGCGATCTGTGCTAAGCTGTGCTAAAAGTGCTACTGCCAGACCCGGAGATCGGCTGAATGGATTAGAAAACGGTAAAACTCAACTGTTTAACTCTAGGGGAGTTAGAAAAAGAGCCTATTTTCAAAAAAAGTGGAGTGTTCCTTTAATGGCTTGACACTTATTTATGCGGAATGTGAACGTCATGTTGCGTCAAAAGCAAATATAAATTGCAATCACTGCCACCATCTTCTCTACAATGGACACAGTATACAGATGCGCGTTTGCTTTCTGACAGAGTCCACGTGCTTGAGTCTGTCATCAATAGGACAAATGGAGTGAAAGAACGTTCGCTTTGACATGTTTGATTTAAAAAGCTAGTTTGCGTCTTTGTACAAATATCAGAAGGATCCCTGTGTAAGGAGCAAGTGGATAGTTTATTTTTAATGGCATCCCGGATCATGTCAGATGATTGATCAGAGCATTTTGTTTTGTAAACAAGGCACATTGCCATGGAGAGTTCATCAAGAAACACTTGTTGAAAGATGAAGCGGTACTAGATCTGACTGTAGCTGCATCACAAACCGTAAGTAAATGAATTCATAATAATTTGTCTGGAAATTACAATGTTTTATTTATTTATTTATTTATTTATTATCATGTTGTCAAAACACTGATACTGTTTCCTACGCAATGATGTTAGCCAATCACAAAAAGTCTCCAGTTACTGAGTAGCCTTAAAGGACCCACCCCTTAAAAACAGGTCGTTTCAGACAGAGGTTCAGAATGTGGGTTGAAAATAATCATTTTTCTACATATTTATTTAAACCCATCATTAACATTGCAGGTAAACCTCAAGGAACATATTAAAATAATAAAGAAAATCCATGCCATGTCCCCTTTAAATATCGAGCAATAACTTGCTAAAATATTGATGGAGTACAAATTAGTGATGGAGCTGCAAACAAGCGAGGTTCAACGACATACATTTGCCGACACACAGGTGAGTTGAAATGAGATAAAATCTAAAATAAATAAATAAATAAATAAATAAATAAAAATCCATTCATGTATTCATAATGGTTGAAGTCTGGATAACGAACTTAATTGTTCAGTTCGTTTACTGCTTGTTGAGTTGCTGAACGATCAGATTATCATGATCAGTTATTTATGTACGTGAGCATAAAGCGGGAGAATTCCCAGTGGCCTGGCAGCCCATGGCCCGCTGCCGTCCATTTTTTTTTCTTCTCAATATTGTTGTTGTTGTTTTTGTTGCCTGCCGAATGTACTAAAGTGATTATTGCGGAATTCGCCATTAAATAATAAAACTCTAATAAATCATGAATCGGTTAGTCTTGACTGGCACACGCTCCGCGTATCCGCGCATCCGCCAAAAGGATGCGAGGCTCGAGAGTAGAGTGGAAGCGCTCAGGTGGAGCAGAGAGACAAAACTGTCCTGTTCAGGACTTCAGGTGCAGGTCAGTTACATCTGTAAACAGGCTATTGTAGTTTTATCTTTGTTTACTAAGTTAGGCATTAAAATGCTAGCAAATGTTAGCAGTAGCAGTCAATTACTGCAAAAATAACAAAAATACATAACTACAATTATAAAGCGTAGGAATTTGGCCGACAAATGTTCTCATCCTATAAAAAAAAAAAAAAAAAAAAACAACAAAAAAAGTTTAGATGGAGCTAAGGCAGACAACAACACAACCCTTATGAAATTTAACTGTGGTTAATTTTCCTTAGGACAAAACATGACCCATGATAATGCAAAAACATGTTCAGTTTTCAGATTTTTCTATAAATATATATTCAAGATGTAGCTAATATTGTACTAATTTTGACACTTAGGCAAGCTAAAAAACATATGGTCCTAATGTATACTTACACTTTTCTAACATAAATGTAGACTTATACTATGCACAGACAAATTACAATGAGGTGGTTGTTTTGCAACAAGGTGGAGATGTGTTGATGGAAAAAGGTACAAGAAAATTTGTAAAAAAAAAAAAAGTAAACACACATGAGAAATAGAGAGATTAAAAAGAGACTAGAAAGTGGAAGTTCAAGTGATAACCTTTAATTATTTTGCATGGCCCCAGTCGATTTAAACTTTTTTTTTTTTTATGTGATGATGATGATGGCCATACAAAAATGATTGTTTGTGAACTGTGAAGCGATCAGAACGAGTGGAATGTAGGCCTATACTATGCTTAAGTGGTGGAAAATTCACTGCAATCAAGAGTGTATCAAGTTTATGTGAATTGCATCTGTTGGTTAAAGGACGTTTTATATCACTGCAATCAAGAATGTATCAAGCATTTTGAAGACTGAAGCCAGTAAAAGCTTTTGGAGTTGATCTCTGTGTCTGTGGTTGACTAAGCCCTTTTTGAGTTTGAGGCAGTTTGATGTGCAAACCCGAAGTAACTCAACATTGTTGTCTGTGGTTTCAAAATTTGTTGTGGTTGTATGGGATGGCCTGGATGAGTGTGAGATTTACCAGCCTGAAATTTTGTCCCAGTCCTCCCCTGATACCGCCTAAAGTTAATATCAATGTGGAAGTTAACGTATACCGATCCGAAAATCATATTTCCCCTCATATAATATCAACACTCATGTTTTGTGTGTTTTATATCAACTGTTTTGAATCAGAACTAGCAAATCCAGTTTCACAAATGATTCTGTAATCTTGTGTAATCGGTCAAAGTGGGTTTGCAAAATGGTATGAAATTAGTCGCAATTCAGTTTGATTCATTCGGACAGTTCACTCAGGCATTGAATCGTTTGCAGTTACGACTCTGTACTGCAGGTAAACACAATTTATATCCACAAGTGTATTAAAACACGCAAATTAGCTAAATGTACCGAAACATTAGCATGGTTTTGGACCTGTGCCTTATAAATATTGTGGAGGTAAACATAGTGTTGTATATAAATGTACTGTAGTATTATTTTGTAACATTCTGCTGCTATATCAGGCTTGTTTAGGTAATTTTAAGAAACTTAAGCTAGTGCTGTCATGCATGAGTTTAAAGTTCACTAATTGTGAACAAATGTAGTGCTATGGATGCAATTCTGAGGTTATGTGTGGTTTAGAATCAATAATCAAAAACTGATGATGCCTCTGAGATTAGTGACATCTGACTTATTTCTATTGATGACAGGTCCTCATGGCAGTAACAACGCTTCTTCAGATCAGATAACCAAGTACACACACTACAAGAGGCGTGCTACACACTTTGATGATCAGTCTACCTCTACCGTGTCTCAGGTACGAGTCCCTTTGAAGTTCTGCAGATGAAAGTTTGAAGACAGGAGGGGCTTTTTGTTGTCTTACCTCTAGATAAATGGGAGGCAGAATGCACAAAGGCGATGTTTGTGGAGACCCAAAGTCAAGAGATTTGTGTTCGTAGGGAATAATATAAGCGTCTCATCCAAGGTAACTTTCAAGGATTGTGCATATCAAAGTCGTCTCCTGACATCAAAGCCACTCCTTTGACATGTCTAACTAAACACCGCAGATTTGTGTGTGTTAATGTTCCGTGCTAGTGCAGATAAAATAATAATGCAGATTGATGTATTACATCACAGACACTCTTAGAAGATATCACCAAGCTTCAAGGTAGGAAGAAAAATCACAGCACTCTACAAATTGAAGATGTTCTTTCTTTGCCTAAGGATGATTAATGGAATGGATTGCTTATTTAGTCTCTGAAAGGTATAATAGATAGACGTTTTTTTTTTTTCTTTTTCTTTTTCTTTTTTTCTTTTTTTCATAATATAACATTCTGTATGGTATGGGACAGCCTCTGAGAATTTAAGACTGAAATGGTGACTTAGCTGTCCTATTAGCCACTGAGGTATTTAACAACATTAAAATACATAAACTATAACAACAACAACAGTAACCACAACGATATCTACTTTAATATGTCTTGTACAGCACAGTTGTGAACTACTGTTGCACTATAAATAAAATTTATTTGATTTAATAATGCTCTATTATTATTATTATTATTATAATTATTATTATTATTATTATTATTATTATTATTTAATATATTAATCAACTAAAATAATAATTTTAAAAAGTTTAGTTCTCATCTAGTTTTTTGTAATTATGAAAAATAATTTTCTCATTTATAGTGAAGAACATTACTAATAAACATTACTAATGAATGTACAGTAAATGTGCAGTATATAAATAAATGAGGTTGAGGAAGATAATAAATAACGAGGAAAAAAAGCAGCAAAAAAAGGCCAAACAAACAAACAAACACACACACACACACACACACACACACTTTTTTGGGGGAGTGGATTACTAGCCACGATTTCATCACACTTGTTTTTTTTTTTTTTTTATGTTGGTTTTTAAGACTGTAGGAATAAAATAAAATATAAAATAATTAAATAAAATTAAATAGAAAATAGAACAAAGATGCAAATTTTTGTATACAATACAAATGCTTTAATTTTTCAGTTAAGTCTGTCTAACAATATTCACAGAAAGTGAATAATCAAACATATAAAATGCAACACATATGAATAAAATCCATATTGTTTTTTCTTAAAGATACGAAAATTATTCAGTCAAAAGAAGTGAGATTTATGAGCCGGGCCTCAGATGCTTTCATTTTCAAATTATCTTGTTGTCACTTTTTACAAGAAAAGATAATTGTCTGTTTTGCTTTTACAACTTTACACTTACTTTTTACTTTTTAAGACTGAAACAAAAGATGGATTCATTGTTATTCTTAATTAAAAAGCACAACAACAAAACAGTAGGCTACAATATCAAACTGGCTTATGTAACTTTTATTAACAAATATGAATAAGATGAGGCATGGCATACACCACATGCTGTATTATATACTGACTAATAAATTACAGAATGTTTAGCAAACACAGAGGAATAAAAAAAAAAAAAAAAAAAAAAAAAAAAAAAACAACAACAAAAAAAATCTCTTACTGTAACATGAGGTAAACATAAAAATAACAAGATTTTCAAAATGAAAACAAAAAGAAAAGTAAAACTAAACTGGCTGTCAGTGATGGTGCTTGCATGTTTTTTTATTTTTTTTTACCACTACAATAACAACGTATTCACCTTCTCTGGTTTAAGAAGTGGTTCACTTAAAGTGTGAACTAAACGTCTTTTCCGACTAGAAAACTATATACAGTTACAAAGAATTGTTTATTACACAGAATCTGTGCCAATGTCATGGACCATAAGCATCTCTTTGCCACTGAGCGTAGTTTGGGTTCCTTCTTATTGCCTCTAGTCGCACATCCAGTCATTTTTTTCTTCATTAGTAAAATGCAATAGAAGGTGTTGAATTTTATCTTTGGCTTCTTGCATTCTTTCTTATTCATGCAACAGGTTAAGTAAAAATATTAATATGCATGCAATAGTGCATAAATATAACAAAATGCTCCTCTTTATAATAATTTTCCAAGCTGACTGATGAGCTTACGGACGCTGAACTGTTAACTGTATTGTTACGTGGCATTGTTTTCAAGCTTTCCACGCTTTCCACAGTTTGAAACACTGAATAAGCAATTACATGAGACATTTCAGTACACTGTACCTTAGACTCTCTTATACTGTAGACAACTTTTTGATGTGAATTCATGTTCATTTCGTACTATAGTAGTAAAGAGAAAGAAATAATGGGTTCGCTTGCCACTTGAACTGAGGCACTAAAGCGATCATGCCTGCTGCATTAAAGAGCACCAAAACTGTATTTATTGTTCTTTAATAATTTGCCATGATTTTAAAGCTGATACTATGTTGATACTATGTTAAGTCCATGCATTAACAGAACACAGCATATAGACTAATATCTTCTAACAAGAAGCCATAGTATCAATTATAAATTAGAACTGTTAACAATATGCCAGTATCCACAAAGCTGACAGCATTACCTGTTGTAGTTTGTTCAAGTTGTGCACGAAATGGAAAATACTTCGCACATCTCCATTGCTTTCGAACTCTCTTATGCTGCACAACTGGAGCTGCATTTAGCAGGTGCGTCAGCACTGCTGTTCAGCGGAAATTGTTTAAAAGTCTTTTTCCACTAAAACTTTGTTGCACATTGTCTCAGTTTAGTACGTGAACATAGTAAAAGATGTCAGGAAAAATGGCATTATATGTGCAAATGTGAGCCTGCGAGTCTGAAGCCCTGTATTAAGCTATTACTTTAAGACCTAGTATCAGCCACTACGTTAAAACCATCTGCCTAATATCGTATATGCCACCTATGCATTGAGGCATGGACACTACGAGACCTCTGAACATTTTCTGTGGTCTCTGACACCAAGACATTAGCAGCAGATCCTTAAAGTCCTGCAAGGTGCAAGGTGGAGCCTCCATGGATTCAAATGTTCCTCAAACCATTCCTGAACCATTTTTGCAGTGTGGCAGGTGCATTATCCTGCTGAAGGAGGCCGCTGCCATCAGGAACACAATTGCCATGTAGGCCTATATATGGTCTGCAGCAATCTCGCACCTTCTCAAAATATTTTTGCAAATTTCGACCACTTTGGTCACAGTCTAGAGGCCTGTATTAGACTACTTAAGACCTATTATCAGACATTACATTAAAACCATCAGCTTAATATTGTATACGCCCCTTATGCATTGAGGCATGGACTCTAAACAATTCCTGTGGTCTCTTGCACCAAGACATTAGCAGCAGATCCTTAAAGTCCTGCAAGGTGCAAGGTGGGATGTCCATGGATTACATTTATTGGTCCAGCGCATCCCATAGATGCTCAATCAGATTGAGATCTGGGGAATTTGGAAGCCAAAACAACATATTGAGATCCTTTTCTTGTTCCACAAACCATTTTTGCAGTGTGGCAGGTGCATTACCCTGCTGAAAGAGGCCACAGCCATCAGGAACATAACTGCCATGAAGGCCTGCACATGGTCTGCGGCAATCTTTAGGTAAGTGGTACGAGTCAAAGTAGAAGCGCAGACCATGCGCTCGCACAAATGCGACCATGTCAAATTTCAACTCGCACCTTCTCAAAAAACTGTTGTGACCATTTTGGTCGCAGTTTAGAGACCTGTATTAGGCTATTTAAGACCTAATATCAGCCACTACATTAAAACCATCTGCCTAATGTCGTATATACCATCTATGCGTTGAGGCATGGACTCCATGAGACCTCTGAACATTTCCTGTGGTCTCTGACACCAAGACATTAGCAGCAGATCCTTAAAGTCCTGCAAGGTGCAAGGTGGGACATCCATGGATTAGATGTGTTGGTCCAGCGCATCCCGTAGTTGCTCAATCGGATTGAGATCTGGGGAAATTGAAGCCAAGACAACACCTTAATCTCTCTGCAATGTTCCTCAAACCATTCCTAAACCATTTTTTTCAGTGTGGCAGGTGCAATATCCTGCTGAAAGAGGCTGCTGCCATCATGAACACAATTGCCATGGAGGGCTGTACGTGGTCTGCAACAATCTTTAGGTAGGTGATACGAATCAAATTAACATCAACAAGAATGCCAGGACCCAGGGTTTCCCAGCAGAACATTGTCCATAACACTCTCTCTGCTGGCCTGCCTTCCATCGTGCATCTTGCTGCCATCTCTTCTCCAGGTAAAGATCATCCACCTGACCTAAAATAAAATGTAATTCATCAGGTCAGGCAACCTTCCTCCATTGCTCCGTGGTCCAGTTCTGATGCTCATGTGTTCATTTTAGCCCCTTTTGATGGTGGACATGGGGCGTCATGATCATTCTGACCAGTCTGAAGTTACGCAAACGGCAGTGCACTTCAGCTACAATAGCTTATCAATGTGATCTGACCAGACAGACTAGTCTTTGCTCCCCACATCCATCAGTGAGCTTTGAACCTGATGCCAATTAACCGGTTGCACCACTTCTGGTAAGTACTAACCACTGTGTTTGGAACACCATACAAGACTTGCCGTTTCGGAGGTCCTCTGACCCAGACGTCAAAGTCACTCGTACCTTTTTGCTTACTCATTTTTCCTGCTTCCAACACATATAATTCAAGAACCAACTGTTCACTTGCTGCATAATATATCCAAACCCTTGACAGGTGTAACCAAAGTGCCATATACTGTAATCAATGTTATTCAATTCACCTCTCAGTGGTTTTAATGTTGTGCTTGATCAGTGTATACATCAATAGAGGTGAAAAGGGTATAAAAACAGAAATAATTTAAAAAAAAAATCACATATTATATTACTCCACAAGGACACTTTTCAGAATTCTCACATTTGTACTAGATTGGTTTTTCTAAAGTGCTGTGTGAGTGCTGAGAGGTCTCCCCTCATGCGAGTCTGTTACTACAGGAAATATTCATAGAAAATGTCAGCTGCAAAAATGTTTTCTTCAAGGTCTCAACAAGAACGAATCTTTGTATATAATGATTAAACATTTTTGTTAAGTCTAAAAGACTGTCTGAAAATGGAGTCCTGAGTTTATTTGATTTAAAGAAATGGGAGTTTACTATAAAAACCTACATTTGAAGCATCTTAAATTCTTTATGAACAGTGAATTCAAGCAACTGATTTGCCTCTAATTAGTCAGGACAATTTCTGTCTAAATGATTGGACATTTACTCAAAAAGCATTTCGAGTGAATTATGTTTGTAATTAGCATGGTTAATTAAAACTAATTTGAGTTGCAGTGAACTCACCCTGAATGAACAATACAAGTCAAGTCAAGCTTAAATGAAATTCTTTCAATGTTCTGTCACAGGAGACTTGATGTGTCAACTTAACTTTAATTGCCAATTGTGGACATACTTTGTATTGTGTTGAGAAATGGTGGGACTTTGATTGGCAGTCTTTTCTACAGTTAGAACTGAAGATCTCTGTGGTTTGGTGAACATGCCTGTTGCATGAAGAGTTGGAAACAGATCATGCTATAACACTAAAAAGCAGCCTGGCTTTTTTTTAATGACAGCATGAAAAAAGAAACCCCTCTTGAGGGCTATAGTCACTAAATTTTAGTGGTAACAAATTATAGGATTTCAGGAAGCTTTATCGGTTAAAAAAGGATGAAAGTTCCGGCTTTGGCAAACCACCACTCTTAACGGACCTCCCATTAAGTCTACTTCTGAAATGGCTTGCATATGAGTCACATGTATAGAATAGTGTAAGAAATCATACAATTTGTTACTGTAAATACGCCTATATAACAGTTTGTTGGTGACAGATTTGTTCAGGTTATTGGTGACAGATCTGTGACAGATTATTGGTCACAGTTCTGTTACCAGAGGAAATATCTAAGTACTTGATCCCATTTTCCCAGAAACATCTCTTAAGACCTCCTGTCTTCTGTGTCAACAGCTACATTTAGAATAACATACTACCATTCTACTCTTGACTATTTCTGTTTATATTTTAGTTTACAGGGCTCTACAGTGTGACCATTTTAGTCGCATTTGCGACTAAAAACTACTGCGTGTGACTATGAAAAAATATTTAGGAGCAGCAGTGCAAATGACCCGATCAGCATAATTTGTGTTTGCGCTGAGGGGAGCTTCCAAGGTTTCTACGTGGTTTTGCAACGTTGACTAGTGCATCACAGACATATCTCACAAATCCTTTCATAAACAAAGTGTAGAGAGAGTGCAAATAAGAGATTGACTGTGCAGTGTAGAGAACTTTGTTGATTATAGTGCAACTTTGTGAGATCGCGATGAAGATGAGTGACAGCTTTTAATGATTTTTAAGGGAGTTTGTAAATGAGATATTGATTTAATACAACAGTTAAATAAACAAGAAGTTAATATTGAGTGAGTTACATTGTCTGACTATAACACTATTGCCTGATTTCATCATCAAAAATAGTTTAAAACTCACAACTGAGACGCTGCCCATCTCCATTCAAACACAGCAGTGTTTCGTTTATGAATGAAAATGTGTTTTAAACAAATCTAGTGAGTCAGTGATTGAATTTCCCGTTCATAAAGACAGTCACTTGCATTATTCCTGAATGAATCAGCTGTTCGAACGAATCAAATGAATGAATGATTCAGTAATTAAATCAGTGACTTGCTGCCGCCTACTGGCAGTTTTAGTGTCATTTTTAAAGTTATCTTTCAGTTATTTAAATCACTTAATATTTCTGTATTCAAAATGTTATATTTAAACATTAATCCCAACATTAATTTATAAATTTGATTGCACTCATGCCACCTCTGAGCCTCATTAAACATATGAAAATACACCTACAAGCAACTTTTGTGTTCTTCTGTGCCACCTCTGTAGTACAAATTAATTTTGTTAATACTGATTTCATTCGATTGGTAACTTATTCTTATTCTGTTGTTTTAATTAGAAATTTTAAAAACCTTGTAAAGGCTTATCAAATATTTTTAAAAATTTGACATACAGTAAAAGATGATAAAGTTAGAAAAATGCCATTACAAAATTCCCTGTAAATCACTTTAAGGAGACAAATATCTCCTCGTAATGGGAAGGCTAATTTTGATTATTGATTAGAAGGTGCTCCTGAAATTTAAACTGTGCTCCTAAATGTTTTAAGTTTGGAGCACAAGTGCCTCTAAAAAGAAAAGTAAGCGTAGAGCCCTGGTTTATATGCATACTAAACTGTAGTTTATAGTGTGTACATGTGCATATTCATAGAATACTTGAACAACCTACTACATTGCTTTTGCAGTGTGATAAATGTTTTAAAGCAGTGTAGTGAACACTGACCTCATACTTTTGGCAGTTTGGTCCAGTGTTCTTATTAAACCACGCAAGATGCTTGATGCTTCCATAATTTACGCTTCTTTGATATACTGCTAATTAGCTCTTTTCGCTTGGCCTGCAACTTGTCGCTAATTGTAATTATACATAGTAGAATACTGTCACCTTGAAAATGAATTACCCACAAATGTAATTACACAGCTGATAATACAGTTGATAGCATTTAATTTTATAGCTCCATCTGAGGAAGCAGGTCGTCCCCACTTCCATTTTTGTATTTATGCATATGAACTTAGTGAGGAAATTTAAAAGCATAGAGATGAAATTGTCCTTTCATCAAGTGAGGTATATACTTTTATATTCATACTAAAGCTGACCTTAACCTGAAATGCAACACATTTTAAGCCATTTTTAAATGTAAATGCACATGTAAATTAAATTATAGAAAAATGAAGGAAAAAGATAAATCTCAAAGAAAAAAAAAAAAAAAAACTTAAAAGTAAGCAGTAACTTTAATGAAAAAAATAAATAAATAAATAAATAAATAAAAAACTGAACTCAGAGGAAAAGAAAAAATAAGAAATATAGATATAGTGTAATTTTTATGCAAATGCTACTTTAAATGAATCATTTGCGTTTTAAATACATTATTAAAATAATAATAAATACATTTGAGAAAATGTGAGAGTTGCCATGGCTAGGCTAGGGGATTTTACAATTGCTAAGGTTTTCTGAATGATTACCAGGTGTTCTGGTTGGTTACCAGGGTATTGCTAGGCATTTGCTAGGATGTCCTGGGTGGTTTTTAGGAAGCTGTTTACTTATTGCCCCAAGGCAGAGGAACCAACCTCTATGATATTAGTCCATAAATATTTTCTGTGGACTAAATGAAATTCTGAGCCTTAGCAAGCATCACTAATACATGATATTTTTCTCAGATTATTTGATCTCTAATCAAACACCCGCTGATGTGCATCATAGAGATATCAGTCTAGATTTCATCTCTTTGAAAAAGATAAAACTGGACATATTTTCCACATTTGTTTGTGCTTGATTTCTCTTGTCTTGCACTGTGATTATCAGCTCTGATCAAACTCCTCTCATGTCAGAACACATCATGTATTACAGGAGATAGTATCAAGAAAACAACGTTTGAATTAGTATTTCCCTGGTAGCTGAAAATATCTGCAGAACTGGATGGGTGGCTGGCAATTTCATAATGCACATCAAACAACGTACAGTTCTTTTCCCTCAGCTCTCTGACTATTAATTCATAAGTGGCTCCATATAAAGAAATTAGTGGGAGCCATCCTTTCATTTCCTGACCTGAGGCTTACAATTATGTCTTTATTTTTATATCCAAATTATAGAGACGGGCAATTATTAGTGGCATAAAAATTCACCAAATCCACAGACATTCTTGGCTGCCCCGAAGAATTAATTTCACACATAGAGGCAAACATTCTCTTTTGGAGTATAGCTTGCCAGTATACATTCTCGCGGGCTGTAATGTAATGAAAATGAATTGGAAACCGCATTGTAACGCTGGGATTCAGATCCAGCTCTCTCTGTCTGTTACTGAGGCTATAAAGAATCCAATTTGCTGAAGGGCTAATAGAGAGCACGGCACAATGGGGTATCTGTGTGTTCATTCATATCTATCAGCTGTCACTGCATTGGTCTCGCTCTGTCAAACCCGTGGAAGACTGCAGTACACCCTGCTGTGCAATATAAACCCCTGCGAATAAACACGGAACACAAATGTCGGTAATTTTCTGTGTTTAATGTCAAAGTGGCTATGTGTAATTTTATGATATTAAAACGCTTCCTCTTATCTCCGTTTAATATGCATGAGGCCTGGTTCACGCCGTGGTCAAACAGTGCTAGGAGAAGCGTCAGCGTACCTACGACAGCATGCTCGTGTCACACTGACAGTGTTTCTGCTGTGCAACAGGGTAATTATATCAAATATGTCTTTTAACAGCTACCATAAATTGAAAAATCGTTACTGTAAGTGTCCCTTTGAGAATTATTACAAACTCGATCATGGTGAACTCTAATTTGCATGAAGAAAAAGAGCATATTTACTTCCAAATGGTAACTGATCTTTATGGAACTGATTCCCAATCCACCAAATGTAGTTTTAAACTGCTTAAATCATCTGGATTCCGTCACCAAGTACTCCAGATGTCTTATTTCAAACAATGAGTGGCTTGCTCCAGTGTTGTGTGCCTATATTGTGAAATACTGTGTTGATAAATAGGTTTATGGTGTGTTTTCACATAGTTCAGCATCTAGATGTCCATAAACAAAGCTGTATATTCTGCTTTATGTCTGTGAAATACAAATGACTTTTAAACGACTTCTGATCACAAAGTCCTTGCACTTTTCTGCTGTATTTACAGTTTTCCCTGCAAGCGTTCTCTTGCACCACTTTGAGTTCATCATTCAGTTCAGTTGTTTTAAGGGATAGTTCATCCAAAAATGAAAATTCGCTGTTAATTTACTCACTTGCTGATGATATACTAAGCACTTGCTGATGATATACTAAGCACTTGCTGATGATATACTAAGCAAAATAATCAGTCTGTGCAAGAAGCTGAACATTGTTTACAATATTATTATCTGCAACCTATAGCCTTAGACAAGGCAGAAATATAATTGTTTTCCGCAAACTGGTTCTTTCAGGGTGTGTTCACACTTGTCATGTTTGGTTCGATTAAAACAAACCCTGGTGCGGTTGCTCTGTTAGTGCCGTTCATTTGAGTAAGTGTGAACGCTGCCATCCGAACCCTGGTGTACACCAAACAAGCAATTCGAACCGTACCAGATTTAGTTTGGAAGCGGACCGAGACCCATCTTTTTAGCGGTCTCGGTCCACTTCCAAACTAAATCTGGTACGATTCGAATGAAATATGAACGCAGCACGGACCAAGTACTTCTAAACAAACCAAAAATGGGAAGTAATGACAAGATGCGACGCTATGCGACATGATTTTACGTAGGGAGCAAGCGGTGTATCCAAAACAAATTGAGCATTTTGTGCTATCAAGCTGTTTTCAAGCAAAATGAAGCTGGTGATGCTGGTTCACCAACATGGTCTTGCAGGGTTTAGCATCAGTAGGCCAGCTGTTTGTATGCAAGCAGTGTTTTGGGGACAAACATAGTTTTTGCTTACATATTTCTCTATTTAACACAATGATGCAAAGGGAAAACAATATAAGGTTAAAACGTATGATTTATTGAATTATATGATAGCTTTGTAATTTCTTTTGCTTCCTATGCTGAAAGTAGAACTGAAAATTTTACTTGCTTTAGTTATGATTACATTATTAATCAGTGTCACTGGTAAACTGGTAAAACGTTTCAATGCATCAGATTACCTGTCTCCTGTTTCATAAGAGTTCCTGTGTCATCACTAATGCTCAGTCATCACTTGTAGAGTGGATCTAATTTATTTCACTAAACACTGCTTCAGTATTACATTTATTCTCTTTAGTTTAGGACCATATGGAAACTGAGCAGTTTTTGTTTAACACTGGGGATGTTTTCTTACCACTTAATATGTTACAAGTCTTTAGTTACACGTCTTTAATTTTTGAAGCTAATCTCTGTTTTATTTTATTTGGACGTGGCCCTTTAAGTAAGGAGTCATACCATGTGACCATTAATCAGGAAGTATGCAAATATGGCACAGAGAGCAGCATGTTCATAGTATCTGAAGCTAATACTGTGATACATCTTGCATCTGTTGTAACATCTTGGGTATGCATTGATTGTTCTTAATAATATCTACGATTGCAGATCATTATTTGGGGATAGTGTTATATTTTATTATGCTGATTTTTAGAAGTCTATTATTTTTTTGTCTGCCTCACTATTGTTAATGACCAATTCATTGTGGTAATGTTGTACTATTTCTAGACCATTAAACGTCATATAAATACAGTACAAATAAAATAATGATTGGGAAATTGAATACATATTAAATATGCATACATTACATTTAAAGATGCTTGTTAATAACATGAAACTTAAAATTAAACTTCGTCAACCTTGGCCTACGGCAACCAACCACAGGGTAAGTGGTAATAAATGAAACATCACTTACCCCTTTGGCGGCTGGGAGGCCGTCACCGTCATCTCTCCGTCCCGGTCCGAGTTTTCACCAACTTCTTTTGCGAGCGAGAGGGGATGACGCCATCAGGTGTTTCCTAACTGCGCTGTCTAAGCTCCACCCTGCCCGCATTCTCCACCAGTGTGGCGGGGCGTTTTGTCAGTGTGGGGCTTTTATTGAAGATACAATAAACAAAAGTGTCCAAAAAGGGGGAAAATAAAGTGTCCTAAATAAACAGGGGAAGGGTCCAGGTAAGGGGCGGAGTCCGGCGGCCACACACGCTCCCCTCTGAGGTCTGCGACATGAGGGGCGGCGGCTTCATCTAGCGACTTCGTCCACCTTGGCCTACGGCACTTTCTGGAGATTGAACGGTCCGCCATCCTGGCCTGCAGCCGTCTCACGCCGGTGATGAGACTTCATTCACGTCAGGTGTGCCTCATCACACGCCGCCAGCCCTGGATATTTCGGCGCCCCTCCTCTCCCACACGCCCACTCCCATTGGGAGCCTGGTGAAGAAGGGACGGGTTGACGAAGATAATTAGCTGGGGGGCAGCCGACTCGTCACACCCACCCCCCCCCAAGCAACATCCCCGTCCTCAGGCCGCCGCCCACACAGGAGTGCTACCTTTCTCAACCAGGCTCCAGTGGTCGGAGTGAGTGGGGATTCCTCTCCGGGCAACTCTGTCTCGCAACGCACCAGACCAGGGACAGAAGAACCGGGTAACCAACCACAGGGTAACTGGTAATAAATGAAACATCACTTACACCTTTGGCGGCTGGGAGCCCGTCACCGTCGTCTCTTCGTCTTGGTCCAAGTTTTCACCAACTTCTTTTGCGAACGAGAGGGGATGACGTCATCAGGTGTTTCCCAACTGCACTGTCTAAGCTCTGCCCTGCCCGCATTCTCCACCAGTGTGGTGGGTCGAGCAAACGACAGACACAGTGGGCATGACGTCAGGCCTCGGGAAGGCTTTTATTGAAGATAAAATAAACAAAAGTGTCCAAAAGGGGGGAAAATAAAGTGTCCTAAATAAACAGGGGAAGGGTCCAGGTAAGGGGCAGAGTCCGGCAGCCACACGCACTCCCCTCTGAGGTCCGCAGCACCTTCGTCCACCTTGGCCTACGGCACTTCCTGGAGATTGAGCGGCCCGCCATCCTGGCCCGCAGCCATCTCACGGGTGCGGCTCACGTCCAGACCGTGGGTCCGGCAGCTCGTCACTTTAGCGGTGCTCGTTCCCTCGACGCTCCCTTTCTGGACCCACGAGGACACCAGCATGCATGCGCGAGGAAAAGACCGGTCTCCCGAGGAGAGGCGCGCTCGGTATTTTAACAGCGGCGGCGATGAGGCTTCATTCACGTCAGGTGTGCCTCATCACACGCCCACTCCCGTCGGGAGCCTGGTGAAGGGCGGCGATTAAGGGACGAGATGACAATGATAAGTAGGGGGGAGGCAGCCGACTCATCACACTAACTTATAGATAAGTGCTTTAAGCCTTGAACTGTTTTAGACAGTTTAGTCTAATTCGGTGAACTGGTTCAGCTGGTTCACCAAAAATAATTGGTTCAAAAGAGTGATTCGCTTGTGAACTAGTGATCACTCCAGACCGTTAACTTGAGGCTGCGGATTACAGGTAATAATATTTTTAAAATGTTCTGTTTCTTGCACAGGCCAGTCGATTCGCATCATAAGACCTCAATATATCGTCAGGAGTCTGGGTATTAATTTTGTGCTCTTTGATTTGTTTTTCTCTAGAAAAAAGGTCACATACTGTACATCTCGGTTGGCCTGAGCAAACTGTAATTTTTGGGAGAACTATCTCTTTAACTCAACCCTAAACAGCATGTACTAAGAAAATGTCTGGCCAAGTGGCGTCTGTCTAATTGGGTAGTTCTTGGCCAGAATCATCTGAAATTTGGACCATTCTTTATGCCGCAAGTCAGAAGTCTGGCTTTGTGAGATGCAATTCTGTTGATGACGTTAGGGATGCATAAATGACACATTTCACCTCCTGCATCCGCAACATAAGTGACTTGCATTTTGTGCTATCAATTTTTTAAAGTTCCAAGCTATCCATCAAATTGAATCGTGCTTTCCGGTTTGTTTGCGCCTTATTTGTTTAGGAAATAAAGAATAGAATTGGCAGTCTGTCACACCAGCCTGCAGTGGCAGCAGCTGAAGTTTTTAAAGCCGGTAATGATGTCGGCTCATCAGTCTTTGAGGAGTTGGAAGCGCTGATCCAATTGACTGATTGTAATAGGCCCTGACTAACGGCGGCCAACACCATCCTGGCGGCACAATTTATATTCCGGCATGTCAGAATAGAGCTCACTCCTGCAAAAGACTCTGTGGCCATAAATGGGCCGTGATCAAACAACCTTGCCCGCGTTTGGCCCTAATAGGAGGCCTTAACTGTGCCTGAAACTGGGACAATAACTTTAAATATTTTATTTGGTCTTCTGGAAAGGACTGACGCATTAAAGCTAGAACATCCTGTCAGACTGACACTGATGAAAGGAGAGAGAAAGAAAGAATAAAGACGGTGAGAATGAGAGAGAAAATTTCTCTTTCACATTTACTCAGTTTTTCCTCTTCAGAAGAATATTTAAGTGTATGGAAGATCAAAGAGACACCAAGAACTCGCCGTACCCAAGCATGTCCGAGACGGGCTTCTAACAATGGAGATACTGGAGAAGCTGATGCATCACAAAGGATGGAGAGATGCTTAAATAAACAAGAAGACAGAACAAAGACATTCTCTTACTCCCAAAAGTAAAATTGACTGACATTTTATTCATGAGCTACCACTGCATAAACAAGAAATTCTGTCTTAACCAGATTTTTCTTGTCCTGAACAAGTTTCCAGCAATAGGGAATTTGCAAAGGCCAAGATTTTGACTTTCAGTGTGAAGTCTGGTCAAATTTTCATTTTGCTTCTCATTTAGGAAGAACTTGCTGGCATGCAGCAACTAGTCCCACTTGCTTTTTACTCTGAATTTTAGGGGTGTGTAAATCCAAAGGGGTCAAACTAACTAATAATTTTCTTTTCAAGAATTTTGTACTATTAATGAAACTTTATTATTATAGATATAATCATATAGGATATAGCACCCATAGCACCATGACAATTTAGACTTCATGCCTCCAGAAAAATATCAAAATATATTTTAATTAATTAATTAAAACTTGCTTATCATAGAAGATGTGTATTCAAGATATTGTATGCATGGATGTATTTTTGAATGAATTATTAGGATGAAATTTCAGCATTGTGTCAGTACAGTAAATGCCTTATTCTTTTTTGAAAGGCTTATAAAAATGCTCACTAGTAAAGTGCTTAGGACTGTGCATGTTCTTGTGGTGCCATTGACATTGCATGATGGCATTTTCGCTCCACTGACTGCCATTCATATGTATGCGAATACTGGAGACTGGAAGCGCAAGCTCATGCAATGAGATTTTGCTTTTTGCTGTATTCTGTAGTTCAAGTTTGGTGAACTCTGAGCTGTGAATTTGTATCATGTAAAGACTTGTGGTCAACAGAAGATTGATTCGCCACAGCATGACCTCTTGGCTGAATTAAAAGAACACAAACCTTAAAGCTGCAAGTTTGCAGAGAAGTAAGGTACGTTGTATATTCTTTAACATTTTGTATTTATTATTTGTTGTATGCTGAATTCTTGTTTGTTTTTTTAAAAAGACGCCAGTAAGTCTGAAGAAATGCCTCATCCTCAAATTCTAGTGTGGCTTAAGTGATTGCTTAAAACGTTCTGCGGTCCAGTGTGAGCAAAGCTGGCAGAAATCAGACAAATAGCTTTATTATAGACCTTCTTTATTGATCTAAAATGAATGATATCACAATAATGGACCAGCATGCATAAAATTGTCAACCCATTTAAATAATAGTGCTGCAGTTTGTATATAACATCTGTTAGCCAAAAAACTGTGTGGACTTTGTGGTCAGAATTTCTGTACATCCATATGTGTGTAGACATTGTGGTCAATGTCAGACCATCCACAGTAATATTGATTATATCATGCTGACTCTGAAAATAAAGTGGAATATGTAATTTTCCTCTAAGATATCCTGTTTGCTTTTCAATTTTAACAAATGTGCTTTTTACAATTCGGATGATTCTAAAGCCAAAAACACGCCTATGGCGACACCCGTAAAATGATATTGCATTGCTTCTTGTATGTTTCACTTGCACATTCAAAGTAAAATGTCCTGTGAGTGTCACTTAAAGTGTTTTCAGTTTTATCCAAACAGATGAATGTGAAACTTGCAGTAGATATTTATCTTTTTAAACCTAACTGTTAACAAAAGCAAACGTGTGAGAAAAATGATCAGATTCGCGTCTACAAGCCTTTATAATGATTTGTACCACTTTTCCTTGCAAGCGCTGTACCGGGTGTGCTACCGAGCAAGTTTACCACATCAGAAAAGCCAAACATATGGAGCTGGTTATGTGGTGCAAACATGAAAATGTGTTAACTGCATTAGAACTATCCCTTTAACTCACCCCAAATTACACATATTAAGAGAACCTCTGGCCAGGTGGTATCTTTCTAAGTGGGCGGTTTTTGGCCAGAATCATCTGAAATTTAGGTCATTCTTCATGCCGCAAAGCAAATATGGGCGAAAAATGCTCACATTTGCTTCTACAAGTCTTTGAGGTGTTTGTGACCCTGGACCACAAAACCAATCTTAAGTAGCAAGGGTATATTTGTAGCAGTAGCCAAAAATACATTGTATGGTTCAAAATTATTGATTTTTCTTTTATGCCAAAAATCATTAGGATATTAGTTAAAGATCATGTTCCATTAAGATATTTTGTTGTTTTCAGTATTTAGATTTTTTTGCACCCTCAGATTCCAGATTTTCAGATAGTTGTATCTCAGCCAAATATTGTCCTATTCTAACAAACCATGCATCTGTAGAAATCTTATTCATTTAGCTTTCAGATAAATCTCAGTTTCTAAAAATTGACACTTATGACTGGTTTTGTGGTCCAGGATCACGTTTTATAGTGCCTCAAACTGCTTTTCATTGCAAGTGCAGTGCTGTACCAGGTGTGCTACCAAGCAAGTTTACTACATCACGGTAACACTTTATTCTGATAGTCCACTTTAGACATTCTACTAGCTGTAAGTAACTTTGCAACTGCATGTCAACTAGTCATTAGTATATTAGTAGACTGTCTGCTTAATATCTTCTAACACTCTTCTAAAGTATATGCCAACTTATTCTACTAACCTAACAATCTGCTCTGAGAGTTAGTAGACATGTAGTTGCAAATTAATGAGAATTAGTTGACATGTTGTTGCAAAGTTACTCGTAGTTGATAGAATGTTTAAAGTGGACTATCAAAATAAAGTGTAACCAAAAAGTCAAACATATGGAGCTATGTGGTGCAAACATGAAATTGCGTTGGTTTACAAATCTATGCACTATGCTAAAAGTGCTTTGGCGCCATAATATGTTATTGTGCAAGAAACCACATAAAATATGTCTTTATAAATTGATAGTTTGCCCTTGAAATTAAATTTTTTGTAAAATAAATGAAAATTGTTGGCTTTTTGCAACCACTACTGTTCATTTCAGCTAGAAACTGCATGAGTTTTGCAAGAATAAAGGTAGAAGCACTTTATTTCCAATGAGCCTTTGACGTCTAAAGCATTTATATGGTTTATTGCAGCACTTTGTACATAGTGTTCGGGTACTAGGGCACTCACAGTTTAGTGGAGCACTGATGGGTAGTTTCTAGGGTGGTCTGGGTTGTCAAAAGAGTCACCCATATGCTTCTGTGATATTCTGAGGTTTCATTTTTAAACGCTGCGTATGCACAAAATGGCATATAAATATGCGTAAGCAATTTTCCGCGCACATATCCAGATTTATAAAAAATAAACTTGCCGTAAATATGTACGCACCGTATGGACATTTTAGACCATGCATACAAACTCTTTTGACAAAATATATATATTCATATATTGGATACAACTTGAAGAAAACGGTAAGATGTGCACATTTCCTTTTTAAAATACTTTCAGGTAATGCGCCGAGGCAGACAAATTTACACTGCAATAAATATAGGCCTTTTTCCACTAAAAATAGATGCTCACCTTATATTCACCTTATCAGCATAACTGCATAAATCTATTTACATAAATCTATAAATCTAATAAATCAATTTAAATTGTTTAAAACAATCGAAATACTATTTGGCCACTGTAAAAGAAAGACCAACTCTATTCTAAAATATATCTGAGAACTATTTTAAACATTTTGTTTTTATGGATATTTTCATATATTTATTATAAATATAACAAGGATACTGGATAATTTTTAGCAATAAAAATTAATGTGTATGGCACAAATAGAATAATACTCTGTGTCTCATATTTCCTTGTCTTGTACCTTTGACGGTGTTAAACGTGGTGTCACGTGGATAAGAATGTGCATGATATGCAGATGAGGTTATGAGCAGTAAAACTAGGGGTTGTAAGCTCCATATATGGTGATTTAGGGGAGGAGACAGGGTGGAGATGCACTTACGTACAATCT
Organism: Cirrhinus mrigala; assembly: GCA_036247105.1. NCBI lineage: Eukaryota > Metazoa > Chordata > Actinopteri > Cypriniformes > Cyprinidae > Cirrhinus > Cirrhinus mrigala. The sequence continues at coordinate 3,164,944 of CM070016.1, read as the reverse complement.
TCCCTTGATTGGGATTTATGAAGGGATTTTTGCGCAGGTTCTGGCGTACGCAAAATTTAGCTTTTGTGTGTGCGTACACTTTTAGAATAGAAACTATGTATAGTTTTATAAATGAGACCCCTGGGGCCTCATGTATCAATGCTGCGTACGCACAAAAACTTTGCTTACGCCAGTTTTCACGTCCACAGTCGGATTTACTAACAGTGAAATTAATGTGAGAATGTGCGTTCCTCCACGCCAACTTCACGTCTGGCGTACGTACATTTCTTGTACATTTCTTGTTTTTTGTCTGTTGGTGACTCTTAGAGGCAATGAAGTGAAGTTGCAAACATTAGACTACGAAGTATTCTACAAGTCTGTCGCAACACCATCTGAGAGAAACATTTCTATTAATTTGTAATTGATAAAATAGGCTAACTGACTTACTATTGTCACACGAGCCTTATGGGAATGTTCTCAATCATGCAATTAAGTTAGAACATATAAAAGCATGTGCAAATTTATACAACCCTTCGTCTATGGCAATGACAGCATTGGCCTTATTGGAGGACATTGCCAATGGCAGAATCCGAAGAGAATGAGTTTTTAGGGACCAAAGTGATTTTCTGGACCACAATGATGATACGATACAATTGACCAGCCAAACATTAAAGCGCAATTTGAAGCGATAGCCGGTTTTCCTAATGTAATCAGAGCGATCGACTGCACACACATTGCTATAAAGGTGCCATCTGAAGAAGAATTTGCATATGTGAATCGGAAACATTTCCATTCAATAAATGTGCAAATAATATGTGATGCACAAATTCACCTAACAAATATTGCGGCAAGGTGGCCTGGCTGAAAAACATGATTCATACATCCTTACAAACAGCATGGTTGTCATGAGGCTCCAAGTTGGCAGGGTGTGCGATGGGTGGCTTCTTGGTGAGTGACACATTTGAAGTCAGGGTTCTAACTAAAAGATTTGTATTTATTTATTTATTTATTTGTGCATGTAATTATTGAACTTCACATCAGGAGATTGCGGTTATGCACTGAAGACGTGGCTGTTAACTCCCCTCACCAACCCACAAACTGACCAAGAGCGCAGAGACAATGATGCCCATTCTCGCACTCGGTCAGCTGTAGAGCGGGCGATTGGGCAGCTGAAATGTCGGTGGCGCTGCCTTGATAGGACCGGGGGGATGCTGCTCTACCGCCCTAACAAGGTGTGTCGCATCGTGCTGGCCTGTGGTTTGCTGCACAATGTCACGCACAGGCACGGCATACCACTCGGTGAGGTGGTGGCAACGGCGCCAGATGACCCCGACCCAGAACAAGTGTATGTGCAGCCCAACCTATAAGCCATTCAGGCCCGTCAACATGTGATTGCGGCAATATAAATCAAATATAAATGGTAATCAGAGACGAAGTTCATTTTTTAACCAATTCCTTTAATGAGTGGCTTATGTCTCTGACACTTTGTCGGTGCACAGCAGTTCTCCACCTTTATATCTATATATCTATATCTATATATTTTTTTAAAGTTCATTTACAGTGCGAGTTTCAGATCCTACCGCGTTGACGGCATCCGCCAAACTCTCCCACTCATTTCTTTTTCTTTTGTTATTAATTCCGGAGGACAAAGTTCCAAATAAAATATTCTTTCTAGTTTCTACCTCAGGTAGTAGCACCTCCAATCCACTTTCGGTAAAGTTCGCTTCATGTTGCTTGCTTTTGGCAAAGTGGACTCATTACCATATTAAAATTTATTGATTTGGGGGAGGAGACCAGTTGGGGTTTTGTGCTCGTGCATGTGCGCTCAATTTCACGTTAATTGGGATGTACAAAGACAATATGCGTGGGATCCTGCGTACGCAGAGTTTCATACATCTGATTTTTTTGTGCGTACGCAGAATTACAGTATGAATTCAACACAAGTCTTTGTACATGAGGCCCCTGGTCTCTACATGTGACATTGAACCACTGGACCATTTTACCTTGTAAACAGAGATTTTTTTTTTTTTTAAACTGATAAACACTTGTATATCCTGAATGAAGTAGTGTAGAGTTGAGCTAATCAGAATCACATTGGAACTGGTGATCTCTGACAGGTCTTGGCATTTTTGTGTGTAATATACAGCAAGTGGTCTGTGAACCGTCCATGCATGTGCTGTTAGGACTACATAAACATAATGGCTTATACTATAATAACATGCTTTCTGTCATTATTTTGCTCATCCTGCTGTGATTTAACAGGATAATCAACACAGCATTTCAATGATGCTGCTCTTGTGTTTGTTGAAGAGGGTTCAAGGACCTTAAAGCTCTCTGTGACAAATCATGTTGAAATTTATCAGTGAGTCTCTTCATAAATATTAGGGTGTTCTTTCCTCAACAATGGGCACATTCGGCCATCTGGATAAACTTGCTAAATCACACACTTTTCACCCTTGCTAGTTTATTCCATTTTGTCTGCTAATAATTTCTAGCAGTTAATGCACATGCTTTGTAGAGGATTTCTGTCTTTTTTTCATATCAAACTATTTTGAAATGAAAATAGCCATAGTTGAAATTACATTTCAAATCATTTTTTTTTTAAATAAAATAAAATAAAATAAAATAAAAGGGGTCATTTTTCCCCCCAAATTCCATAGCTAACATTTCATATATCCATATACATTTTTTAAGATTTAGTATACGTCTACATTTCCATAAAAAAATAATAATAATAAAAAAAGTACACAATGCATATTTCAGTTTTTTAGGATGTATTTTCATATTTTCAGAAAGTTACAAGGCATAATGCCATTGGAAAGTAAACAAAATAAAAATGGAGAAAATACAAAAAGAGCAAGAAAGAACTCATAAAAATGCTTCGGTTACAGAAACGGTGGTTACACTCTTTTGCATATCACGCTCATTTCATAACTCCAGCATAATGACATACTTTATTACAGTACCTTTGCTGCTGCGTTTCATACAGTATCTGGAAAGTAACTAAACAGGAATGTATTTCTTGAATGCAGACATGTGTTTTCCACCCTGTCGAGAAAAACATAATTGATGCATATGCGTATGAAAAGTCGAACATGTTGTTTATTTATGAGAAAGGTAACACAACCCAAGGTCTAAACTCAGCGTAACTCATTCCGTCAGAATGTGCCCAGCATTTTTTTTTTTTTTCCCTCCATAATTACTTCCTTGGCAAAAACAAGTTGTTGAAATGTAATGAAATTTGACGTGTCATCTCTAACTCCACTTCCTTCAGCTTACATAATTCTCTGTTAAAAAGAAGTGAAAATGGCATACACTGCTATTCAAAAGCTACAAAAACTACATTAAAATGCGATTTATGCAATTTACAGACAATGACTTGAATACACTTGTTCTAGAATTTTATTTTTTTTTTTCTCAATATTTTAAATTTTCCTTGTCATCTCAGTTGTCATTGATCCATTTATGGTCTTAATGAAAGTGGATTTGTTTTGTTTTGCTCTGTTAATGGTAATATGGTGTTTGACATTATGCTATATCGTTAATATAGTCACTCATTTAAGTCCACTTCCAGAACAAAAATTTACAGATAATGTACTCACCCTCTTGTCATCCAAGATGTTCATGTCTTTCTTTCTTCAGTCGTAAAGAAATTATGTTTTTTGAGGGAAACATTTCAGCATTTTTCTCCATATAATGGACTGATATGGTGCCCCGAGTTTGAACTTTCAAAATGCAGTTTAAATGCGGCTTCAAACGATCCCAAATACGGTTGTAAATGATCCCAGCCGAGGAGGAAGGGTCTTATCTAGCGAAATGATTGGTTATTTTTTTTAAATAAAAAAAAAAAAAAAATACAATTTAAATACTTCATATCAGAATACAATAATCTCAAATGCTCATCTTGTCTTGCTCTCCCTGAACTCTGTGTATTCTGGCTCAAGACAGTTAGGGTATGTTGAAAAACTCCAATCGTATTTTCTCCCTCAGCTTCAAAAATCATTTCAACATCATCCTACATCACTGCAGAAGTACCGACCCAGTCTTTGCAAAGTGAACATGCAAAGAAGATCAAACACCCTTAACAAAAAAGGTAAAACAGCGATATAGGACGATTTTGAAGTTGAGGGAGAACATGAGATGGGAGTTTTTCGACATACCCTAACTGTCATGAACCGAAAAAAAACAGAGTTCAGGGAGAGTAAGACAAGACAAGCATTTGACATTAAAAAGTATATAAATTGTATTATTTTTATGAAAATAACAGATTGTTTCACTAGATAAGACCCTTCGACCTCGACTGGGATCGTTTACAACCACATTTAGGATTGTTTGAAGCTGCATTTAAACTGCATTTTGAAAGTTCAAACTCGGGGCACCATATCAGTCCATTATCTGGAGAAAAATCCTGAAATGTTTTCCTCAAAAAACATATATTTTTTTTTTACCACTGAAGAAAGAAAGACATGAAAATCTTGGATGACAAGGGGGTGAGTACATTGTTGTTCTGGAAGTGGACTTCTCCTCGAAACCTCTAAAAGAAATTGTTCAAATTTCACTTGATTATTTTTAAAAAAATATATTTAAATCGTTAAAGTTTTATTAGATTAACAGTTGTTGATAATACATTTGTGTTAATTCACAAAACACAGAATTAAGACAGCACAGAATTTGTGATAAAGTAAAATGCATTTTTATAGGGCAACATTATTAGTTTGAAAAATGGAATAAATTAATAAATTGTTAAAATTTTATGCACTGTGCCTAACAACTTCCTTGACTTGTGACTATGCTCTCAAAAAATGGATTTTTGCAAAGAAAATTCCTGTTTTAATTGCACACAGAGGCTGGGTGAATAATGAAGAATTATGGGATGGAGGTGACGTATTTATAAACAATCCTCAACCATAATTACTGTGGTGGTGCTTTGGCACACACATAGACGAGCACTTGGGCTGATTTTGGTCTATGACATCTTTAGAATGCCCTTGGGTTTAGCAAAGGCTGCGGAAAGGGTTTTGGACCACATTCAGAGGTTTGGAGTGATTTGTAGGTTTGATGCTGGACCACATACTGAGATCAGCCATTTACTTTGAGGAAGTGTGTGTGTGTGTGCGTGTGTGTGTGTGTGTGTGTGTACATGTTTGGGCACGGCAAATGCAGTTGGTTATATAAAACACATTCTGTGTAGATTTCTCACTCTGTCAACAGACAAGGTGTTTTCTGTATGCAGAGCCACAAACAAGAGGAAGTTTTAATTGGCTGTAGCACACTTTCATATTATTGAGTCAGAACTTTTGTTCAATGTGTGTGAATCTATGCAGGAGCAACGATCTCATTAACCTTCAATCATTCAAGTTTAAGTACTTTTATGCAAGAAATGTGTGAAAAAAGCATCAGATGAATTTTGTTACCTACAACACTTGAGAACTCATTATTTAGCATTCTGTATGAATAATGAAAAACATAAAAAAGACAGCCTCAACTTTTTTTTTTTTTTTTTTTTTTATTTTGGCTGTTGAAAAAGTTACTTCTGAGAAGTTTGGGGGTAGTGGGTAGTTGGCTGAATGTTGTAATGTGGCTGTTAAAGGATTACATTTGTGGTTGAAAAATATGTATTTATTTCTTTATTTATTTTGAAAAATGACATTGTTTCACTAGATAAGACCCTTATTCCCCTGCTGGGTTCGTGTAGAGCCTTTTGAAACTGCATTGAAACTGCAATTTGGACCTTCAACACACTGGGTCCCATTGAAGTCCACTAAATGAAGAAAAATCCTGGAATGTTTTCTTCAAAAACCTTAATTTCTTTTTAGCTGCGGAAGAAAAAACATTACATCTTGGATGACATGGGGTGAGTAAATTATCAGGAAATTTGTATTCTGGAAGTAAATTAATCCTTTAAGGCATTTCTTGATAGGCGCTATGATTTCCTGGATGATTGCTAGGTAGTTACGTAATGGCCCCACATCTTGGTCATCAGAAATGGCTCGCTTCCTTCTTTTAACCGTTTAACTGTCACACCCATTTTTGAACACAGACATAAAAATGCACTATCCAGACTTACATTTTTATAATTCATGAATGAAAACATTTTGTAATATGATTTTGATGTACATTTTCCGTGGAAATGCAATGTCTGATTTTAAAATGCCTTTCAAAGGATGAATTTTGAACTGATATATAATTTCTTATGATATCTAAAGCGTGAAAGCGAAAAAGGAAATGAAGAAAGTCTTTTGGACAAAGGTCAGAACTCATGTTATGATGTAGATTTTTTAAGTTGCACTCTTGACATATATTAATCTATTACTTTTCCTACATAAAAATATGGTAAAATATCTATTTAAGAGTCTTAGACCTTTCCAACGATATACAGATTAGGATTTACTTGTAAAATGGTGAAGTAAACTTAGGCGTCCCACAGAGTGGACAGTGACAATTAAAGGGTTAAGTACCACGAACAAGCTTAAAATTGTCAAAACTACTGAAAAATGTAAAATTGTCAAAAGTTTAAGAGATGTAGATGAAGTCGATGGTTTCTAGACCCACTTGTGTTGTGAAATAATCAAATATGCTTTCAGAATCTTTTCTATATAATCTCGTCTAGTCATAGTCGTACATGCTTTGTATTTCTGCATGCAATTTTTTCTTTTAATCAGAGTGTATGAGAGTTTGTGCGTCAGAAAGAGAGAGGCATTGCTGTGCTAAATGATTCTGAATTGAGCCAAAAAAAAAAAAAAAACACTTTTCCCCCTTTTTTTCTCTTTGCTTATTGAGAAATTTCAAGGTATAAAGTGCAGAATAAAGCACCAAGTGGTGTGCAATGCTTTAAAAATGGCATGGAAGGGACATTTTATTTTCTTTATTTTCATCATTACACAGCAGAAGTATTTAACTCTTATTATGATGCTTTCTTTTTTTTATTTAAATAAAATGAAATAGTTCTAATTCATGCATCCATCCATGAACAAACAAACAAACAAATAATGGAAAAAGAATCAAATTGTTTTGTGATAAACCCAAAGAATCACAGGATCATTTTGGATTTGAATCACGTTTTGGACCTGAAAATTCACACCTCCATCAAAAATGTAAAATCATCAATAGTTCAACAGATTTAGGTTAAGTCAACGGTTTCTAGACACACCTGTGTTCAGAAATAATAAAATATGCTTTCAGAATCTCTTCTTTATAATCTCCTCTAGTCATAGTCATACATGCTTTGTATGAGAGTTTGTGAGTCAGAAAGAGAGAGGCATTGCTGTAGCTTGAACATATGGTGATGCTTATTGAGTTTGAAGGCTGAGAAGTCTTAAACAAATTAGACAAATGAATGATTGCACTATGTGGCTTGCATTCAAATTCAGTTTGTTTTTTTTTTTCCAAATGAGCTTCATAATGTACTTGAATAAAAATGCTTGTACATATACTTGTATATAGTAGTTTAACAGCTTAACTTTTTTTTTTTTAAATAGATCCTTTAAAGTGGTTCACATTTTATTTTATTTTATTTTATTTTATTTTATTTTATTTTATTTTATTTTATTTTATTTTATTTTATTTTATTTTATTTTATTTTATTTTATTTTATTTTATTTTATTTTATTTTATTTTATTTTATTTTATTTTATTTTGCCAATTAAAAAAAAAAAAAATACATAAAAAATAAAATAATAATAATAAAAAAAAATAAAATAAAAAAAAAACACCTCTCCCTCTTTTTTTCCCTCTTTGCTTATTGAGCAATTCTAAGGTATAAAGCGCAGAATAAAGTGCCAAGTGGTGTGCAGTGCTTTAAAAATGGCATGGAAGGGACATACTTATATTTAACTTACAATTATCTTATATTTTCTTTATTTTCATCATTACACAGTAGAAGTATTTAGCTCATATTATGATTTCTATAAATAAAATCAAATAGTTCTAATTCATGCATGCATGCATGAACAAACAAACAAACAAACAAACAAACAAGTAATTAAAAAAAAAAAAAAAAAAGAATGAAATTGTTTTGTGATAAACCCAAAGAATCACAGATCTATTTGTCTTCATGTCCTTTGTGGGTCATTTTGGATTTGAATCATGTACTGGATCTGAATCATACCTAAAAATTCACACCTCCATCCCCTTCCCTTTCTACCTTGCACAGTCGTCTCTCCATGACGCTATCTGCATTGCTTTTTATGTGGAGGTCAAAGTGGTGAATGACGCTCGTGTTGAAAGGTGAATTGAAGCTTTGACGCGAATCACAGGAAAGGGCCTTAAGCGCTCTAAGAATAGATTTACAATTTCAAAGTGTTTAGAACTTTGTTACTTTGAAATGGGAGTTATTTGAACTTAACAAGATTCAGGTACCTTTTTGAAAATCTCATTAAATGTAATTTAGCTGTCAAAGTTAAGGGGAGCGTTGAACAGGCCTCCTATAGTCAAGAGAAACAGCACGGCTCACCTGCACGCCAATTAATGAAACAATTCAGAAGATGTTAATTTGTCTCGTCTGAAAAGAGACCAAAGGGGTTCGAGGTGCTGATATTTTTAGTCTTAATATAATTAGATAAATTAAAAGCTAATATGTTAAAAGTAATTTGATATGCCGTGACACTGGAGAAATGGAATATTAATGGAACAAAAAGTGGACTGTGTGTAAATCAGACAAAATTGTTAAAGGATTAGTTCACCCACAAATGATTAACCCCACTGTATCGTATTTGGTACGCTAATTTCTAAGGCCTCTAAATGATCATCATGATCAAAACTTTGCTGAAAAACCTCTTGTACATGCACTACATGCCTTCTGTCATCTGACTCATAGTTCATACTTTAGTATAATTCTAAAAATGCTTGCACGTCTTTTTGCTGTGAAATCTTTAATGATTTTTATAAAGGAAATTATAAAGGAATTATAAAGGAATAGACTTTAATATTGGAATATTTCAAGATGAACACTTGATTCTCAGATTTACTTGATTATCTATATAATTTCTTTTTGAAAAATCATGCTAAAATGTGTAAAATATGATCATCTGTCTTGAGGAATGTGTAATTATACTTTTCCCAATAATCATTGCATTGCATTGCATTATGTTTTGATCATCGAACTAGGCATTTAAATATTTAATGGCACAATATATAGTATATGGTTGATTTTGAGGTTTTGTATATTTTATTGACTTAACTTTTATTGTTGTGAATTAATGTAATTTTGTATGTTTTACTTGTTGGGACCCCAGGAGGATATGGAAGCCTGTTTCTGCCACTGAATAACAAATAAAAGGTGAGCTTTTACCTAATAATTCTGACTTTTCTCTCAAAATGGGGCAACTCAGAATTGCAAGAATTAAACTCAGTTCTAAGGAAGAAAGTCTCAGAAATTTTATAACTCGCAATTGCAAGTAATTAAGTCAGTAAGATAATGTGGCCACAAACTCACAATTCTGAGAACATATCAGTCTTTGTTTTTCCCACTCAGAACTTTACAACTTGCAATTGCGAGTTTATATTTCACAATTCTGATACAAACTCACATTTGCAAGAAGAAAGTCAGAAGTGTGAGATACAAACTTGCACTTGTGAGAAAAAAAGTCTGAGAAAAATATCTGAATTGTGAGATACAACCTCACATTTGTGAGAAATTTCAGAATTTGAGAGAAAAGTCAGAATTGTGACATACAAACTCACATTTGTAAGGAAAATGAAGATTTTTCAAGAAAAAAAGTCTGAATTTCGAGATACAAACTCGCATTTGTGAAAAAAATTAGAATTTACGAGAACAAAGTCGGAAGTGTGAGATTCAAACTCATATTTGCGAGAAAAAGTCAGAATTGTGACATACAAACTCGCATTTGTGAGGAAAAAAGTTAAAATTGTGAGATACAAACTCGCATTTGTGAAAAAAAAATTGAATTTACGAGAACAAAGTCAGAATTGTGACACAAACTCGCATTTCTGAGACATTTTTGAATTTGTGAGAAAGAAAGTCAGAATTGAGATACAAACTCACATTTATGAGAAAAATGTCAGAAATTCTGAGAGAGAAAAAAAAAAAACCTGAATTGTGAGATACAACTAAATTTAGAATTTGCGAGAAAAAAGTCTGAATTTTGAGATACAAACTGGCATTTGCGAGAAAATTCAGAATTTGCGAGAAAAAGTCTGAATTGTCAGATACAAACTTGCATTTGCAAGAAAATTCTGAATTTGCGAGAAAAAAATGTTGAATTGTGAGATACAAACTCGCATTTGCAAGAAAAAAATAAGAATTTGTGAGAAAAAGTCTGAATTATGAGGTACAAACTCGCATTTGTGAGACAACAGTCAAAATTGTAAGATACAAACTTGCATTTGTGAGAAAAAAAAGAATTGTGAGAAAAAGTCTGAATACAAAATTGCATTTGCAAGAAAATTCAGATTTTGTGAGAAAAAAAGCCTGAATTGTGAGATACAAACTTGTATTTGCGAGAAAAAGTCAGAATTTCCAGAAAAAAAGTCAGAATTGTGAGATACAAATTAACATTTGCAAGTAAAAAATTCTGAATTTGTGTGAAAAAGTCTGAATTGTGAGAAACTCAAATGTGTGAGAAAATTCAGAATTTGTGAGAAAAAAAGCCTGAATTGTGAAATATAAACTTGTATTTGTGATTTGTAAAAGTCAGAATTGCTAGAAAAAAGTCAGGATTGTGAGATGCGAACTCACATTTGCGAGAAAATTCAGAATTTGCAAGAAAAAGAATTGTGAGATACAAACTCGTATTTGCAAGAAAAAAGTCAGAATTGTCCGAAAAAAGTGGGAGAAAATTCAGTATTTGCGAGAAAAAAAGTCAGAATTGTGACATAAAAACTTGCATTTGTGAGAAAAAAGTCAGAATTGTGAGTTTTTATCTTCTAACTAAATTCTAACTTCATTTCTTGCAGTTGTGAGTTTATATCACGCGGTTCTGACTTTATAACTCACAATTTTCGAGTTAATAACTTCCTGAGACTTTCTTCCTCAGAACTGCGAGTTTTTTTCTTGCAATTGCGAGTTTCTATCACACAATTCTGAGAATTGGGGATCCAAATAAACAAATAAAAAAACAAACCAAAATATAGTAATAACTTATATTTCTATGCATTTTATGAAAGCAGTCTGTTAAACTGTCATAAAGATCTGACTTACTTTATAAGCTATCAGAATTTTTAAATATCAGCATCTGCTCAGTTTGGTTCTGCTTCTGTTTCACACACAGGCATAGTTTTGAAGAATTTTCAAGCAGCTCTTTTCCATTCAATGAATTTACTTGGAATGACAAGTAAATAATGGGTAAATAAATGATAATAAAATTAATTTAATTTTTTTGATGAATTTTTACAACTAATCATCTAAAATGATGTGTGAGGTTCCTCAAAATGAAATGTTTTGGCATGCCCAGCCATTTGCAGAGTGATCTTTCCTTCTATCAACATCTTTTTTTCAAAACATTAAGTGAAACCCAAACATATTTGCAGACTTGATCTTTTCACTAATATGCCAAGTTCAAATTAATCCACTTTGACTCCCAGCAGTGCGAATCCGGGCCGTTTATATAAATGTTTGCAAACCATTAACTGCTTAGCTGACCTGCTAAATGACTTTGACAGAGGAAGAGGCAGCTAATGTAAATGGCACAGTTTATTTACCCAGCAAACACACCACTTTACCGCAGCAGCTAATTATCAACAGCTAATGTTAAATGAGTTTGGGGTGTCTGTGTTAGCTTTCAAAGTCAACCTTACATTCACCCATGTTGATTAAGACCAAATGGATTGTGCTACATTCGGTTAATGTCTTCTCGGATGTTAATAGTTGTACTGGAAGAATTTCAGCCAAGAGGTAATGATGCTGTACTTGGAGATTAGATACATATTTTTAAATCAGTATTTCTTACACTGGCTGAAGGCATGGCCTGTTAGTGTATGTTTGACCATTTTTGAGCTGTGGTGATCATTTTAGGCAATGCAAGTTTAAAACAGGTGTGGGTCATGTTTGTTTTTTAGTTTGACAGTGTTTTGATTGATTGGGTGTTTGAGAAAACAGGATGAAAATATGAAATTACTACATGTACTACATATGTTTTTTTTTTTATATTCACAAGTCTGAATTTGATCTAAAATGCTGTAAAACTGCATTTTTGTTAATTAAATCATTGCAATTTTAAATATCTGTGATCTGTTAAACGTATTTTAAAATGTAATTTATTCCTGTGATCAAAGGTACATTTTTGAGCATCATTACTCCAATCTTCAGTGTCATTTGATCCTTCAGAAATCATTCTAATGTTCTGATTCGATGAAAACAGTTGTGCTGCTTTATGATTTTATAACGTTCAAAATAACAGCTTTTATTTAAAATGGAAATCTTTTGTAACATTATAAATGTCTTTATTGACATTTTAATCAATTTATGGTGAACTTGCTGAATAAGAGCATTCATTTCAGATTTTTAATTTTATTATTATTATTTTTTTTTTTATTATTTATTTTTTTTTTGTGTATGCACAAATGCACTTTGCGTTCTACACATGAATTGCCAGATTTTAGTCTTTCCCTAAAAGTAACTAAAAGTGCTAATCTGTTAAATGTCTTTTTACAGCCACAATGTTTTTCTTTTAAAGTCATTATTTCTGTTTTACAGGTTTAACCTAGCCAAATCTCAAATCTGCTTAAATACCACCTGAGGCACAGGTACACTTGGTTGGGAATCGGTGTATAAATAATGCAATAAATAATACCTTCTTTCGCACAGAGCTGTAGGGAATCTCCCTGTTTTCACATGTGGATTGTTTCAAAGAGTTTCTGAATGTAATTACAGCCGGTTCTTGTGGAAAACCCAATATTGTTTACTCGCCGTGTTCGGTTAACTTTGACTGGTGTGAAAATGCTGTGTAGTTTTATCTCTTGTCTGTGAACTGTCAGAGCACTCATGTATCTGTTACCGAGATGCAGTTGCAGACAAATATTCAATTCTACAGTTTTCAGTACCATGGACAGCAGATATAACTGCTATATCTAAACCAAATGAAATGCATTCCACATTCCTACATCTTTTAAGAAATACGTTATTTAGCAACATGTCACCACACTTGTGGAGCTGTTAACATTAGATGTACACAGAATGTCTTCATTGTTTTTTTGTTTTGTTTTTTTTCCTTCAGCTATTGTTGATATATATGTGCAGCTCTGATTAGGGCTGTCACGATTATGAAATTTGTCTGACGATTAATTGTCTAAGAAATAATTGCGATTATGTCGATTAATTTTCTGGTTTAGGACACTGACGATTATGGCGATTATTTGTCTGTTTTATGGCTTTGACATACTTTTTTTTTTTTTTTTTTTTTAATGCACATTGTTCTTTAAATTGTTACTACTTTTACCTCTGTGAGCAAAAATGACCGATAATTTAAAATCTAAGTCTAAATAATGTTGTCACTCCTGAAACTTACAGTGTGTACATGGCCTAAATTAAAAGCACTGCCTTTTTTGTGGTTGCTAAAGGAGCGCAATAATCGTGGTTGTCTGAATTGACCGTGGTTAGATGAAATAACCGTGAACAGATGGTTATTTAATAATCGTGACAGGCCTAGCTCTGATTATTTTTAATTATTTAAATTCGATTGCCTTTTTTCGACCAGCAGCCCTAATTTGAAGTCTTATTAAAGCGAAATGAACACTATTATTTGACTATTATTTCTGTCTCAAACTTGCATTGTTGATTCTGCTGCGCTATCAAAGCATTAGAGGGTTATCTTTCCCTCAGGCCCTGGTATCTGTTCGAATGGCATTGACACAATAATGCATAATCCAAGCTGAGCGGCAGTTTACAGCTGAAGGCATTTTCAGTCTGCAATTATAGGCTCTGTGACCTTTTCCGCTGTTATTTAGACACAAACACAGGCGGCACATATCTGACTCTGGAAATAAACGGGAGTGGTGCCATTTCTATTAATTAAGTGTGGGTTCAATAATTCCCCTCATTTTGATCATTTTCTCTTCCATATGGTTTCGGAAATATAACATGTAGGTGATGTCTCTTATAGCATCCATGCCACATGGAATAAAATTGCCCTTGATCTTTTGAGATAAAAGAATGCTGTGATGTACTTTAAAAATGCTGTAACTTTTATAACTCAAACCTTCTTCACCAGCTCAGAATAAGAATTTACTAAAACTAAGCTGCAAATTGACTCTCGCTGAACTTCTGCTTCTCTTTGACATCACACAGATTAAAACATCAGTACATGAATGCTTACGTTTACACTTCAAAGATATCTTTTGAGTTTTCAGAATTGTATAGTAATAGAAACTAACAATAAAATAGTAAGTCGATGTATTTTTCCTAAACATCTGAAGAATTGATAATAAAAGGAGCATGGTAAAGTCTGTCAAACTTTGTGGAGTTTTGTGGGTATGTGTAGCACCTTCTGCTCTGCTGCTTTTAAAAGATTAGTTCACTTCCAGAATAAAATTTTTTGAAGATTTACTCACTCCCATTTCATCCAAGATGTCTTTCTTTCTTCAGCTGAAAAGAAATGAAGGTTTTTAAAGAAAACATTCCAGGATTTTTCTCCATATAGTGGACTTCAATGGTGGCCAATAGGTTGAAGGTCCAAACTGCAGTTTCAGTGCAGCTTAAAAAGACTCTACAAGATCCCAGGCGAGGAATAAGGGTCTTGTCCAGCAAAACGATCAGTCAAAACAAAAAAAAAAAAAAGTTCATATACATTTTAACCACAAATGCTCATTTTGCACAAGCTCTACGATGCACGTCTATGACTTCACACATTAAGTAATCACATTGGAAAGGTCATGCATGGTTAGTTCTTTGTCTGTGTATTCCAGATCAAGAAGGTAGGGCAGGGTGAAAAACTGCATCTCATTTTCTCTTCCAACTGCAGAATTGTCCGACGTTGTTTTAACTTTTTTTGTAAAGGAGGTTTGACTTCGCTTTGTAAACACTGGGTCAGTACGCGTGACCTTTCCAACGTGACTACGTAATGCGTGTGGTCAAGCTAGTGCTAGTATGTGTGTGTGTATGTATGTATATATATATATATATATATATATATATATACAGTATCTCACAAAAGTGAGTACACCCCTCACATTTCAGCAATCATTTTAGTATATCTTCTCAAGGTACAATACTATAGAAATGAAAGTTGGATATATTTTATAGTAGTCAATGTGCAGCTTATATAGCAGTGTATATTTACTGTCCCCTAAAAATAACTCAACATACAACCATTATTGTCAAAACAGCTGGCAACAAAAGTGAGTACACACAAGTGAACTTGTCAAAACTGTGTCCAAAGTGTCAATATTTTGTGTCAAACCATTGTTATCTAGCACTGCCTTAATCATTCTGTGCATGGAATTCACCAGAGCTGCACAGGTTGTTGCTGGGATCCTCTTCAAATCCTCTATAATGACATCATGGAGCTGCTGGATGTTAAGACACATGGTGCTTCTCCACCTTCTGCTTGAACATGCCCCATAGGTGCTCAGTAGGGATTAGGTCAGATCACCTTCACCTGTACTTTCCTCAGCAAGGCAATTGTCATCTTGGTGGTGTGTTTGGGGTCATTATCACTGCCTTAATCATTCTGCGCGTGGAATTCACCAGAGCTGCACAGGTTGTTGCTGGGATCCTCTTCAAATTTCCGACATTATCATGTCAGAAAACTGCCATTCGGACCAGTTTCTGAAGAGAAGGCATCATGTTCTGCTTTAGAAATGTATAGTACATAATGGAATCCGTGTTTCCCTCAATGAACCGCAGCTCCCCAGCACCAGCAGCACTCATGCAGCACTCATGCAGCACCAGGCCATGATGCTACCACCACCATGCTTGATTGTAGGAGAGACACAATTTTCTTGGTCGTCCTCACCAGGGCATCAGCACACATGCTGGACACCATCTGAGCCAAACAAGTTTATCTTAGTCTCATCAGACCATAGGACATGGTTCCAGTAATTCATGTTCTTGGACAGGTTGTCTTCTGTCTTTCTTGTAAGCCAGCTTCAGAAGAGGCTTCCTTCTCATATGGTCTGAGCACTTACAAGCGGACCTTCTACTTCAGCAACGTCTAAAGCAATGCTGGCAGCACTCATGCATCTGTTTTTTGAAGCCAGGTTCTGCACCTGATGCACAGAACGAGTACTCAACTTCGTTGATTGACCCTTGCAAGGCCTACTCCGAATGGATCCCATCTTGGAAAACCTCTGTATGACCCTGGCCACAAAACTGTAACTCAGTTTCAGGTTGTTACTGAACCTCTTATAGCCTAGGCCATCTATGTGGAGAACAACAATTCTAATTCTCAAATCTTCAGAGAGTTCTTTGCCATGAGGTGCCTTGTTGAACATCCAGTGTGTATATATATATATATATATATATATATATATATATATATATATATATATATATATATATATATATATATATATATATATATATATATATATATATATATATTAGGACTGTCAAACAATCATGATTAATCGCATATATGATCTATATATTAATACACTAATTAATATATATTTCACAGAAATATGTAATTTATGTATAAAGTAGTTTTATTTATAGATCATATACATTATATACAATTATAATAAATACATATACTTGTAAATATTTATAATGTGTTTGTATTTATATAAACATAATAATGACACACAGTACACACACATATATTGGGCAAACTCAAACTTTTATTTTGTATGCAGTTAATCGCGTAATATATATAGAAAATAACCAATCGTTTTGCTAGATAAGACCGTTAATACTCTGTTGGGATTGTGTAGAGCCCTTAGAACCTGCACTGAAACTGCAGTTTGGACCTTCAACCCATTGGCCACCATTGAAGTCCACTATATAGAGATAAATCCTAGAATGTTTTCCTCAACAACCTAAATTTGAAGAAAGAAAGACATGAACATCTTGAATGACATGAGATTGAGTAATTATCAGGAAATTTTAATTCGTAATAAAATAAAAAATAAATAAATAAAATAAATACTAAAAAGTATATACTAAAAAGAATGCGACATGAGACATGTTGAGACATGTATGGAGTTCTCTATTTTCATTCCTGTTCAAAACGAAGCAAAGAGATGTAAAAATAATTAGATGTTTTCAAAGTTGGTATTTGTGCTGGGTTACTGAAATAACAGACTTCTATATTCCTCTGGAACGGCAACTCATGGTTCAAGGGCGAGACGCTCTACAGCACAGAATTTAAACTATTTAAAGCTTGTGAAGTACATGTGAGCTTTAGTTTTTCAAATATATCCATTTCCTGACTCATCTGTTTAAAAAAAAAAAAAAATAGATAATGTTTTAGATGATGTAAATGTAGCTTTTGGCCAAATCAGTTTTAATAGCTTGCCTCCCCCCAACTATGGAGTTTTAGTAATTCCAGTGTTAATAATTATCAGATTAATAAGTGTGTATTTATACAATCCATTTTTGAACATTTGATTTCTGTGTGAATTGAAAGTGAAATTGGTTTGTAAAAAAACCTTACAGTCATTTGGTCTCCCGTGCATGTTTGCACTATAACAACACTTTCATCACTTGCATATTTAGATGTATTACTATAATAACAGCCTAGTGCTCCATTAGTTAAAATACCGTATTGCGTTTGAAAACCCCCTCATGCCTGAATGTGTTAATGTCAGCTGTGTTGTGACTATTTGCAAATGTGATTATTTGTTAAATATTCAAAAGACAAGAATGAATTGGCTACCAGCTGTGCTTGTCTAAGCCCATTTCAGATGATTTGTAAATTGTCCTTCTGAATGTCCATCATCCTGACGTCTGGTATTTTTGTGCAGTCATGCAGAAAACCTCTCTAAAAATGTGTGATTATTTGAACTTGTATGCATCACATCTGCATTTGGTGATATTTGGTGATGAGATCACTGAAAAGAACGTGTCAGTGACCTCCACTCATTATTATTCTGAGATGAAATGATTCTACAGCGCTGGGTGAGTCATTTAAAGTCTGTACATAATGTTTGTGCTAAAGACGTTAGTGATGTAGTACACTGTTACTACACACAATCACACATGCTAAATTACTAAAGCATTAAATCTTACATTGCCACTCTATGGTGTGGTGGTTAAAGATCTGGGCTGGTTACAGGCAGATTGCAGGTTAGATGTCGGAGCTCACAACATTATTCTCTTGAGTAAGGCAATTTACCCCTGGTTGTTCCAGGAAGGCCATTCTGTAACTTAACAGCCCAGGGCATGTGGCAATAAATACGATGTATACACATTATAATGTATAGCATGTGAATACATTAAAAATTTTAAGGTGTACCATGGTCAACATAGGTTTTAAAGCAGTTTAGTTGCATATGCGACTGAATTTAGTTCAGGGTGACTAAATAATGTCTGTTGTTAGCAATTAGGTAAGAAATTGTTAGATATCACTCAAGTTAAGTTAGAAGGTAAGAATAAATTTAGCACATATATAATAGCACATTCAGTTGATTGTGATACATGTTGATATCAATAAATGTGCAGCGTATTTGATTCAGTGTAAACTCTAGTGTGTATGCACTTGACTCACTATTGCTAAGCTCAGAGAATGCTGTTTTTTTGTTTTGTTTTTTTCTCACATATGAAGCACGAGAGAAAAACATTCTTACATACCAGTTAGTATTGACATACTAAATATTCTTTGCTTTTTCCTGTCAAGGCCTCATTTGCACTTGGTGAAACCATCTAAGGTAGATGTACTGACCCATAAAAAGGGTTGCCAAGTCTACGAAGGAAAACAAGTCCAATTGCTAATCAAAAATGGCTGTCACACCCCTGGACTGTTTTGAATTGGTTTTTCCCTCATGTGCCCATACATGGTTGTTCCTGTTCTTGTCCTTGTTATCATCATTATTAGTTAATCATCATCACCTCTTTGTGTATCATTAGCCACCCTTTAATAGTTGTTTGAGTTCAGTGCTTTGTGTCTGGACTCGTCAATGAATACGTGTGTTCCTGTCTCCCTTTTGTGGATTTACCTCTGTGGATTATATTAAAGACTTTACATTGCAATTCATCGTTGTGTTGCGCCTTCCTCCTCACGTGTTGTGACAGAAGACTGGACCTTATAAAAAGAAAGTAAGCAATGTGTTAACCCTGTGTTTTTTTTTTTTTTGTTTTTTTTTTGTTTTTTTGCGTTTCTTTTCTTGTTTTTTTTTTTTTGTTTCGGTTATGGATGACCCGGCTGTCCTCGTCCTCCTGCTGGAGCAAGGGGATTGCTCTCTCGAGGACCACACCACAGATTTTGTGTTCCTTGCCAGCCTAACAAACTTTCCGGTCAGCTGCCTCTGCTCATTCTATGAAGCAGGACTTAACATAGCCACACGAGCGCAGCTGTCCAGAAATGGTCCTCGAGAGAGCCTCGCCGCCTATGTTGAGTGGGTGCTCTAGACCCAGTGCCCTGCCCACCATCACCCCGCAGCACGGACCTTCAGCCTGAGCCCACCGTGGATGGAGAGCCTAAGCCCAACGTGACCGATGAGCCATTGCCAAGTAGAGCGACAGAGCTGAGGATCACCCCAGAGTCAAAGCTTATCATGTCCGACCAGGTGCGAGAGCTGGCTATATCGCGCGCGACGGAGGGAATTACAGTGAAGCGTGAGGAGGCTGAGGAAAGCCCCGCCCACTGCACCTCTGCTGAGGGTAAGCAAACGTAGGACTCTGGGAACTTTAATTACAATGAGGATATATATGCAGACATGCCCCCTCTTATCCCACCATTATCAGAACTGTCAGTTTATCCTGAACCCTCTGTCTGCCCTGATCTGTCTGCCTGCCTGCCTGCCTGCCTGGATTTCCCACCCTCTTTTGCCTCATTCACTCATTCCTGCCTCAGCCATGCCACCTCTGTCTCTTGACAGCACCACTGCTCACCCTCAGCCCACCATCTGTGCGGTTGGCTTGCCATGGGTCAGCCAGTTTCCATCGGCGTCGTGGCTGGAGGATCCCTCGTCTCCACTTTCAGCCTCCGAGTCCTGGACTCCGCCTCGGCCCTCCGACCCAGCGGCTCCGCCCCGGCTCCTGGCTCCCTCGTCTCCACCATCGGCCACCGGGCTCTCTTTTCCCTCCGGCTCCGCCTTGGTCGGTCGTTGACCTGCCATTGCCTCAGGACTCCACTCCTCTGAAGAGAACTCCATACATGTCTCTCCACCGTGGGCCGTCATCATGGCTGTGGCCTGGGTCTCGCCTGGCTCCTCCTGCTCCGGGTCCCTTCTGTCTCCACCTTGGTTCCTCCCTCCTTCTGATCCACCCTGGACCCTTCTGTATCCTCCTTGGTTCCTCCCTCCGTCGTCACCACCGTGGACTTCCTCCCGGGAGTCCGTCCTCTGCCAGAGCCTCCTCCTACACTGACTTCCTGTTTCCATCCCACGTCCACTTTTGTGGATTTACATGTGTGGATTATGTTAAAGACTCTACATTGTATTTCATCGTCATGTTGCGCTTTCCTCCTCACGTGTTGTGACACCTGCAAACTAACCACTGCAACTAACCATATGAAGAATATCAGTTTTGGGAGTTCTAAACCTGTTAAAGCAAAATTTCACGCTCAGCAAAGTATCATCTAATTATCATTATCATTATCAGCAAAATTCCAGAAAATATCGAGAAATCATTTTTTGTCATTTATTGCACACCCCTACTGGCAACAGTGTAAAAGTAGCTCAATTCCGCTGGAAAACCGTGGATTTGGCAACACTACCTGGAAAGGCCTTTACCTGAGTTGACATCATTAGCTTTTTCAATGACGTATGACTCACATTGATGGGATCTGTCTGCTTACATGGCAGACGGAAATTGCACATATCCGATTCCTATCAGATTTATGTAATGTAAATGCAGCCAAAATGACTGAGTTCATTTAGAGCTCTGCTGGTTCTTTGGGTTATTGGTGGGAATAATGTGTAAGTGGTAATCCCACTGGCTAGCGTTTCGATTTTGAGTGAACAGAGAAAATATCTATGTCTATCTGTCTATCTATGTCTGTCTATCATCTCTGGAAATATTTTGGTGAAATTCACTTGTTAAAAATAGCGATTTATTGCAGCAAGCTTTCTCTTATGTTAAGAACACACTGCTGAAGTGCTTTCTCTGAACACTACAAAAACAGTTAACCTATCAAAATAAACCACGTAACATATTTAATAAAGGTGTATCAATGCACATTCTCTGCAAGTCATGTGTAAACTATGGCATGCAAAATCTTTTATTTATTTATTTTTTTTTAATATCGTGAGATGGTGGAGTGCAACAACGCAGTCTGAAGTACTGTCGCTGCTCACGATCTTAATCTTGGTGATGTCAGTGCCCTAAACGATGTTATAACGGGGTATTTCACATCCAGAGATGAAGGATCAGATGATGAAGTTACTAAAGAGGAGGAGTACGATGACAGTTGCGCTTCGCTTGCTTTTCTAAATGTAAACTAAGGGGTGATCAAAAGTTTGGAGACTATGCCCATGATAAACAACGGGAAACAGACGTTAGTCTGTTTGTATAATAATGCAGTATAGCACTCCTGACTTGACAGTAAAACCCGTCTCACTTTGAACCATTCCATTCCTGAAAATCATAGCTGTCAGCCAACTTAAGATAGCCGTAACTTTTGTTACATTCAAGCTACGGACACTAAAGCTATGGAAACTAAAATTTCACCATGTGTTGGGTTTTCTTAGATCGCATCACACACATATGAATGAATTGGAATGACTGGGTTTATATATATATATATATATATAAACTATTAATGCTGTTATGCTGATTAATGCTGGTTAATGCTGTTACTTCAGAAAGTGTGTGTATAATTCAGTCCCATTTACCCAAGTCCCTGCATACAAAGACGCTAAATTAAAATGGTCGTGTTGTTTGACCTTTTTGCACTGTTGTTGATTCTGTTGACTGCTTGACATTATGCAAGTATACTATACATTTATACAATTTTACAGAAAATAAATAAATGGAGACTAAATGAAATAGCTTTGTTTTTTTAAGTGAAAGTTTGTCACTCTATCTTGGTTTCCTTGAAGCGTATAGACTTTTGCAGTCGTGGTCCTATAGTACAGCCTGATATTCCTCAGGGCGTCTTGCGACCGTGCAAAACAAATGTTGGACGTAATGAGTCCCATGAGGTGACTGCCAGTACCATTACAGATTCTCCACCATGATTAAAAACCTACAACAGACATCGGCTGAAGGAATTCTGTGGCTTTCAAACGTAAACCAATCAGGATGCTAGAAATAAAGCAAAAGATGACACACATAACCACATCAAAATTACTTTGTTTCATAGTGAAGATATCTTTTGTGCTTCTAAATTCATGCTGAGTGTCAGTGTGTATTGACCCATTGACCTATTAGTAGGATACTTTTAAAGAATATGGAGCACATTTGTGTCCTTTCTGTTTGTGTGTGTGTGTGTGTGTGTGTGTGTGTGTGTGTTTTAAGCAGTCGATTTTTTTTTTAACATATAATTGTTCTTTAATGTATCTTCAACTGAGGGCTTTATGTTGTCAAATACGTATGTGATGAATTGCAATAGCTTGATTAAATATATCTGCATATATTGCAATTAATTAAAACTTTTTTTTTAATCTTTTAACAACCTGCATTAAAATTATTTGCAAAGAACCAATTGGCCTAGGTCTTGAAAAATCCATGAAAGCCACTGAATAAAATAAAATAAAAATAAAAAAAGATAATTGCAACTTATCTCACAATTCTGACTTTTTTTTTCTCAGAATTGCGTGATACAAACTTGCAATTCTGACATTTTGTCCTCACCATTGCAAGTTAACATCTCACAATTCAGACTTTTATTCCTTGATTTGTGAGATATAAACTCGCAATTTCGAGAAATAAAGTCAGAATTGCAAGATAAAATCAGAACTGCGGGATATAAACTTGCAATTGCGTGAAATAAATCGCAAATCTGACTTTTTTTCTGAATTGCTTGCTTATCTCGCAGTTCTGACCTTTTAACTTGCAATTGCGAGTTATATCCCACAATTCTGAGAAAAAAGTCAGAATTACGAGTTTATATCTGTAACGGGACTCTTTGGAAGTGTGAGTAGATCCAAGTGCGAGTTTTATTCTACAGATCGTAGTCAAGACAGGCAGGGTCAGATGCCAGCAAACAGTAACATCCAGGGCGAGACAAGAGCGTAATCCAAAAAACATGCAAAAGGTCAAAATACAAGAGGGCAGTCCAAAAGTAACAAATTAAACAAGGCAATGAAACAAGGCAAAAACTATGGCAAGGAGCAAGGCAAAACTAGAACAATGAAACAATGACCATGGAAAACAACTATGAAACAAGGAAAACGCTTGGTAGAGTTCGCACAGGCAAAGCAATACTTTGCGGGGCCTGTTTGGTATGGGCCTCCTTAAATGGCCACCAAACAGGAAGTAACTGTAATGAGGACTCTGGGAAGCGTGTAAGATCCACGTGCGAGCTTTATTGAACAGATTGTAGTCAAGGCAGGCAAGGTCAATCTCCAACAAACAGGTACATCCAGGGCAAAACAATAGCGTAATCCAATATAAACAGGCAGAGTCCAAAAACCAGAGAGAGCAGTCCGAAAAGTAACAAATGAACAAGGAAATGAAACCAGACAGAACTATGGCAATGAACGAGGCAAAACTGTGGCAAAACAAAGACAAAACTATGACAAGAAACCAAACCATGATAGTAAAAAAAACAGGGCAATGAAAACAGGAAAACGCTTGGAAGAGTCCGCATGAGCAAAACAATACTTCACCGGGGGCCTGTTTGTAAATGGCCTCCTTATAAGGCCACCAAACAGGAAGTTACCAACGAAGCAGCAGAGGGAGCAGCTACAGTCAGTCAGTGGGTGAGGGCTCCCTCTGCTGGCGTGGCGTTACAGTAACCATAGAAGCAGCAGAGGGAGTGGTAACAGTCAGTCCATGGGTGAGGGCTCCCTCTGCTGGCGTGGCATTACAATATCCCACAGTTCTGAGAAGAAAAGTCAGAATTCTGAGTTTAGATCTCTCAATTTTGAGAAAAAGTCAGAACTCAGAGCTCCTAGTTTTTATCCCAAAATTCTGAGAATACATCAGAATTCCAAGTTTATATCCCACAATTCTAAAAAAAAAAGGTCAGATCTCCTAGTTTATATGCCGCAATTCTGAGAGAAAAGTTGGAATTCCAAGTTTATATCCCACAATTCTGAGAAAAAAGGCAGAATTGCAATTTTAAATTCCGCAATTCTGAGAAAAAAAGTCTGAATTCTGAGCTTATATCCTGCAATTCTGAGAAAAAAGTCAGATTTCAGAGTTTATATTCCACAATTCTGAGAAAAAAGTCAGAACTCTTAGTTTATATGCCGCAGTTCTGAGAGAGAAGTCGGAATTCTGAGTTTATATCCCACAATTCTGAGAAAAAAGTCAGAATTGCAATTTTAAATTCCGCAATTCTGAGAAAAAAAGTCAGAATTCCGAGTTTATAGTCCGCAATTCTGAGAAAAAGTCAGAATTCCGAGTTTATATCCCGCAATTCTAAAAAAAAAGTCAGAACTCTTAGTTTATATCCCACAATTCTGAGAAACAAGTCGGAATTTCGAGTTTTTGCCCCGCAATTATGAGAAAAAAAGTCAGAATTTGTCATTTGTCATTCCATTTTTACAGTGTCAATAATGCAAGTACTGAATAATATTAATAATTACCATGTACTTACTATAGATATGCAAGTAGCTTGTAATTTTGAGTGAATTACTGTTATTGCTATAAAAAAATATATGTGTAACTTGTATAACAAGGATACTTTAAAATAAAGTCAATCAGTCTAAAATGTTGATGATTTGTTATAATGTTGCCCATTGGTTCATTATGGATGCTCTTGAAAAAGGCTTAGATGTTTATTAATTCACAATATGAGAAAATGTTTAATACACATTGTGTCCCAATGCACCTGTGATGCCCGAAAATGCTGTCTAGGTACCTATAGCAGTCGCCTTCATTTTTGTGCTGATTTAACCTATAGCAGCCTACATCTTTGATCTTATCAAACTTGCAGACCTAAAGAAACCATTTGAAAAATGCAATTCTTTTTCCAATTTCCTCAACTTTAAATAAGTCAAGTGTAAGTGAAGGTCTGGAAAGACCCTAATAAATGCAGCGTGGTCAGACTTTCCTCTGCAAAAATAAATGTCAGACTTTCCATAGTAATATATGTCTGGAACATCATAAATCAAAATAATCTTGTGCAGTGGCGAGGCCACTTTGGGGGTAAATGCAAACCAGACAGGGCTGAAAAACAAAGGCACCTTGACTGGACCACTGCATAGTCCAGGGAGGACTTCATTTATATGAGCTAAAAATAGAAATGCCTTACCCCTAGTGACATCACAAAGTAATATTTCAGTACTTAATGGCAGGTATAAAGACTTTAAAAGAAGGTATGCATTTGACCATTCACCACAGAGCGTGCATGCAGAAATGCAGGTTGCATTTGAAAACAGACACAAAGCACAAAAACAAAACAAAACAAAACTGACATTTCTACTATAGGTTATTGCATTAATTGCACAAATGTTTATTTTTTTTATTTTATTTTTTTTTTTTTGCAAAAGTGTAGTTTTCAGCAAAGACAAAGACAAGTCTAGATGAATACAGCATCTGCATGTGAACATCTGTACAAAGGCTTTAAAGTTGTTATTAATAACGCCAATTTAACCTTGTGAGAACGGCATTGTTCCGGTTAGGCCTGTGTGTTCATAAGATGGTTTAGTCAATGCTCATGAGATTGCATGAGTTCCTTTATTACAGCATAATTTGTGGTCATTTGGATATAAATGGAGTGCAATTTTTTTGTCCCAGCTAAAGAACAAAACATGTGCATCTTAAAAATCATATATGAACACTCATATTTAAGTATTTTTTAATTGTTCTTCTTTTCCCTCAGAGTAGTTTCCCTTTGTGTTTCCTTTCAGAATCATTTAAAAGCATGTCTTATATAATCAAATCAGTTTAAGCTAAGTGTTTGTGAAATGTTTTTCTTAGTGGTGTATTTCACAATACCCCTTTTATCTACATCTAAACCGCATCCGCTGTAGTAATAAAGCATATCTTTTACGAAAAATCAGCTACCCACAGGTTACACACATATCACTAATATAACACTCTGCCAGTGTATTCATACGGTTCAAAGGATTCTCTGAAGACTTGTTTGTCCATGGACCTTGTTTTTGAAAATGGTTGTATTTTTCATGTTGTATTTCTACTTTTTCTTATTATTATTCTTATTCATTTTATTCATGTACTATAAGTGTTATTCAAAAATAAGTCAAAATTCTTGTAAATGGTGAAGTGGGACATTGAGATTTTTTATAGGTATTTTTAAAATCTGATTCAAATGGCTCACACAGTAGTAAAAACAAGTTCACACACACACACACACACACACACACTTGATAATGTGGGAATCGCCTTGAGTGTTTTATCCCATTCCCTGTGTATTCCTGCCTGCAGCATTTCAAATATCTCATGCTTCACTTTGATACATGGTAAAGTGGACCATACTTCAAAATTTAGTATACACATACTCCCTAGGTGAAAACTGAATTCATTTTTACAAAATAAACAAATAAATAAACATTTAAACTTTTAGTAACATAACTTAGTGCTTACTTGTATATTGTAAACATAGGGTTGCGGGGGGAACAAAAAAGTTAGTATTTATGTTCATAGACAATCTTAATTGACTCATAAACAACCAAAACACGTTCAAACATTGTTTTATTAAGTATATACATTAAAATTCATTTCCAGCCTATCTTTCATAGGAGTCCAGGTAAAAGAAAGAAAATGGTAGTTAAAGTAGAAATTTCTGAGTAGCAAACAAGCTTGTGCATCATGAGAAAAAAAAAAAAAAAACTGACATGGGGTCCTTAAAGGAGAAGTCCACTTCCAGAACAAATCAGGTGCCCTGATTTTGAACTTCCAAAATGCAGTTTAAATGTGGCTTCAAACGATCCCAAATGTGGTTGTAAATGATCCCAGCTGAGGAAGAAGGGTCTTATCTAGGCAAACGAACGGTTATTTTCATAAAAATAATACAATTTAAATACTTTTTAATGTCAAACGCTCGTCTTGTCTTGCACTACCTGAACTCTGTTATTTCCAGGTTCATGACAGTTAGGGTATGTCGAAAAATTCCCAGCTTATGTTCTCCCTCAACTTCAAAATTGTCCTAAATCGATGTTTTACCTTTTCTGTTAAGGGTCTTTGATCTTCTTTGCATGCATCTTCACTTTGCATAGACTGGGTCGGTACTTCTGCAGCGATGTAGGATGATTTTTAAATCATTTTTGAAGTTGAGGGAGAAAATACGATTGGAATTTTTCAACATTTCACTGTCTTGAGCCAGAATACACAGAGTTCATGCAAAGTTCACGTTTACATGTTGTTTGAACATTAATGTGTGTTGTGTGTACATATCTACCCTATAATGATAAAAATCCATGCAATGTGGCATCACACAGACAGAGGCCGCTCCCGCAATAGTTGATTGACATGAGCGTCTTACCTCAGACCCGCCCTAAATCAACTGTAACAGTCCAACCTCCATTGTTTCAATGCCGGAGCAGGGATTTAAGTTAGACAAGAATATCTCCGATTGAGCGATTGAGGTGTTGTGTTGCTGGATGTAATAATAAACATAGTGGTCGTCATTTACTCCTGACATCTGAGCCGCTGAAGATGCAGTGGATTACATTTGTTTGTGAAGGGAATGCACCTCCTGATCTACATAAATGCGTCTATGTTTGCGCAAATCATTCGCGATCTAGCTTCACCTACAGCAAAAGTGAGTATAAGGGTCTTTTTATGAATCTCTCCAATCACCTTTCCTAATAACGTGCTAGTTAGTAAGTTTCGCGGCTAAACGCACCAAATGCAGCTAAAGTAAACAATCTATCAGAGCACAGCTCGTCACTCCACAGAGAGGAGAGAGGGGCGGGGCGAGCAGAGCTCATTTGCATTTAAAGGAACAATCCATCAGAATAGGTTGATTTTTGCAGAGCTCATTTTGACAAGGTAAAAAGGGTGTTGTTTTACACAACCATTGAGAATTTTTAACCAAAATATATTACAGACTTTTCATTAAGACCCTAAGGAATCATGGAAAATGTGGAAAATGGGCATCTGATGACCCTTTCAAATTGTATATATTTTTTTTTTTTTTAATGAAAATAACCGATCATTTCGCTAGATAAGACCCTTCTTCCTCGGCTGGGATCGTTTGAAGCAGCATTTAAACTGCATTTTGGAAGTTCAAACTCAGGGCACCATAGTAGTCCAAAATATGGGAAAAAAAACCCTGAACTTTTTTCCTCAAAAACATAATTTCTTTACGACTGAAGAAAGAAAGACATGAACATCTTGGATGACAAGGGAGTGAGTACATTATCTGTAAATTTTTGTTCTGGAAGTGGACATATGCTCCTTTTTACGAGATGTTATGTAAGTCTTAGGTGTCCCCAGAATCTGTCTGTGAAGTTTCAGCTCAAAATATCCCACAGATCATGTATTATATCATTTTGAAAATGCCTATTTTAAGTAGAAGCAGAAACACGCTCTTTTCGTGCATGTCTCTTTAAATGCAAATGAGTTGCAGCTCTCCACCCTCTTTTCCAGAAAAGAGCTTTCAAAAAACACCTGTTTGGTTTGGTTGCTGAAATGATGCATTTTAAGCCATATTAGTTTAAATTTCTGATATAGGGTTTTCTGAGCAAACACATCCGAAGCACAAGCACAGAAAGCGGCTGTCACGCAGCATGTAAGTACTAAATTAAGTTCTCTTTCATGTCTTATTGCGCTTAAACTGTAAAATACACACAAGTTCATGTTAAAAACACATGAGTTACAAACACTGTCGGTTATGTTTGTAAAGATAAACAGCTGGGAAAGAACTTGCATGTTTATATTAGATCTGTGTGGCAGCAATGTAATATACAGTCAATAAATCAGTCAATAAAAAAATTGATTTAATCAAAATGCGCAGATTATAATATTATTATTTATTATAATAAGGGGCAGTAATATTATAATAAAATCCCCTTACCACATCACGGGGGAGCAAAATCTGACACGCTCATTTTTTCACATGCTTGCACAAAAAGGCTTACCAAAACAAAGTTACTGTGTTGTCCTTTTTTACATTTTCTGGGTTGGTAGATGCAGTGGGGACCCAATTACAGCACTTAAACACAGAACATATTCACTTTTTACAGTGTAATCAGGCTTGTGAATAAACTGTTTTAAGACTTCTTTGACCAACACTGAAAACTGTAAACATGCTTAAATTACCTGGGAGAGCACCTCATTTGTCCTGTCAGCACACTTGTGATTAGAGCATGTTGGGAAATAATGACGTGACACGGCCGGTGTGATCTGTGATCTCAGATGAGCGCAGTGATGAATGACTGTAACCTTCAGTCAAAGACACAAGTTCAGCTCTCTGCTGCTTCGCTCACAGCTTTATTACGGGAGGAGATGGCCCCTATAATTGGCTGGAAATATGTATGGGTCACCCCAATCAAATTACCAAGACGCAAGACATAAATATTTATTTATATCACATAGTAAATATTAGAATTGTATTATAATGAATACCTTTGTGATTCGTCAGTTTTGTGTTTATTTTTCTATAAAGAATGAATTCTGTAATCCTCCAGAAACCCTCCAGACTTGTGACTGTCAACATTGTCTGGTCCACTGTGCAGCTTATTCTGTCCAACAAGTGCTTATTTAAAGTAATAGCTCACCCAAAAATGAAAAATCATGTACTTGCCCATATGTCAATGCAAGCTCTTACAACTTCCTTCTGTTCTCTAAACATAAAAATAAGGTGTTTTAAAGAATGCAGTCACTCTTTCCATGCAGTTACAAATAATGGCAGCTAATTTTGACTTCATCTGTTGAAATGATTTTCAAACTGTTGTAGAAAAACAAGTTATTGTAAAAATGAAATACATATTTATCTGTGTCCCAGTTTTTCTAAGCAACTGTGGTACCACATGTCTTCTTCTTTTCAAAAATGTAACATTTTGTTTTGTGACATGAAGTGACATCATTAAAATCCTTTCTACAGCATTATGGGAATACAATAATTGTGATGTAGTTTATACACCGGTTGTTGTTTTGACTATAAATGTTGAATTTGAACATTTAACAAAACAAGTTTTTGGAAGAAAAATTGGTAACACTTTACAGGTTCATTAGTTAACATGAGCTAAGAATGAACAATACTTCTACAGCATTTATTAATCTTAATGTTCATTTCAGCATTAACTAATGCATTATTAAAATAAAAAAAAAAATGTGTTTGTTAACATTAGGTAATGCACTGAACTAACATGAACAATCAATGAACAACTGTATTTTTATTGAACTACTTTAACAAAGATTAATAAATGCTGTAATAAATGCATTGTTCATTGTTTGTTCATGTTAGTTAATTCATTAACTAACATTAACTAATGGACCCTTATTCTAAAGTGTAACCAAAAATTATTAGTTGAATTGGGAAATAGATTTATCAATAACTACAAACAAATATTTATTAATTTGCCTCTGTTAAATAAATTTATTATAAATTAACACGTAAAAAAATATTTTATTCACTACCTTTCAAAAGTTTGATATATATATATATATATATATATATATATATATATATAAAGGTAGTGAATAATAATAATAATATATATATATATATATATATATATATATATATATATATATATATATATATATATATATATATATATATATTAATTTATTTATTTTTGGAGTGAATGAAATTTCTATTTCTTTTTCTTGTTCTCTCAAAAATGTCAGTAAATATATACACGTTGCAAATGAAATAAAGTAAAATAAAATAAAATAAAATAAAATATTGGGCAGCACAACTGTTTTCAACATTAATAACATCAAATCAGCATATCAGAATGTTTTCTGAAAGATCATGTGACACTGAAGACTGGAGTAATGATGCTGAAAATTCAGCTTTGATCACAGGGTTATATTACATATTAACAATTATTCAGATAGAAAAATAGTAAATTTTAAACTGTAATGATGTTTGATAATTTTGCAGTTTTTACTGTATTGTTGATCACATAAATGCAATCCATTAAACTGTATACAAACTGTATCAACTATTCTAAATGTGGCAGCAGGGTTACAAAAATTGTAAAATTCTAAAAAAAAAAAATATATATATATATATATATATATATATATATATTTTTTTTTTATATTATACTTAGGTGTACCTCTTTATTTTGTTAATCAGCAGTTTTTGAAGGTAAAGCAAATCTCATTATATACCTTTTTTTTCGCCAAGCAACTTCATTATAGGCCTTAACTTCCTCTTGAACCTGTTACTCTGCCACATTGCCAAACCAAACAATTAATCAATTTTGTTCCCATAAACAAAAGGCTGAATTTTTTTCAATTACCTGGAGAACAGCTGGGAGAGCTAATCATACAAGGTGATGCATAATTCAGAGAGCTGACTCTCTGCGACTCGCGCTGCAAAGATGATCTGTTGACACGGGAGCTGGAATTTACATGTCAAAGAATGTTTGTACAGGTTCTGCGTTGGCCTTCCGCCATATCCAGAGAGAGTTGTAGCTCACGTTTGAGAGGTAAGAAGCCCTGCTGCCGTGTTGCGGGTCTCATGGTGAATGTAAATGTGACATTGCTAATTTCTAAAGAGAGCTTATGGTTATATTTAGTGCTTCTTGTTTTGACAGCACAGCCTTTAGATATACAAAGTCGGAGGAATTATTTATTTTCATCTTTTGCTCAACCTGTGTCGATCCCAAAATGTTATGACTTTTTCCATACAATGCAAAAGGAGAAGTTTTGAAGAATGTTCATGCTGCTCTTTTCCAGTGGATGACAACAGTAGATGTCAAGCACCGTTAACATGCCATAAACTTTTGTGTTTCATGGTAAAACGTAATCATATCACATCCACAGTGGAAATTGATCCGATTACAGAATGTCAAAGCTGGATTAGTCGTTGATTAGCCGATTAAGAACTGGCTCGATTTTGACTTTGCGAATTCTAAATTATAGTACCATCTGGTAGAAACAGTTGGCATGATTGATATTTGCTCGCTGCAAGTTGTTAGCTGTTTTCTCTTTGACCTATTGATACTATATCGCATTAACGACCGCAATCTCTTTTGTACAAATAAAACTAATGAAGCCGCAATGATCGACCAAGATGTCCTGCCTTGCTAAAGCGTCCGCCAGATAAGCTTTCTACATCTGACTTCCAACTTAATTAAATCAGATGACTGCCTTTCTGGGTGGAAGCTTCAAATGTTTAAATTACACGAGTAAGTAAGCAAGATTAATTAATATGATAATCAAAAAGGTGAATGTGCTTCACTGTTTGCACGAGTTTAGCAACTTCCCCGAAATTAAAGCAGATCTTGTGCATCTATTCTTCTGCAGGGATGGACTAATTAACTAAAGTAACGCAAGTATGGCAAATTAATTTTGCCTCCAGGACCGCAAAGGGTTGGTGCTGTATGCTTAATGCAAATGAGTCAAAAAGAACAGTAAATATCACTCTATGGATTAACAATCAGGTCACATTATGCTGCAAGCAAACCTCCATCTCAGAAAAAAACAAATATGAAATTGCTTAAACTTTAGAATTTCCTGGATAGTTTCAGAAAACAGATTTATTCTGAAATAAAGATGCTTTGACAGTGATGAATACGTGCTGTTCCAACCTGTGTTATTCCGGCAACAGGAGGCCATCCAAAGTTAAACAGCTGCTAAGCACGATTTTTTTCAGACAGGCAAACAGCAAACACACCCATTACAGAGATGTATGAGTTCGGTTCAAGAACTTTTGCAGCATTAAAAAGAAAGAATAAAAAGAGCTGCACTGAAGTAGAGAGGCAATTACGTGCAGTTTGCTTCTTGTTTGCGTTTCCATCTGTGAATGTTAATGAAAAATGAATATTTAATGTTATAGGATCATTCTGTGTCAAATCAACCAAAATCCAGAAACTTCCCCATGCAGGTCAAATTTTTAATTGTTAATTGTTTTTCTCTGTAGAAAAACAAATAATGATGAAAACCAAAATCTTAAATGTCATAGATGTATAATTACTGAGTAATCCACTATTGTGTACTAATTTTGACCCCCCTCTACAAAATAGTGGATTACTCAATATATATACATCTGTGACATTTAATATTTTGGCTTTGATCACTATATGGGCCATTCTATAATTGTCGGTACATCTCATGTCCGTGAAGTATATTTGTAATATATTTTCATCAATATAAAGCCCTGATTCTTAATTTTCCAGTACACAATTATATATTTCCCAATACAGTGCCCTCCACTAATATTGGCACCCTTGGTAAATATGAGCAAAGACGGCTATGGAAATAAATCTGCTTTGTTTATCTTCATGATCTTACATTCAAAAAATTCATAAAATGCTAACCTTTCATTGAAGTAAAACAATTAAAAGTGGGGGGAAACTTACATTATGAAATAAATGTTTTTCTCCAATGCATGGTGGACACAATTATTGACACCCTGTGAAATTATAATGAGTAAAATATCTCTGAAGTATATTCCCATTCATATTTGCATTTATGTAGCAAACTAGAATGACTAGGAGTATGATATTGTCCAGCCATGACTTCCTGTTTCACAGGATTATAAATCTGAGGAGCACAAATGCCAAATTCCCTTAATCATCCACCACAAGGAATAAAACCAAATAATATAGTTCTGATGTGCAGAACAAGATTGTTGAGCTTCACAAAATAGAAAGTGGCTGTAAAACAAAAGAGCTAAAGCATTGAAAATCCCAATTTCCATCATTAGGACAATAATTAAGAATTCCAATCAACTAAAGATGTTACAAATCTGCCTGGAAAAGGATACGTGTCTATATCGTCCTAATGGATGGTGAGGAGGAGAGTTTAAGTGTCCAGAGACTCTCCAAGGATCACAGCAGGAGAATTGCAGAGATTAGTTGAGTCTTGGTGTCAAAAGACTAAAAAAAAAAAAAAAAAAAAAAAAAAAAAATTCAAACAGCCCCAACATCACCACATGTTGTTCAGGAGGGTTTTAAGAAGAATCCTCCTTGCTCATCCAAAAACAAACTCCAGCATATTCAGTTGTCAGACACGACTTGAATTTCAAATGGGACTGGCTTCTGTGGTCAGATGAAACTAAAAAAAGAGCTTTCTGGCAGCAAACCCACCAGATGGGTTTGGTACAAAAAGTACCCCATGTCCATGGTTAAATATACTGCTGGATCTTTAATGTTGTGGGCTTATTTTCCTGCCAGAGCTCCTGGACATCTTGTTCAGATACATGGCATCATGGATTCTAGCAAATACCAACAGATAAAATATCTAAATCTGACTGCATCTGTTAGAAGTTCTATATTGAGCTGTGGTTGGATCTTCCATCAGGACAATGATCCAAATCAAACATCAAAATTAACACAAAAATGTGTCACTGAGCATAAAATGAAGCGTCTGCCATGGCCATCCCAGTTGCCTGACCTGAACCCTATAGAAAATGCGTGAGGTGAACTGAAGAGAAGAAGCACCAGCATGGAGCTGGTAAACTGAAGGATCTGGAGAGATTCTGTATGAAGGAATGGTCTCTGATCTCTTGTCAGGTGTTCTCCAAACTCTTCAGGCATTAAAGGAGAAAACTCAGAGCTGTTATCTTGAATAAAGGATGTTGCAATAATTGGTTGCCAATAATTGTGGTCAACATGAAGTAGAGAAAAACATTTATTTCATAATGAGATTTTCCCCCTGCTTTCCATTGTTTTACTTCAATGATAGGTTAGAATTTTGTGAATTTTTGAATAAAAGATTAAAAAGGATAAACAATGCAGATTTATTTTCACAGCCACCTTTGCTCATATTTACCAAGGGTGCCAGGAGGGCACTGTATGTTGAAAAAGCCATATCTAAATTTTCATATCACACACAACCCTGGTATTCAGGTGTCCGATTTTGTAAAGTTGCTCATTCTATTCTGCATTTAAGCATGTAAATTACCTCAAATATAAATTAATTTCACAGTTTTACCTTCAGTTAGATTAGGTTATCAAGACATTTGGGAGTGCGCTTCAAAAATAGTAAGTGTTTATTGTGATAAAACTTGTTTTATTTGTATCGGAAAAATCATTGTCAACTAAGTTTCCCACTAGAAAACCCCCTCTCTAAAAGGAATGGTTTGTCCCATTCTCGCATAATTTGCACAGTATGATATTTCCTCTAGAAGCACATGGATGAAACACTAGAAGTGATGTTCTCTCTCTTTCCTCTAATATTAGTTAAACTAGCAAACCTGTGTCAAGAGTGGATTACTTGACTGTCAACAGGGTTACACAAGTATTATTGCTGCAAATTTTAACAAGACAATTAAACTAAAACTTATGTTTTGTTTGTGAAAATATATTTCTAAACATACCATATGATCAGTAGTTCTAGGCTTCCATGTTGAGTATAGGCCCAAAACATTAAAAATGTCAACTAAGTTACCTGTCAACTGTGTTACCCAGTAAAGGTAACAGGGTGGACAGTAGCAAACAAAGATGGTATTTTATGCGCATATTCCTACAGATCACCTTTATTTATATAGCACTTTATACAATATGGATTGTTTCAAAGCAGCTATGTAAGGTCATGTTTGGGTTTTGGGGAAAAGGGAAAACTTGTTTCTTCACATTGTCAAATTCTAAATGTACCCCTAATTATAGAATGACCCACATATGTTTGTCTTTCCACAGAAAAAAAAAAAAAAAAAAAAAGTTTGAGTTGACATGGAATGACTCTATACTATTGTATAGCATCTTTTGATTAGCTAACTGATAACATCATTTTTGTGTAGGAGTAATATTTAAGTCAACAAATTCAATTTTGTTCTTAACCTCCAAACATAATTAAAGCTGCACAAAGGTTTTATAAATGTAGTACATAGTTAGATTTTTAATGAGTTTTGAAATCCATGGTGCATTTTTAGCGAATGTCAAAGCAAAGCTAATCCATGGCTTGAGAATATTTTGTAATGCACCATTTGTAATTGTTTGGACTCTTTCATGGTACTCTTATGGTTTTATATTGTTGTGCAATGCATAGGGTTGGATGTCGGGACTCAATACGCATTTAGTCTAGTACATTATAGTATAAACTCAATTCAGTCATTTGAACACAATATAATATACGAAAAATATAAAGCAGAACTTTGACAGACTCTTCAGAACTGAGGTGAGAATGTCATTTCAACATTTTAGTGGTCCAGGATGAAAGTCACTGCAGCGATGTTTCCTTGTGAGACTGCCCTGCGAACATCGATTCTGAGTTCAGAGGATCTGAAAAATATGGGTGAAAGCTGTCATCTGTTTTTGAGACCTGCTGCAAAAGCTTGCCACATTTTTATCTGTTGAGTTCCCAGAGAAAGGACGTTTCGTCATTTAAGAAAGTTTATAGTGTTGCAAATCTACAGTTTTGCAGCATGTCAGACTGAGCAAACGAAAAGAAAATGCATTCACGTTTGTGTTTAACCTTTAAAAGTTGTTTGAAAACGACAGTCGTAGTGGCAAACTAGGCTCTAAATTTAGGACTCGCATTCCTCTGAGAATAAATAAGTTGCCCACATGCATAGAAAAACAAGCATTAACATTTGGAGTTAAGTCGCAGCTCGACGGGCCTCCCAGAAGAGCTGCTGATGAGCGCCAATATTAATGCTAATGGTTGATATTTTGTGATGATGGCACTCCATCAAAGTCAATTCACACTGCAGACCTGAAGTGGTGCTTTAGTCTCATTTCCATGCTTCATTTATCAGTAATTAACCAAATTCATGTGTGGACATTTCACCAGTCAATTATTTACAGAATCACTTGGACATTTTCGTCAAGGGTCAGTTCTGAATTCATTGGAACATTATTTTTTATTTATCTTTTTGAACGTTTTTCAGCATCCTAATCAAGCGCGAGTACATGATTGGAAAATGTTGCCTGGTTACAGATATTTGAATAGCTAATTAGGTGTCTTTAAAGTAAAAAATGTATTAGGCCGCAAAAAAGGTTGTCATTCACAATCCACTATTTAAAAATCAGCATGAAATGGCATTCGAAACCCATTTTACTTTGCCATATAAGCTTTTTGGCTAACCAATTGCCTACTTGGCCTAGATGATGTCATCAGAAATGGAAAGTTGTTTTGCTGGTTTTATTTATTTGCTCTAATAAATTAAATTATTGTTTAATGTTGAATTTAAAGTAAAACGGTGATCATAATATTCATGAAAAAGCCAAGCTGAGAACAGAGAAGGTTTGTCATATAGTCCTAAACAAATCTTTTGTTCTCTCGTGTCACATACAAATAATAAAAATATATTATGGATCAAAGACACTGAACTGCACTGGGGCACATTCTGCCTCTGTTTGCCTGCATGCTGTTGAGATGGTGAGTTGCACAAACTAACAGCAGCTACACACAGTAATCTCAGTTGTTCCATTTTCCTGCCTGCCTGTAAATCTGACATTTGAGCATATAAATAAAACCGGAAAAGAAAAAGGCCATGGTGGGTTATTGTCTACAGAGGTGTAATATAAATAACAGTGGATTTTGTCAACAGGATATTGTCAAAGCAAATAGAAATGTCATTATGAAGTCATAGACAGCGAAGCTTTATTGCTGTATTTTTGTTGTTTTATGAGTTTTTGCGGCCATCTAATATTGCTCTTGTAATGCGAAGTTAACGTTTTTCCCCACTCTAAGCAACAAAATGATAACTAGCGAAGTAATTACAGGCTTAAGCTGTCCATCATGTTGGCAGTGTCGTTGCATTGGGAACAGATCTGTTTGTAAGCAAGGAGCAGACAGCTTGTGTCCCACATGGTATGCAAATCGTTTGGGTCCACGACCAAAACGACTGTTATTACACTTGACCTTTACAGTAAATTGCTCTAGGGTTCTGTTTGTGACAACCGTGGCTTACCATTGGCTGTGTCCTGCTCTGTTTATATGGCATGAGTGCCTCCTAAAGTTGGGTGATGTCAAGGATGTGGTCTGACATCTGCAGCTTTTCTCAATACTCATACCCACCATGGCACTAAAAGTTCACAGGTTCACAACAACAGTTCAAAGTTCCTAAAAATAAACGGGAGAAAAATATATATATATATATATATATTTTTTTTTTTTTTTTTTTTTTTTTTTTTTCCTTTTTTATAGAAACACTAAATTACAAACACTATCTTACGCACCACCACCAGACCTAAGTTCAGTCAACATGACAAACATTCATTCATACTTGGTTATTCTAATGACTAAAGTTCTAATTGCTAAAGTTTAAAGCCAATGCTAGCATAGCAGATATTTAATATTAGTCTGGTGAGTATTTCATTTAAATTTCATTTATTTAACATATTTAATATTAGGGGCATCCAAGTTATTTGATATATTTAAACATTTGTTTTTTTGCTTTGTTTTTTAAAGCAACACAATAGTTACTTTTCCTGGTAATTAGTCACTTTTATAATGATAAGACTCTAAGTTACTAACTCAGTACTATTTGTGAGAAGTAACTAGTAACAATAACTAATTATTTTTTTAAAGTAACATGCCCAACACTGGTAATTAATGACAGAATTACTAACCCTTTAACTTAGGAGTAGTGCTGATCAACAATTTCTGTTCTGCGACTTTTGTGCACTGAAGATGATCTGAGCCAATATTGGTGAACATTTGGCTTAGCTTGTCTATCATATTCCTCCTGGTCCCAGGTGGGACACAGGGCTTTGACTACAAATCTCCATCTTTTTCTTGGGCTGCCTGCTGTGCCTCTCTCAAAGATATATTGATGGTCTTGAACTCTGCTTGCATGGTTCTACTCCATGTTGGAGCTCCTCTTTTTCTCTTGGAGTTCCATTCTAAAGAATGCAGGGTTCAACGCTAAGGATTTTTCTACTACAGTGGTTCAAATTATTACTTGCCCTGCCAAAATTTGTAGTAATAAAAAGTAATAAAATTAAATAAAATAAAATAGTTGTTTTCATTGTTTCTGATAAATGTAACCTTTACAAATAAGATTATGACACCAAAAACTACTTAACTTTAAAAACTTAGCTCATTTAAGTTTTAAATATTTTTAGGCAAGGGAACACAGTACACAGCGTTCATATAAATATATATAAATATGGATTTAACCCTTGTTAAAGTTATTCTGTCAAGAGCAATTACAAAAAAAAAAAAAAAAAAAAAAAAAAAAAGTTGTGATGTTCAAAATATTGAATTGAATTGAAAAACTGAATATTCATTTTGGAAATTATTACAAATGAAAAGACACTTTAAATGTGAAATTAAAACTGCCAGTAATTGGCAACAAGTCACTATTAATGTGTGAGTCATTGCAATTCAACTGATTCAGTCAAACAGATCAGTCATTTAGGAATGAAGCATTTGACTGACATAAGTGAGTCGATTCAACCGATTCACTAAACAAATTCATTCAAAAAGCCAATTCATTCAGTAGGAAACAGCGTAGAAAACATTGTCTTTATCTTTGTTTGGAGCTATTGTTGTTGGCGAAATAGAACAGAAATAGACAATATGGCATCTAAAACATAAGTCGCTTAATATTAACTTTTAAGTTAAGTTTATTGAACTGTTGTATAAAATCAATATCACATTTGTGTTCTTGGTGATATTTGGATAAAAACAGTACTCTTCTTGTGATTTTGGTTATGTCATTTACATTCTTCCCCCGATTTTGAGTTTTGGTGTCATTCTAAATGCATTTTAACAGACTAAATCATGCAGTGAACACATCTGCTCTAAATGTACACATACTACTACTTCATCACATAGTGTATGCATGCTCTCAATGGGTGTGTTTTTGTTTGCTTTTCGTAAAGTGGGGCACATAGTCGATAATGTCAGATTGTTAAAACAACAGTTACAATATTATCATAGACAATATATCACACACACGTACGATGTGCACTGGCCCGATTAGGCAAGTGACAGTTCTGTCAACAGGCCCGAGCATCATTCACGCTGGCCCCGGGCCATCAGGCAGTCCTTATTGTCGAGCCCTGGAATGGCATGCAATACTGGTTTGCCCAGTCCACTTGGTGGTGTTTACACTGGGCTTCTGGCTGGAGTTCATGATTTTAAATACACTCTGGCCATCTAACATGTAGGATTTGTTTGCAAGTGTTGTTGAAGATTTGCAGCTTGTGGCTAAGGCTCCAGGTCTCTGCACAGTATAGCACTACCGATTTGACATTTGTTTTGAATTGTCTCATTTTGGTGTGGCGCAGAGATTCTTTTTCCTCCACACTGGCTTCAGGATGTTGAAGGCGTAGCCAGCTTAAGCAATTATGGACCACACCTGTTATTCCTTTACCCTTTTTTAGTGGCGATGCGACGAGGGTAGATGAACTGGTTGACATCTGCGATTGCCCGGCCACCTTTGGTGATGGAAGCTTTCTGATTGGTGTTAACCCACAGACTTTCAGTGCTATAGACTTGGTGACCTTCTGAAGTCTTACTTTCTTTGTCTGGATATGTTTGTGGCAGTGAGACAGCAGGGTGATACTAAATGGGTGATACTTGTAAATCAGTATCCGGTCACTGGTAAGTACCCTGGCTCACTGCACATTGGGACAGTGATTACTCAATTTCTGATGACATGATTGCACACAATGTCAACATTGTAGACTGCGCAATTGAGAAGGGCCCTAAAATGGCCGGCTGCTGAACTATGAAGCTGATTGAGATGCACCCATGTTAACCTCAAATACTATTACAGACAGTCAAACTACTAAATCAGTTAAAATGTATTTAGGTTGAATAATTGATGGGTTAAATTATGAAATTAATATAGACTGTGTACAGTGAATCAGCAAGTTAAATGTAATATTAACAATACTTTAACCCTTTAACTGCCACTCCCTATTTTGAACATAGACATGAAAATGCACTATCCAGAGTTTAATTTTTATAATTCATGAGTGAAAACATTTTGTAATATTATTTTGATGTACAATTTCCATGGTAATGCAATGTCTGATTTTAAAATGGTTTTTAAAGGATGAATTTTGAGATTTTAAGTTTTCAGGTGATATATAATTTCTTAAGATTTCTATTGTGTGATAGGTAAAAAGGCAACAAAGAAAGTCTTTTGTGACAAAGGTCAGAACTCCTGTTAGGATGTAGATTTTTGAGGTGCACTCTTGTCATAAATTAATCTATTACTTTTCCTACATAATTTGTAACACAAAAGAGTGGTAAAATATTTATTTAAGAGTCTTAGACCTTTCCAGTAATGTATAGTTTGTGATGATTAGGTTAGGATTTATTTGTAAAATGGTGAAGTAAACTTGGGCATCCCACAGAGTGGACGGTGACAGTTAAAAGGTTAATGGCTGTTTTTTTATAAGGATACATAGAATCCTCCATTCATGTATCCATAAGGATACATGAATGAATGTACACTCATTTGTTGGTTTGCTTCTCTAAAAGTACAAAAATAAATAACTAAATAAATAAATAAATGCATGAGTAAAAGTTGTTAATAACTGCAGCAAAGTGCTTGGAGAGAAATTCCCTGGGCTGTCAGACATATTTACCATTCAGGTGCTTAGGAAAGCAGTCAAATTATATCTGATTAATCCCATTCTCTTCATAACACATTCCAAATGTTGCCTTCAGGGTCCTTGTACAGAGTCCCTTTAGCTAAAATGAATAGAACAAAATGCTCATTTGTACCATGCAATTACAATAGGAAGAGGTAGCTTTTTAGACAACTTTATTATTATTATGTATTATGTTTAATGTAATACTGCTTTCAGACTCTGGGTGAGGGTCCACTGTATTCCCTCTGGTTCATCCGTGGTTGTCTTCATTATTGTCAATCACGGTGAGAAGATTATCAACGACAGGAAAACCCTTGCATAACTCCTGTCTTGACTGTAAATGATGCAGACAAGTCCGCATTGTGGATGACTCTGCATGACATATCCATGCAAAAGCTTCAGATAACATTGATTAACTTCTGCAGCAAGCCATAATTTCTCAGAATTTTTCAGACTGTTGTACTATCTACCATTTCACTAGCCTTTTTTGAAGTCTGTGAAGATGATGTACAGTGGTGACTGCCATTCTAGTCACTGCTCAATG
The DNA here is from genome assembly GCA_036247105.1 of Cirrhinus mrigala. NCBI lineage: Eukaryota > Metazoa > Chordata > Actinopteri > Cypriniformes > Cyprinidae > Cirrhinus > Cirrhinus mrigala. Next base: position 3,122,670 of record CM070016.1, on the reverse strand, counting down.
ATGTAGAGTCACTTTCTGGTCTGGGTATGACCTTCCAGCACAGAATCCTGCTGCTGCTCATCTCCAGTAACAGCCTGGTGAAAACCTATATATACATTTATATTTTATAAAATGCATCAGCTGCAACACTAAGCAAAACAAGTGTAGAATGTCTAATGTTTTCAAATGGAGAAAATAAATAAAGGACAGGAGTCATATCAACTTCATTCTAAACTACAGCTTTAGTAGGTTTATAAGCTGTTTAATGTAAGGAGCAGTGTTGGGGAAAGTTAGTTTTAAAAGTAATGCATTACAATTTTGTGTTACTCCTTGAAAACGTAACTAATTATGTTACTTAGTTACTTTTTATGGAAAGTAATGTGTTACATTACTTTTTCATTACTTTTTAAATCTAGACGGGGCTTGCTTCTTTGTTGCTTCTTTGTTTTTAATATAAAACAATGCTAATGTAAAAGCCCTTTTACACCAAAAGTGAAATGAATTCACCTCAGGCTGAAAGAAAAGTACATTTATGCAGGAGATCACTCTTCAGCTATAAAAAAAAAGAAAAATGAAGCACAAATGTTAGTTTATCTAAAGTAATTTTTGCTTATTAGTATGGTTGAATTGCATCATCGAAGGTCGGCAGCAAAGACACTGGTTAATAAAATGTTATTAAATGCATAAAGGATATTTGTTTTTTTGTTGTTGTTGTTTTTTTTAACACTTAATTATTGCAGGGTTGCGTCATACTCTAAGTTTGCATTTCACTGTTTTTATTCATTTTGAGGAATACTGAATGTTTTTTGTGAGTGAGATGAATTAATGCATGTTCACATTTAGTCTAGAATACAGTAACATAATGTTTACTCGCAATTTCCAGACAGGAGACTTGTCAGTCAATAAATGGGGAAAAAGTAACTGGCATTACTTGTTTGAAAATTTTCTTAGAAATTCAAAAGTAATGGGTTACTTTACTAGTTACTTGAAAAAAGTAATATTATTACGTAACTCAAGTTACTTGTAATGCCTTACCCCCAACACTGGTAAAGAGTGAAGAATAGCTCACTGGATAATGTTAATTCACTGAATAATATTCTCTGAAATATTGGAATATAACAAACATCATATTTTATTGCATTTCTAAACTGGTATGTTATATCAGAACCACTAATATTTTGTCGTTCTAGATTCTGACAAAGCGCTGTTTACACAGAACTATACTCAAACTGCGATCGCTCGTGGAGATAATAAATAATTAGTGAGTAATGAGTTGTATATTTTTATATGTGTATTAGCAAAATAATGGTTATATAGTAAATGTTAATATAATTTAGAGTGTTTTAAACAAGTGAATCTTGTTAAAAGTTACATGCGGTGGCAATGCTGGAACATTTCCTGAGCATCAACCCAGTGAGTGAACAGCAAAATGAAAGCGACTTCGCAAGATTAATGATATACACAACAGAGAGAATTAAATTAAGCACTTTTATTTCCAATATGCGCTCTTTCATGGCTGTATTATTTAATTCAGGCAAAGTTAAGTCTTTACTGGGACAGGACTTGACGGCTTATTTTAGCCGACTCTGACTTCACAAGTCTAATGATGAGCATATAGACAACACAGAAATAATTAAATTCAGCGCCTTCATTTCCAACATGTGCTCATTCATGGCTGTATATTATTTAATTCAGACAAATTTACATGTTTGTTAGGACGGATTATCTTACGTAACTCTGTGAGTTCATCTATTTCTTAGATCCAAAGCTGCATAAACTAGCTACATATTAGGCATTTATGTAACACATCTAATATGTGCATTAATGGCTGTTATGTTAAATAAAGTTTACTAATTACAGCTAAGCGAGTGCTTTACCTATGCATGCTGTTGTTGTTGTCTCATCTCCCCTCAGACGTGCTGAAATGGCGATCCCGCCGTAATTCTCAAAACTTGTTTATCGGTGAATGCAATATTACAAAATTATGGTAAAATGCTTAAATATCGGGAAAAATATCGGTAAGTCGATATATAGGTCGATCTTTACTTTTAATTGCTGGTAATTATTTGCATTATTTTAGTGTTATGTTTAATTTTTTAAATAAAACTTACCCCGTTCAGATGATAAAACACAAATATAGACATGTCTACATTCAAGCATTTCATGAACGTAGAGTTGTTAACTAGATACTCGCTGTGGGGTGCATTTTACAAAACTATGGTCGCAAGTTTCATTGTTACCATTAGAGTTCAATGGAACTAACGACCATAGTTACCGATGCTTTTGGGAAACACACCCCTGATTGGATAATTTGAATGAGTGAGTTGTAAAACTGGAGACTTGCTCTGACTGGATCATTTGAATCAGTGAGTTTTTAACTGAAGACTCGTTCTGAGCAGATCATTTGAATCTGTGATTTGTTAACTGAAGACTCACTCTGAACAGATCTTTTGAATCAGTTGTTTACTGGAGACTCGCTCTGACTAGATTATTCAGTGAATTGTTAACAGGAGACTTATTCTGACCAATAATTTGAATCAGTGAATTGCTGGGGACTTGCTCTGACTGGACCATTTGAATCAGTGAGTTGTTTACTAAAGTCTTGCTTTGACTGGATTATTTGAATCAGTGAGTCATTAACTAAATACTTGCTCTGACCAAACCATTTGAATCAGTGAGTTGTTAACTGGACACTCGCTTTGAGTGGATCATTTGAATCAGTGAATTGTAAACTGGAGATTTGCTCTGACCGGATCGTTTGAATCAGTGAGTTATTTACTGAAGACTCGACATGACCAGATTATTTGAATCAGTGAGTTTTTAACTGGAGACTTGCTCTGACTGAATCATTTGAATCAGTGAGTTGTTAACTGTAGACTTTCTCTGACCGGATTATTTGAATCAGTAAATCAGTAACTAGACTTGCTCTGATCGGATCATTTGAATCAGTGAGTTGTTAACTGGAGATTCGCTCTAACTGGATCATTTTAGTCAGTGATGTAGTAACTGGAGACTCGCTCTGATCGGGAAATTTAAATCGGTGAGTTGTTTACTGGAGACTTGCTTTGATCGGATCATTTGAATCAGTGAGTTGTTAACTGGAGAGTCACTCTGAACAGATCTTTTGAATCAGTGAGTTGTTAACTGGACACTCGCTCTGAGTGGATCATTTGAATCAGTGAATTGTTAAATGGAGACTTGTTCTGACCAATCATTTGAATCAGTGAATTGCTGGAGAATTGCGCTGACTGAATTATTTGAATCAGTGAGTTGTTAATAGGATACTCGCTCTGACCGAACCATTTGAATCAGTGAGTTGTTAACTGGGCACTCGCTCTGAGTGGATCATTTGAATCAGTGAATTGTTTACTGAAGAGTCGCTATGATTATTTGAATCAGTGAGTTGTTAACTAGAGGCTTGCTCTGAACGAATCATTGGAATCAGTGAATTGTTAACTGGAGCCTTACTCTGACCAAATCATGTGAATCAGTGAGTTGTTAACTGGAGACTCGCTCTGAATGGATCATTTGAATCAGTTAATTGTTAACTGGAGACTTCCTGTGATCGGATCATTTGAATCAGTGAGTTGTTAACTGGAGACTCACTCTGAATGGATCATTTGAATCAGTGAATTGTTAACTAGAGACTTGCTCTGACCAGATTAGTTGAATCTGTGAGTTGCTGACTCGAGAACAGCTGCAATCCTCTCAATCCAACTCACGAATGGGTCATTCAGTACGATTTGTTAACCCAATTTAACAGGCTCATTAAAAAGAATCAGCTCGCTCGTGAATTGAACACCACAGCAACATGTCTCAAAGTGCATGATGATTTCTCCAGTTCAAAATAACAAGGAGCGACATGTTTTTTCATGAAATGTAGTGGAGTAAAAAGTACAATATTGTAATTTGGAATGTAGTGAAAAAGTTTACCAAAACAAGCAATACTCCTGTAAAGTATAGATCCTTGAAATTTGTACTTGAGTACAGTAACAAATAAGAACACTTAATTCTGTCCACCACTGCATGTAAGCCTGTATTTCATTCCGCTTCTCCTTCTCCTGTGCCTCTTGCAGCAATTCCACCATGATGTTTGCTGACAGGTGTTTTCCCACACTTGATCTTCTGATCAGCTTTTTTCATTTCTTTTTTTGGTAGCGGATCCAGATTCACATCCAGGTTTATCACTGAAATTTTTGAAATTTTGATGAATGTTGGACGACAGTAAACTGAGATGGCAGCCATTGAACTTTTCATGTACTCAACTTGACCAACTAAACAAGAAGAGAAAAGTATATTTTTGGTCCAAAGGGTTCAAGAATTTTCAGCTGATGGATCTGTGAAATTTGGTCAGTTGGTTGTGCTACATAATTGCATTGCCAGAGTTCAGTAAGTGTGACAAAAAGTTTTCTGTTTATTTCCATGTGGAGTTAAACAGGAAATAAGTAGTATGTAAATATTTACAGTGCTTCCCTGAATTTTTGCGCTCTCTCCCAGAGATGCCTCTAGACACCCATTGTTTCGTTCTCGAGACTAAATTAGTGTTGTTATTTATTTGAAATATTTTGATAACACGCACATCTGTTTCTTGCAAGTAACACTGTTCCTCAGTGCGAACATAAAGCTGCTGTAATTTATTATTCATAACTGCACACTAAACCTGTTAGCCTCTTAAAATCTAAAGCCTTTTCGACATCTCAAGAGGAACTATTTTATTATCTTTACATTGCAAACATGGAGGTCTCTGCACAAAGAAAACTGCAGTGATTTAATGGTGCCCAAGAACAGCCTGGAAGAGGTTTCCAAGATATTTGTTCGCCTCATATGAGTGAAAACAAATGTAAATTAATTTGGAAGGAGATAACAGGTTGATTTATAATTGTTCCTAACACTGGGCCACACTGGTAATTTGCTCAGTCTTAAGCACTGAAAAATGAACGAGACTGAAACAACTATACAGCATGGTTATATTTTTAGACAACAAATAATCTTCAGTTAATTGTATTCCAAAAAAAATCCATGGCATAACAATGATTGGTTGTGCTTCCTCACAGCAGCCCGTCTAAATGTTAAAAAGTCAAAAATGTGATTTTAAGCACAGTGGGCTGTGTTCTCCAAAGGCCAAGAGAGGCCAGCATTATAAGCAGGCACTACAAAAAGGCGCCTCACATGACTGACTAATCCTTAACATGCACACAAAAATGTGCGTTGCTCCTGAAGGCAATTATGCACATGTGTGAACGCCCGAGGCAAAATGTAGCTTTCTGCCATGCAGAAGAGCCAATGAATGTAGACCAGCTTTTCTCAGATAGTAGTGTTTTCATCTCTAGTGGTTGCTGGATAAGAAACCAATAATACTCACAGCGAAATACGTGGAGCTGCTCCTTGACATTTATTTTGTTAGGCTATGCTATGTGAATATGCAGAAATAGTCATTAATATTTGAAGATTTAAGATTCGTCTGAAGATAAAGCTGTTCGAAGCTTATACTGTAATAAAGCAAGGAGAAAAAAAAGGATATTTTAATAACCTTCTAAGAATCTAGCTAGGGTTTGGAGTAGCATTGTTAGCAATACCAGGCTGATGCAGAAATTGCAAAAATGTAACGATACCAGTGCACCGCAGTGCCAGCAGAACCAACCTGGAGAGAGATTCATGTGTTTTAAGTTGTGTAATGCAAACTGTCAAACAGTACTTCAGTGTTTAATGTTCTGTGAAGTGGACCAAAGTCAAGTTGAACATGACAAGTACAAACTTTATATTTCAAGAGAGCTCCCACCTAGGTCTGAAAGGCCACATTTTTTAGGCTGAAATTACCAGTCAATAGGCTCAAAACCCAGAAAGTGCCACCCAGCCTGCTGAGAAAAACAACATTCCCTGTGGAGAATGAAGTTACTAAGAAACTCTATAAAGGCCAGAGGAGCTTACATTTATCCATCAGAGAAATGCACTGGTGTCACACTGGAGATGGTCAGTATGTACCTTTACCTCTTCGGTTGTTTCACTCTGTTCTGTTCTTACTCTGACAATGTGTACTTTTCCTGCGTGCTGCTGTTCTTTAGCAGTGAGACATAGTGTAAAAGTGTGAAAATAACAAGAGAAATGAAAATGAAAAGACCTTCCAAGAGAGGTTTGGCTTTTTATTAAAACTAGACAAAAGCAAAAGATTTTGAGTGAGATGAGCTTAATGAAATTGATTTTCTATATTAGGCCTATTCCAAGGTTTTCTTTTTTTTTTTTTTTTGTCATTTTTAGTTCACACTGAAATCCATTATTGAAAGAAAAAAAGGGTAAATGACAGTGATTTATATGCATCAGTATCACAAAACCAGTCATAAGGGTCTTTTTTTTATTATTTTTTTTTAATTAAGATTTATTTATTTATTTATTATTTTTTTTTTTTTTTTCTGAAATTCGAATAAATAGCCTTTCTTTTAATGTATGGTTCGTTGGGATAAGACAATATTTGCCTGAGATACAACTATTTGTAAATCTAGAATTTGATGATGCAAAAAAAGAAAAAGAAAAAGAAAATCAAAATATTAAGAAATTGCCTTTAAAGTTATCCAAATGAATTTCTTAGCAATGCATATTTTAATTAAAAATTAAGTTTTTATATATTTACGGTAGGAAATTTACAAAATATCTTAATGGAACAGGATCTTGACTTAATATCCTAATGATTTTTGGCATAAAGGAAAAATTGATAATTTTGACCCATACAATGTATTGTTGGCTACTGCTACAAACACACCCGTGCTACTTATGACTGGTTTTGTTTGACCATATACTGTAGCAGCACTTTCCATTTTCCACTTTCCTTTTTTTTCCACAAATACAAAGGCTTTATTTTTAAAACATAATGTGAACCATAGTCTAACCTTGCAATTATAAAAACAATATGCAAGTTGTACACATATTTTTACAAGTTTCACAGCTGAAATATCATGCTACGGATCATGTAACCTCACATTTAGCCACAAGTGTCACATTTTATTTCAAACTTTGGCAAACAACTGCCATCAGTTCGTTTGATTACAGGAATCATTCAGCTGATTACAATCACATGCACAAAATGTAAAATGTGTTCTGTGCGCAATGAGTCTTTTGTAAAATAATAAAAAAAAATAACAAAACGATTGATTACAGTTTGTTCAGATAAAAGGGAAAAAAACACATTCCTGCTATATTTATTATGAATGACAGACCCCGTGATTCACTCAAGTAGCAGCGCGCAGATTAATGTGACCGTACCGAGAATAAAACGTGCACTTACACGCTCTGTCATTCTGTATTAACTCACTGTTGCCCTGTCTAGAACACATGGTTATTTGTGACTACAAAGTATGTGTGTAATGTGACACCAATCCCATAAATGGTGCACGTATGATATTAAAGTGTAGTTGGCGTGTAGAGTTGTTCAAGGTTATATATCTCATTCAAATACAGGTGGTTGTGCATCTTAACAGAGTCTGTACTGTGAGGTTTTAATTTAAGAAAAAAGAGCATTCTTATAGGTCTTCATTCAAATTTTCAATGCGTCTTAAAGTTATTGAAAACAGATAAAAGTTGAAACCCAAGGGCATTGTTTGTTACAGAGCCACAGAAAAGGAAGATGTATGACCGCTTTCAAATTTAATCAATCTTCTTATATTTCTGCATCCTCTTATCTCTTAAAGCGTTTCCCTTGAATTAAACCGAAAATGAGTTCATGGCAGTCTTACAACAGAGTACTTTCTAGGCCATGGAATGGTGTTTAAAAAGATTTGAGGTGCCAACTGTCTGCACTTAAGCCCGAATATAGAGCGAAATTTCACTTTAGCTCAATTGAATGCTTTCCCATTCTTTGTAAATAAATAGCATCCAGATGGGATGTCTTTTCTTCCTTTAAAAAATGGGTTTATAAATCTCTGACCTCAATATCCATTGATGTGAAAGAGAAAAGCAACTCGAGTGAATGACTTTGCTTTTTGACTATATCCACAGAGCATTTTAATTAACTAATCATGCCGTTTATATGTATTAAGATAGATTTACTCTGTCAGTCGTCGTGTTTTGAGGTGCCAAAACCCACAAAACGCTACATTTCAATTAATTCCAGAGCACATACAGTAGAAGTGGCCACAGATAAACCTGGCAAAAGACCGATCTTACTTTCCCAGCCAAAAATGCTCATAACGGCCTCTAACCCTACACTTAGTTTAATTGAAAAATTAAAGAGCAGTCCTGTTTTTTTCAATTGCGTTCAAATAATGTTCTTCCCCACGGGTTCCCTTTGTACGACCACTGCCGCGCACATGGTTTTGCTCGTAAAACATGGCTAGCGGAGGACAGCACATGACTCTTATTGAGGGTTTGGTGTGACATTTAAGATGTGCATGTGCAGGATCTTGACCCCTGTCCTTGCCACCCGCAACCAAAGCGCCGTCGCATCTTCGCTGAACTAAAAACTGCCGTTGAACTGAAATGTAGAGCGCAATCTCAATTCAGTTCTCAGCGACGTACAACCCTGCTTCAAAACAACCTCGTCGTATGGAGTCGTAGCTACCCAGATATTGACATTCATAAGACAAATTCAAGTCAAAGAACTCTGAGATTGGATTCATATGCTTTGTGAGCTGCAGGAAGAGAAGTCAGTCTGCTAATAAAAAAATGTGGCTCAAGTCTTTGGTAGATCTGATCTTCAAGAGCAGTTTGTATGCATTTATCTCTCCCGCCTGTCCGCCCCCTGCTCTTCTGTTGAGGTTAGGCCTGCGTTTTATCTCGGACCAAACTTTAAATATTTTCAGACACAACTCTCATCCTTAGCCGTCTTGCTTTCAGCAGACGCACGCCACAGAATGTGTGAAGTTCAGCAGTTGCAGACTTCAAGTGTATATATTTGTATTCCACGGAGCCTCTTCAAAGACAAATTCCGTCCACATCCGCTTCTGATCTTTCTTCATTGTTTGCATGTAACGCGTGACCCTCCGAGATCCTAGTTCATCCTGGGGAAAAATGACGCGGCCCGGTTAGTGTGTCACCGATATAAGAACAGTTCCAGCTAATGTATTCCATTTATTTCAAACAGCCAAGCGTGAAGTTGTGTGCTTTTATCACAGTGACAGCAAATAGGTCTGAAAATTCTGCCTTTTTGGCTGTCTGAGATGAAGTCAGGCAATTAAAACAAAGGAGAAAACCAATTAGTGAGCAGACACCTTCCGGGGTGCGATGACCTTCCGAATCGTACGGAGCAGGAACAACGTAATGAAATTTTCAGAGTGTACTTTATAAAAGAATAAACAACAACCAAACACTTTAGCAGGACCACTGTTAGTGTTGCAGACCCACAGTTCACTTGCTGTCAAGTGTTCATGCATCTGCTTTGACCATTCCAATATGGCGTCTGGATTACTTAGAATGGTCCATAGCTAATTTCAATCTATGCTAGCAACCACTGAGTAATACCTCAGTGAACACTTCCAAGAAAATCCTTGAAACACACTAGCAACCATCCCAGACAACCTAGTGATTAAAATCTTATGGCTCATTTCCACCGAGAGGTACAGTTCAGTACAGGCAATCGTTGGTCTCATGAATCTATTATTTGTTCCTGGTCATATCATTTTGGCTGAGCACAAAGTTATGTTTAACTTTATATATTTATTTTGAACTTTACTGTAGTACAGCGCTGACTTTGTAGCATACGTTTGACTGAATTGTTTGCTTTTGTCCTCTTATATTTGTCCTCTTATATGAGCCTCTTATACTTTGTATTTACACTTTTATAATGGCTAATACTGTTATAATGGCTAGTACTGTTGGTGGTGGAACTGCAAGATGAATCGGGGTGTTCAATCCCAAATCGTATTGTACCACGGCTAGGAATTCCTTAGTAGCCACTTAGAGTTATCCACCTGTTTCCGAGGGGCGCTACTGTAAAAAAGAACGTGGGTACAACTTCCGGTGAAGCGGCAGTGGTAGTATACCAATGGTATTTTGTGTGCTAATTAGCAAGAGGCTAAGTGTTTTTCGGATCACTGTTTACTTTGTAAAGTTGCAAACCTTTATGAGAGATTTCATTACGGTGCTCAGGGACAACATGTGCTGTCGAAGCTGTGCTCCCACATCTTTATAGCAAGTTTGGATCGCTAAATCTTGAAATGACTGTTAACTAGTGATGTGACATTTGAACCGAGGCATTGGAGCTTGTGTTAAGGGGTGTACTAGATGAAGCCTTGATTCGCGGCTTGTGTTGTTAAACTAGAAATCACAAAACCAGTGACAAACGAAGCCTCACCTTTTCTTTAGTTCCATGCAAGATTTACTTACTAATTTATATTTTTAAATACCCAGTCATACAAGTAATATGAAAAAAAAAAATTATTTTAGGAAAATTAAATATTTGCCATATGCACTTCATGTGTACATTATTCTTCAATTACATCATATAGATATCCGTACTAGCATTAAATGGCACAGTTTAATGGGTAAATTAATTTATCAGAGACAGAAATTCAGCAAACACTCACACTGTTAGACTTACATTTGTGCACGTAACATGAGTCGATCTGTGGAATGTGTGGTGAATGTTTGGTCCGACGGCGTTTCTTTCACAGGTTTTTGGCTGCTTTATTTTTTTTACCAACCGCCAGATCACGCTGTTTTCGGCGCTTTCAAAGCTTTGAATCTTTTACTGAAACAGTCAGAGGAAAATGTTAGTGCTTCACTAGGCTTCATTTGCCCATCATTACTGTCAACAGTTGAATGAATAAGTGGCACATCCTGCTTGTTTACTTCGAACTGGAAGACGCTCCCACTTTTGACGCAAGGCCTCATGGGGCGTAGGAAACTTGTGGATAGCAACCACTTAATAGCACCTTAGTAAGCACCTCAAATATTCTAGCAACCTTTCAACCCTACCAACGGTCTAGTAACCACTAGCCAAAAAATCCAGGACAATCTAGTGACCTCCTAGCAATCACTCCTAAAATACTAGTGACACCATAGCCACTATCATGAACACCCTAGTGACCACCTAGGTCAGGTGTGTTGAGTCCAGAATAAAAAAAAGTCCTGATAATTTACTCACCCCTACGTCATCCAAGATGTACTTGCGCCTGTTACGTAATGCATAAAGTTGAGCTAGTGCAAAACAAGCATCTTTGGTGAAAAGGTATAAACAGTGGAGGAAAAATTATTTGATCCCCTGCTGATTTTGTATGTTTTAATGGTAGGTTTATTTGAACAGAATAACAACCAAAACCTCCAGAAAAACACATTTCAAAAAATGTATAAATTGATATGCACTTTAATGAGTGAAATAAGTATTTGACCCCTTCGCAAAACATGACTTGGTGGCAAAACCCTTGTTGGCAAACGCAGAGGTCACAGAGAAGTTTATTGTAGTTGGCCACCAGGTTTGCACACATCTCAGGAGGTATTTTGTCCCACTCCTCTTTGGAGATCCTCTCCACGTCATTAAGGTTTCGCGGCTGACGTTTGGAAACTCGAACCTTCTGCTCCCTCCACAGATTTTCTATGGGATTAAGGTCTGGAGACTGGCTAGGCCACTCCAGGGCCTCAATGTGCTTCTTCTTGAGCCACTCCTTTGTTGCCTTGGCTGTGTGTTTTGGGTCATTGTCATGCTGGAATACCTATCCACGACCAATTTTCAATGAGGGAAGGAGGTTCTCATCCAAGATTTGACAGTACATGGCCCCGTCCATCGTCCCTTTGATGCGGTGCAGTTGTCCTGCACCTTTAGCAGAAACACACCCCCAAAGCATAATGTTTCCACCTCCATGCTTGATGGTGGGGATGGTGTTCTTGGAGTCATAGGCAGCGTTCCTCCTCCTCCAAACATGGCAAGTTGAGTTGATGCCAAAGAGCTCGATTTTGGTCTCATCTGACCACAACACTTTCACCCAGTTCTTTTCTGAATCATTCAGATGTTCATTGGCAAACTTTAGACGGGCCTGTACACGTGCTTTCTTAATCAGGGGGACCTTGCGGGTGCTGCAGGATTTCAATCCTTCACGGAGTAGTGTGTTACCAATTGTTTTCTTGGTGACTAAGATCCTCTCGTCTAGTTCTGGGCTGATTCCTTGCCGTTCTCATGATCACTGAAACTCTACGAAGTGAGATCTTGCATGGCGCCCCAGATCGAGGGAGATTAACAGTTATTTTGTGTTTCCTCATTTGTGAATAATCGCACCAGCTGTTGTCACCTTCTCACCAAGCTGCTTGGCGATGGTGTTGTAGCCCATTCCAGCCTTGTGTAGGTCTACAATCTTGTCCCTGACATCCTTGGAAAGCTCTTTGGTCTTGGTCATGGTGGAGAGTTTGGAATCTGATTGATTGATTGCTTCTGTGGACAGGTGTCTTTTATACAGGTAACAAGCTGAGATTAGGAGCACTCCCTTTAAGAGAGTGACACCTGGGAGCCAGAAATCTTGCTTATTGTTGGGTTATCAAATACTTATTTCACTCATTAAAATGCAAATCAATTTATAACTTTTTTGAAATGCATTTTTCTGGATTTTTAATTTTTAATTAATTTTTTTATTTAATTTTTTCTACCATTAAAATTATACACTGATCATTTCTTAGTCAGTGGGCAAACGTACAAAATCAGCAGGGGATCAAATAAATTTTCCTTTAGAAAATGGCCCGTCTTTTCGCTAGGTAAGACCCTTATTCCTTGTCTTGGATCGTGTAGAACCTTTCGAAGCTGCATTTAAACTGCTATTTGGACCTTCAACCCGTTGATCTCCATTGAAGTCCACTATATGGAGAAAAATCCTGGAATGTTTTCCTTAAAAACCTTAATTTGTTTTCGACTGAAGAAAGAAAGACATGAACATCTTGGATTGACATAGGGGTGAGTAAATTATCAGGAAATGTTTTGTTCTGGAAGTGAACTAATCTTTTAAATGGGGATGTGCTTGAGTTTTATGAAGTGACACCATGTTTCTGAAGTGAAATTGGTCATGATTATGTGTAACACAACTTGCTAAATTGCTAAATTTGAATGGTCAGTAACACAAAAACCAGTCAAATAGGGAGCTCGTATTTACTTCTAGCCAATAAATACATAATTTTTTATAGCATTCTGCATATATGAGCACATCCTTAAACATGACATGTTTACTGTAGCACTGCACACAAACATATATATTACTCACTCACTGAAGAGAGACTGCAAAAGACCACACAAATGCAACTGAGATTGATCCATGTTTAGACAGGCTTTTAAAAAAAAACTATTCAAAAACACGACGCATTGAAAATGTGAAGCTGAATACCACTCAAGCTGGTTGTGATGAAAATAGTGTGGTCACTTATGATTATTCTGCAGGCAGTGCAAAAAAAGAGAACCCTTAGAGTGTTTTTTTTTTTTTTAGTTAATCGTTGAGTTTTCAGCAAGAGCTGCCATTTATTCTTAGACTGACATTTTCTTCTTAAGAAAAAAAAAAGCTGTTTTTAAGAAGATATTTAAGAACCTTTCAAGAGTTACACTTACGACCATTGTTACGATCTTCCTGTAATTTATCATTTATCAAGAATTGTCTTAACTTATTTCTTAAGAAGCTTTTTGTGGTTCACATGTATTTAATTAAATGTATTTCTTGTTTTAAACAAGCCAGCTCAGTAATTTTCGGTCAACTGTACTGTGCTTGTTTTCCCTACATTCACAATTCGAAAAAAAAAAAAAGTTTTGTTTGTCTAAGAGGACCAAACGTCCATGTATACTGTTTCAAGAATGACAAACACGAGTGTAAAAATTACGCAAGTAAATCCGCTAAATATGCGCAAGTCATTGCTATGATTGACAGTAATAACAGAACAAAACATCTGACAAGCTGATGTCAAAAATATAGCTGTGGATTAAATGATTCAGACTAAATTCAGAGTAACAAAACTACAGCAGTAATAAGTTTGTGTATAGTTTGTGAATATAGGCTATTTAATAGCTTTTACAGTTCAAGATAAAACTTAAAAGATGTAATTATTAAATTAAATCTAAAATATTTCAAATTCATATTGATTCATATTGAATGCATTATTTAATTCTTATACCATTAATATTTAACTTATTTAATTTGTAGTGAACTATATATGAGTATTAAAATAATTCACTCTTATAGGCTGTTTGTGTCTGAGCTTTTTTATTTATTTTAATGACTTTCAGCATTTGCTATACTATAAACTTTAGTGCGGTAAAAGTACTAAAATTTGTTATACTAGTAATTTTATAATTTACCGCTGCAGCCAATGAGTGATCCTCTGCTGCCATTGTCTGGTTATAAGGGTAATTTCATGTCATTTTCATCTTATAAGTCATTGTTTTCCATGAAAAGACATTTTTTTTCATGTCGTCTTTATGAATGAAAAGTGAATCTTGAGTGTGAATTTTACTGCACAGCTGTAGAGTTGAAAAATAATAAAGGCTTTAATGCTTTAATCTTATTAAGATATCTTTGAAGAAAAGCATCGCTACCTAGCTAACGTTAGCCTAAACAGTTATGATAGTGTTTAGCTGTCAGCATTTAAATGTACAACTACGTAGGCACTCTCCTGGGATTGCCAGGCTCGGCATTTAAATGATATGTTGTTAAATGATATGAAACTGAATGTTCATGCTGCTATCATTATTTATGATGTGGCCATTATTATTTTTCTCGGTTTCTGATAAGAACGAGGCAGAATAGGAGTCTTAAGAGTCTCCACCTATATAGCACATATAAAATAAGCCACATATAAAATAAGCCAGAAGTTTACGAGCTGGCTTATCAATATGTGGAAGTTCTAAAGAACGCTACATGCATATGGTCAATTGGGGTTGATTCTAAAATGGGACTGGACACCCCTGGACTTGTACCACCCTGCTAACTTAGCAGCTCCCCAGAAAAACCTAGCGACCACCAAACAAAACACAGGCAACCATCCTGAATGCCATAATGGCTCCATGGATACCATAAAGACCACTTTCGCAAAACACCAAGCAATACCTTAACAACCACTTTGTAAATTCTAGCAATTACCCAGAAGATCCGTCTACACCCTATCAATCGACCGGAACAATCTAGTGACCATCTAACCACACATTACCAGCACCCTGTTAACTACCCAGAGCACCTTAGCAACTGTGTTGCAGTTCCCCAGAAAGCAACCACAAGAATTACCTCAGAAAACCTTTTCACCGGCAAGCACCACTTGCATTTTCTTCAAAAAAAATTTAAAATCTGTTTGATCTGTTGCAATTGCTGTTATTTGGATTTGTGACAAAATGTCTGTGTAGTTAACGAAAACCTTAAACAATACCTTGTGAAAGCTGTGGGACAGTAACTTTTTTTTTTTTTTTTTATCTCTGCTAATGAATGTCAGCAAATATAGTTAATTATTTTTCCCCGTTCTAATTGGAAACTTAATTGACAAAGGATTAGCCATGAGAGGGAATTAATTGCCTTAGCAGACACATACAGAAGTTCATCTGAAAGCAATTCTGTTCAGTGTCAGCCCCTGACAAAGATTTATTTCATATTCGGTGTTAACAAGAATTTAATCTTTTACAGCAGCTTCTCGAGATGGGCTCTGCGCTATTAAAAATACTCCACAAAACTTGATTATTTCCCATCGCAACCGCAGCCGAATATTATCAGTGAAATGAGAGCAACCGCTAAAGCAGATCAAGAGAAAGATATCGCCACGTTCAGACATATCACAAGAAAGAAATTCTCAGAAAAGTTCTTCAAAGGCCTTAGACTGATCTATCACGTCAAAAGTGGTGTGATGTTTCATAATGTGTCCGTACATTCACGTAAATGATTTGCAGATTATAAAAGCATACAGTACATGTAGCACATATGGAAAACAGACCATGCTGCCCTACCATATGTGTATGTAGGCCACCCTTTGTGTCCTGTGACTGGTTTGAAATGCACTTAAAGTGTCAACTAACCCTGAAACAAGTGATTACTCTGTCTAAAATTTCATCGCTAACCCTTGGTCTGGTTGTGCTTACCACATATGTTCTTACCATAAGTGGTTATTTAATCTAGAGATCCACCTGAGGTGTTCAGATGCAGCTTATTTGGGTAAATCTTTGATGTTGAGTTAGACCTACATGTCATGTAGATATGATAAGGAGAGACTTGTCATATCTTTGTGTTCCTCCATAGTTTCTAAACTGTATGATCTAATCACCAAATGCCTCCATTTGTCTCGTGTACAACTCCATTTGATTGCATAACTTCTACACTTGGTGGATCTTCAGTGATCTTTTTACAGGATGCCTGTGAAAAGTAAAAATACAAATTTCCTGATA
Source organism: Cirrhinus mrigala (assembly GCA_036247105.1). Lineage (NCBI taxonomy): Eukaryota > Metazoa > Chordata > Actinopteri > Cypriniformes > Cyprinidae > Cirrhinus > Cirrhinus mrigala. Next base: position 3,106,382 of record CM070016.1, on the reverse strand, counting down.
GTTTACTCATCCCCATGTCATTCAAGATATTTGCTGTTCCTTCTTCAGTAAAAAAAAAAAAAAGTTTTTGAGGAAAACATTCCATCTTTTTCTCCATATAGTGGACTTCAGTGGTGCCCAACGGGTTGAAGGTCCAAACTGCAGTTTCAGTGCAGCTCCAATGGAAACATCCTGGAATGTTTTCCTCAAAAGCCTTAATTTCTTTTCAGCTGAAGAAAGAAAGACGAACATCTTGGATGACATAGGGGTGAGTGAATTATCAGGAAATGTTTTTTTTTTTTTTGTTTGTTTTTTTTTGTTTTTTTTTTTAAGGTCAGCATCTCTTGGTAGGAAAGACAGCAGACAGCTGTAAGTCATGAATGAATGGAGTATTCACTTGGAAATATGAATTATTACCCTCCCCATTGCTCACATTGTCCTTTCTTATATCAGAACTTCTCTTTCATTTTAATACACTTGTATAGTCTTAAAACTTAGGAAATGAGTTTATGCACTCCTGGTTTCATTGTCCCAAAGTTTTTTGAATGGGCTTTTGGTTAAACGCCTGAAATAAGGTCTGTGGTGAACACAAGCTCAGAATTTACATTTAATCCTAAAACAAAATGAGGGCTGCAGAAAGGTGAAAAATTTCCGGAGACTTTCCAGAACTTTTTAAAACCTTCAGAAATTCTGTAAATGAGGATGCTAATAAGTGGCTAAATGAGATTACAGAGGTTGTTGGGGATATTAGATGCCATCATGGTGAACAACAAAACTCATCTACTCGTTTGTGACTTTAATAGCCTCGTTGTGTTTATATTCGTGCTCCTGCAAGCTATTCTAACTTTCCAACTTGTAGGTTTCAAATGAAGACTAAAACAGCTGTCAGAAGCTTAGAGGTTGTGTTGTCGAAATCATGTGACCGTGGTACCAACAGTACGGTACGGTATTTTTATTTTATTTTTTTTTTTCGGTACATTACTCTCTGTGTAATAACAAAAACATTTATTTCAGTAAAAAAATAAGCTGAAAAATCTCAATTTCAACATTTTGAACAATATGGCCCTACAATCTTTTTTTTTTTTTTTTTTTTTTCAGAAATTCTTGTGTTTTGATTTTTCTAATAATAAAATACAGGCATTAAACATTTATTTATTTTTAATAAAATGAAAATTAAACCCTTTTATTTGCTGCCAAACAAATGGCAAATAAAACAATTGTTTTATTTAAATTTGCCAGAAATAGGAATATTTAAACACCTACAATACTGTACAAAAGTAATACAAGACTAATACATTTCTGTTACATATTAAACATTACTTTTATTTTGACAGGTTGCCTGTTAGTTTTTGTGTGTATACACTATGATATGATGCTAATTTTCTCAAATGAAATGGTAAAATTTACATGAAGTGACTCTCACAGCAGTTCTGGAGATTAAGTTCATGCGTTTATGTCGTCATATAATGAGACGCAGAGGCCGAAAATAACCGCGAGCGTCACGTGTGCTTCAGTATTTGTGTAGAAAACAAAGCCGTGTCTCCACCACTCATTCATACAGAGCCAAGCGGAACATGGAGAATTCATATTTAAACCGTCTTTTGTGTTTTAACCCTCTGGGGTCTGGGGTATTCACAGACACTAGTCCATATCGCAATTCGAATTAAGTGAGAGACCTACTTTTGATTTATTAATCCAAAAATTGATGAATTCTGTGGCATCCCGTGCTATAGAGTAAATCCGTTTTTATGAATGGACTCTGCAATCCTGTCTGCGTTTTAGCGGAGGAGAAATTGTAGACGTGTGATCACGTAACGTTAGAGACAGAAATGACATGCCGTTGTGTAAATAAGATAAATAACATAAGGTTGTTTCGTTTTTTTTTTTTTTTTTAGTAAAAGAACAAGGTAAAGACCTGTTCTATAGGAAAGGTAACCTTAAATGGTGTCTGTTGTGACCTGGCGCTATATAGAAAATAAAGTTTACTTGACCTTCAAGTGGGGCGGGGGCTGCCAATACTTGCCCCCGAATATAATGGCAGGGGAACACTGCTCAATCTGACCTAATGACATCATTATCACATGGCACAGCTGATTGGTTCTCTCCTGTATCAGTAGCCAATGAGCTCACTGCTCAGTATTTAAATACCTGGCTTTTGTTTGCTGTAGAAGTTTTCAGCACACTTCAGAAACACTCCACCTTCCCCAGCTCCACCTGTTGTCACGGGTGCGGAGCAAACGACAGACACAGTGGGCGTGACGTCAGGCCTCGGAGAGGCTTTTATTAAACAATAAAAGAACATGTCCAAAAAAGGGGGAAAAAAGTGTCCAAAATAAACAGGGGGATCTGGTGTCCTCGACGTGACGGGGTTCCGTGAAGGAGGGGTAGTGTTCCGAAGGGAAGGGTCCAGGTAAGGGGCGGAGTCCGGCGGCCGCACGCGCTCCCCGCTCAGGTCCGGGGTGCGAGGGGCGGCGGCTTCTCTAGCGGCATCGTCCTCCTCCACCTCTGCGGCACTTCTGGGGGATGAAACGGCCCGGCCTGGCCCGTGAGCCGTCACAGGTGCGATCCTCATCCGGACCCGCGGGGTCCGGCAGCTCGTCCTACGGCTCGTCCTCTTCACCCCTTCCTGGACCCACGAGGACATGCACGGGGAAGAGACCGGTCTCCTGAGGAGAGGCGCGCTCGGCATTTTAACAGCGGCGGTGATGAGGCTTCATTCACATCAGGTGTGCCTCATCACACGCCGCCAGACCTGGATGTTTCAGCGCCCCTCCTCCTCCCACACGGCCACTCCCGTCGGGAGCCTGGTGAAGGGCGGCGATTACCGACGGGGTGAAGCTGATAGTTAGGGGGGAGGCAGCTGACTCGTCACACTGTATAGATCCGCTACGGGGTGACTCGTCACATCCCCCCCCCCAAGCGACATCCCCGTCATCAGGCCGCCGCCCACGCAGGAGTGCTACCTTCCTCAACCAGGCTCCAGCGGTCGGAGTGGGCGGGGATTCCTCTCCGGGCGACTCCCTCTCGCAACGCCACCGGACCGGGGACAGAGAAACCGGAATTTAGTCGACAGCCTCAACCAACCGCAGGGTAAGTGATACTAAATTAAACCAAATCACTTACCCCTTAAGCGGCTGGGAGGCCGTCACCGTCGTTTCTCCGTCCCTCCGGGTCCGAATCTTCCTTGACTTTTGCAAGCGAGAGGGGATGACGTCATCAGGTGTTTCCCACTGCGCTGTCCAAGCTCCGCCCATGCCTGCATTCTCCACCAATTGTCACGGGTGCGGAGCAAACGACAGACACAGTGGGCGTGACGTCAGGCCTCGGAGAGGCTTTTATTAAACAATAAAAGAACGTGTCCAAAAAAGGGGGAAAATAAACAGGGGGAACTGGTGTCCTCGACGTGACGGGGTTCCGTGAAGGAGGGGTAGTGTTCCGAAGGGAAGGGTCCAGGTAAGGGGCGGAGTCCGGCGGCTGCACGCGCTCCCCGCTCAGGTCCGGGGTGCGAGGGCCGGCGGCTTCTCTAGCGGCATCGTCCTCCTCCACCTCTGCGCCACTTCTGGGGGATGAAACGGCCCGGCCCGTGAGCCGTCACGGGTGCGATCCTCATCCGGACCCGCGGGGTCCGGCAGCTCGTCCTACGGCGGCGCTGGTTCCCTCTTCACCCCTTCCTGGACCCACGAGGACACCAGCGTGCATGCACGGGGAAGAGACCGGTCTCCTGAGGAGAGGCGCGCTCGGCATTTTAACAGCGGCGGTGATGAGGCTTCATTCACATCAGGTGTGCCTCATCACACGCCGCCAGACCTGGATGTTTCAGCTCCCCTCCTCCTCCCACACGCCCACTCCCGTCGGGAGCCTGGTGAAGGGCGGCGATTACCGACGGGGTGAAGCTGATAGTTAGGGGGGAGGCAGCTGACTCGTCACACTGTATAGATCCGCTACGGGGTGATTCATGTATGCTATATGGGGGTTTTCATATGTGTTATATGTGCAGCAGCAGTATTTCTTACATGCTCACAGCAGCATGTTGTGGATGTATTGGCAGTAGCAAGTCGTGGAACTAAGACTCAGCAGCAGCAGCAGTGTAGCAGATCTATTGGCAGATCCAAGACCAAATACATTAACATTGACATACACTCTTAAAAATAAAGGTGCTTTAAAAGGTTCTTCACAGCGATGCCATAGAAGAACCATTACTGGTTCCACAAAGAACCATTCACAAAGTGTTCTTTAAAGAACCATCTCTTTCTTACCTTTTTATAATCTGAAAAACCTTCTTTTGCCACAAAGAACCTTTTGTGAATCAGAAACATTCTTCAGATGTTAAAGGTTCTTTATGGAACCATTTAGACAAAAAATGTTTCTTCTATGACATCGTGAAGCACCTTTATTTCTAAGAGTGTATACATTACCATGCCAATCCCTCCGAGAGTTGTCATGACAGAAATTTCAGTATTCATAAAAGTTGTTCATTTATGAAGATTATGTTAAACAAATGCATAAGAATCAACATCTTTTGGTGGTCACAGAGCTTATTTTCTGCCAACATCCAAGCCAAAGCTAAATTTCTATTTGTTAAGGAAATACGTCGTCACTGCAGCACTTTTTTGTATAAAGTTGACACTTAGCAAGTGTTCAAGTCTTGGTGGTTTGGTCTAATTTTAATTAGCTAAGATTGCTTCATTTGCTCAACTCTGATGTTCTCTTTTTCAAAAACTTCATCTAGGCACTTTTGAGATTCTAGCAGACTTAGTTTTTCTGTCCTTCTGACCCCTTCTCTGAGTCTGGCCAAATGGTCCTCTCTCAGAAGATGCTGGCTTCTCTTTCATGCTCTTTCATTTCTTCCTGATTTACAGGCTTTGAAAAGTCCACAAGAAGCTCAATGACAACTATGATTCCGTTTTCAACAATTTCAAGGTCGAAATCTTCAGTGATTAATTCCATGTTCAGCACCAGGCTCACAGCTAATACATTCAAGCAGTAGATCTGAAAAGCTGAATTTCCACAAAAGCTACACCATTTGCACCAAAGGTCAGCCGCCCCAAAGCAACATTGTGCTTTGTTGCACCATATCACTGGACTACAGCACATACAGTGAAGTATAGTTCAGATACTGTTCAACTGGTCTTGGTGTCATGGAGCAGTTTTTAGACATGACGTAGGAATCTCATGATTTAATCTTAACAATTTGAAGACTGACTTAACTGCAAATTTCATAAATGTATATATTGAAATGTATTAATGTGTAATAAATTAGTTATTACATTATTATTATTATTGCTACTCTGGCAAAAAAAAAAAACATTCTCCTTATTATTATTATTATTATTATTATTATTATTATTATTATTATTATTTTTTTTTTTTTATTTATTTATTTTTTTTTTAAATAAGCTTCAACACAGTGTTTCTGGAAAGCCAAATGAATGAAGTCGCATATCTAAAACATGACATTTTGCTCTCTTTTGTATGAACTGTCCTTATCAGGATAGAAAGGTTAACATTTGGAGTCAGACCTGTCACGTTGTAAACGCTCTTACCTGCAAGCCAGAAAGTCAATAAATTTGCTGAAGACATTTGCATACATTAATCTTTCTCTCTCATCATCCAAGGACATGGTGCATAAACATAATTTTGAGTGATTTCCACTGGGTAAAACATCATTGTCTCTGTCTGACATTGTATGAGTGCGGTTTTGTTGTTATTTATTGTTGTTGTTTCTCAGCTCTCCTTGGAATGAACAAGAGCAGCGTCTGTCACATACAGAGCGCTTGGGTGCCAAGAGAGGCTTTTCGGTGTGTTTGGATATGAGATTTCTCAAATGATTTGCTTTTTATACTAGTTCAGAAAGGTGAAGATGCTTTTGAATGTGAAATATTTGTTACACCTGTCATTTAATCATAATGTATTTAGAATGTTAAAACATATATGTACTGTGTATGTTCCCTATGTCCACTTCTGCTGCTGTCAAGAGTGACAGTATGTTATATTTTTTTATTAATACAGGTAAGGAAACAGTAACTGGAGCTGATTTTAAAACGTTTGAAATGTTACTATAAAGTAATTAATAGCAACCCAACCTATTTCAGTCTTTAAAATAGTTTTTAATTTATTTCAGTATATTTCAATTTTTTTTCAGTGATTGCAGGAATTTTCAGCAGCATTCTTCATAATCAGAAATTATTCTAATATGCTGATTTGCTGCTCATAAATGTTCTTATTAATATCAATATTGAAAACATGCTGCTTAATATTTTTGTGGAAACCTGATACACTAGAAAGAAAAAAAAATAGAAAAACAGTTTTCACTCAGGAACTGCGTGATTTTTATGGTTTTATATTTTCAGGGTTTTTTTTTTGTGTGTTCACAGTGTGTGTGTGTGTGTGTGTGTGTGTGTGTGTGTTTGTTCACTTCTCACTGCTGTGTGTGTGTGTGGGCGCAGAGGACCAATTTCGAGAATGGGTCACCATTGTATGGGTCAAAAATATACATTTTTCTTTTATGCCAAAAATCATTAGGATATTAAGTAAAGATCATGTTCCATGAAGATATTTTGTAAATTTCCTACCGTAAATATATCAAAACTTAATTTTTGATTAGTAATATGCTTTATTTGGACAGCTTTAAAGGTAATTTTCTCAATATTTAGATTTTTTTGGCACCCTCAGATTCCAGATTTTCAAATAGTTGTATCTTGGCCAAATATTGTCCTATCATAACAAACCATGCATTAATGGAATGCATATTTATTCAACTTTCAGATTATTTTTAAATTTCCAAAGTGACCCTTATGAATGGTTTTGTGGTCCAGGATCACATATTATGAAAAAATATAGCAAATGGAGACAGAATTTTGACCGAATACAGAACTTGTGACAAACATTTTTGGTGTAATCAGGCCTTTTTATTTTTTTATTTTATTTTATTTTATTTTATTTTATTTTATTTTATTTTATTTTATTTTATTTTATTTTATTTTATTTTATTTTATTTTATTTTATTTTTTATTTTATTTTATTTTATTTTATTTTATTATGCATTTGAATGAATGGTACCTAAAATCAGTTAAATGTAAAAAGCTTTAGCTTTCCTTTTTTTTTTTTTAATAACTGGGGATAAAAATTTTTTTCAGTAGATGCTAAAATGCACAAAAACATTGAGGACCTGAGACAGAATTTCATACTACTCTGAGACTTCTGTGCTCTTATGTTTGGGCCAATAAGCAACCACCCAAATCAGCCTAGCAACTGCATAGCAATGAACTGAACTCCACTCGGAACAGCCTAGCAACTGCATAACAATAAAAGAGTCTAGAATCGTGTTTTGCATGGTCAATTTCCACTCATTTTCTTCAGAAAAAAGTCTTGTTATCTAACAATCTCCTTAAAACTTTCAGATGGCACAGATGGAACTGCGGTTTATGAAGCGAATTATTGCACTCAAACTGGACAATCCTAACACATTTCGGATGGTTCTGATGCACATGAAAGCTATTTATAAGCTGTTTGATAATATTCTTCCTGTAAAAATGGCTCCAGTACCCAGCTCTGTTTAACTAGATTGGAATTTGTAATGATCACTCAATTCATAGGCAGACGTTATTGAGCCGTCACCAGATGGTGCAGGGAATCAAGGTGAAGTGGACGCGTGCCCAGCCATATTCAGGCAAGTCTGTTCTAGCCTTCGGTCATAATATGGCTCACATAAAGAGGGAGTTGGATAAAGTCCTGTCCATGGATGAAACCTAATCCGTGACTAAATTATGCCCTGCCATCGGTGACTATCCATTGAACACATTTTTGCTCCGAGTTCTCATTTAATCTTTGTCTGGGAAACAGGCCTCAAAGTAAGATGAACTGCCTCATTCTGTAGATAGTGTTGTATCTAAAAGTTTTCATCTCAATCCAAGGTCACCAAAAACGGCCCTTTATTTAGATAAAGCTGTTTTTCCCCTGAGAATGAAAGCAGTGTTGCCCACACCAGTGCTGAGATTACCCATCAATCATCACTATCTTAATATACGATGTTTGCTTTGTTCTGCATTTATGACAGAACGCCATACTGTCAGATTCAAGGCTGGGTAACGAGTTGCAGTGTTTTCTTTCTCATATCTAGCACAGCAGCTAAACTAGAGGTCTTAAACTGCCCTAGACTTCTCATGTGTCAAGTTTTATTCCTGAATAAAAGTTTTATCTACAAATCTTTTTATACTTGGCCTTAATGAAACACAGTAGCCCTGGTTTTGAAAGAAGTCTCTTATGCTCACCAAGGCTGCAATTATTTATCAAAAATACAGTATGAACAGTAATATTATGAAATATTAATACAGTTAATACTGTTTTCTTTTTAAAATATTTTTACAATTTAATTTAGCCCTGTGATGCAAAGCTGAATTTTCAGCACCATTACGCCAGTCTTCAATGTCACATGAGTCTTCAGAAATCATTCTAATATGCTGATTTGATATTTGTAACAATGCAAATGTTTGTTTTTGTCATGTGTCAATTTCTTGACATATTAAGATACATTTGCGTAAAAAAGTAATAAAGCCAGCCTTGGTAGTTCAAGTTGTACAGTCAGTATAAAGGGCTCTCCTGTGGAACATGAAAGATGATGTTTTGAGAAATGTACAATGGAAGTCAGTGGTAACCAAACCATATATATATATATATGCGATTAACGAGCATGGAAATGGTGACGATCGGAGTTTCAGCTAAACATCAGTGAATCACAGTTGTTGTCAGTAAAAACGAATTTTCCTGTCCTGTCAGCCATTAAACTGTGCATGTAGCGCATGCTCTTCAAGTGCAGGCAAAAATATGCTGGCTGTAGCCTGTTAAAGCACTGTATCATATTCAAACCCAAATGAAACTACGATTATGTATTAAAAAATTTAATGTTAGGTGGGATTTCAGAAAAAAAATGTGATTAATTACACTGACCAAAATTATAAACGCAACACTTTTGTTTTTGCCCCCATTTTTTATGAGATGAACTCAAAGATCTAAGATTTTTCTATATACACAAAAGGCTTATTTCTCTTAAATATTGTTCACAAAAATCTGTGTTAGTGAGCACTTCTCTTTTGCTGAGATAATCCATCCACCTCACAGGTGTGGCATATTAAGATGCTGATTAGACAGCATAATTATTGCACAGGTGTGCCTTAGGCTGGCCACAATAAAAGGCCACTCTAAAATGTACAGTTTTATCACACAGCACGATGCCACAGATGTCGCAAGTTGTGAGGGAGCGTGAAATTGGCATGCTGACTGCAGGAATGTCCACCAGAGCTGTTGCCCATGAATTGAATGTTCATTTTTCTACCATAAGCCATCTCCAGAGGCATTTCAGAGAATTTGACAGTACATCCAACCGGGCTCACAACCGCAGACCACGTGTAACCACACCAGCCCAGGACCTCCACATCCAGCATCTTCACCTCCAAGATCGTCTGAGACCAGCCACCCAGACAGCTGCTGCAACGATCAGTTTGCATAACCAAAGAATTTCTGCACAAACTGTCAGAAACCGTCTCAAGGAAGCTCATCTGCATGATCGTCGTCCTTATCAGGGTCTCGACCTGACTGCAGTTCATCGTCATAACCGACTTGAGTGGGCAAATGCTCACATTCGATGGCGTCTGGCACTTTAGAGAGGTGTTCTCTTCACGGATGAATCCCGGTTTTCACTGTACAGGGCAGATGGCAGACAGCGTGTATGGCGTTGTGTGGATGAGCGGTTTGCTGATGTCAACGTTGTGGTTCAAGTGGCCCATGGTGGCAGTGGGGTTATGGTATGGGCAGGCGTATGTTATGGACAACAAACACAGGTGCATTTTATTGATGGCATTTTGAATGCACAGAGATACCATGACGAGATCCTGAGACCCACTGTTGTGCCATTCATCCACGACCATCATCTCATGTTGCAGCATGATAATGCACGGCCCCATGTTGCAAGGATCTGTACACAATTCCTGGAAGCTGAAAACATCCCAGTTCTTGCATGGCCAGCATAATCACCGGACATGTCACCCATTGAGCATGTTTGGGATGCTCTGGATCGGCGTATATGACAGCATGTTCCAGTTCCTGCCAATATCCAGCTAATTAATCCCACCTAACATTACAATTTTTATGGATAAAATGGACAGAATTTGAAGTCTGAGACTTTGTTTCATATCAAAAGTAACAAAGCACAAAGCTTATTACGATTTATTGGGTCGTGCTACAATGTTGCATTTATTAACTGAAAACAGGCTAGACTAATCGATTCTTATGATTACAGAATCAATATTGTTTCATAAAAATGAGAATCGATTAAAGAGAATCGATTAAAATCAATATTTTTTTACCCAGCCCTAGTAATGGTAATGACTTATAATCTTGTAAATATTAGTGCACTGTGCATAGCACAGTCTTGTCTCATCTTTTCTACGTCAGTGTTGTTTATAATGCTGAGGCTATCTAACTGTTTGAGATATTTGACCTCTTCCATAGCACTTTAAGTAGAAAATTCTGTGTAGAATTGGGTCAGATACATTTTGTGATCTGCTTTGCCTTGTTGACTCGTGCAAATGAGCTGCTCTGCACTATCCTGTACCCTGCAGTTCTTGAGGAACACAATCTCAGGCCTCAATAGTTCACTAAACATGCAGAGTGGTATGCTGGGTATGAGTCGTTCTGCAACTCTTAAAAGGCCTGTCATGCATCAATAACTGTTTATAGTCAATTTATGACTGCAAAATCCATTTGATGTAATTGATGAAGTGCACCACACGACTAGTAGCCCTCGGGTTAGACTTTGAGATCCGTGAACCAGACAAACCAGACAAACTCTCTGTGGATATTGTATTTAACATGCCAGTCTGCAAAGTTCCTGAAGTACATGCAAAAAAGCTATTGTTTTCTCTGGTGGTGAAGATTTTTGATGATGCAACACTGTTGAAACGCCAGCGAGGGTTTGAGCGTATTAAGGTGCACTCTATCAAAGTTGTGGATAACGGCCAAGAGTGTTTGCTGAATGATGCTCTTGTCATAACAAGCTGACAACGTGAACCGAAATGTGGTGTGATGTACCCTGCGCGATTACACAAGCCTTTTAGGGAAAAGTTCAAAGCGTTCACCTTGACATAGACATGAGCTTTGACAGACAGCGCGTACTATGAAAGTGACTGCTGTCAAAATGACAGTTTCATCTGAAAGTTTAGTTGCGACATTCTTTAGTGAAGTGTCATAGTTCATTCAGTGTTGGCGGTGTTGGTTTAGAGGGAATAAATGTCAGTGACAATGTAAGAAAGCAATGTCTTAAACTCGAAGATTGCATGACATGACACTGGCAAAATCAGACTCACTTTATATTGAGTGTATTTGTGATGTACTAACATTGAAATTTGATACAATGCTCTTATTGTGTACGTAAATATAACCCACCCTTCACCCTGTAAATCCTGACATGAAATAATCAAAGAACTTAAATGGAACCCTTATTTAAACCTTTAGATAAAACAAAACGGTAACACTTTAGTAGAGAACAATTCTCACTATGAAAGGAGAAGTCCACTTCTAGAACAAAAATTTACAGATAATGTAATCACCCCCTTGTCATCTAAGATGTTCATGTCTTTCTTTCTTCAGCCGTAAAGAAATTTAGTTTTTTGAGGGAAACGTTTCAGCATTTTTCTCCATATAATGGACTGATATGGTGCCTCGATTTTGAACTTCCAAAATGTAGTTTAAATGCGGCTTCAAATGATCCCAAATGTGGTTGTAAATGATCCCAACCGAGGAAGAAGGGTCTTATCTAGTGCGTTTCACGATTGGTTATTTTCATTAAAAAAAAATACAATTTAGATACTTTTTAATCTCAAACGCTCGTCTTGTCTTGCTCTCCTGGAACTGTGTATTCTGGCTCAAGACAGTTAGGGTATGTTAAAAAACTCCAATCGTTTTTTTTTCCCTCAGCTTCAAAAATCATTTCAAAATTATCCAACATCGCTGCAGAAGTACTGACCCAGTCTTTGCAAACTGAACATGCAAAGAAGATCAAACACCCTTAACAAAAAAGGTAAAACAGCGATATAAGATGATTTTGAAGTTGAGGGAGAACATGAGACGGGAATTTTTCAACATACCCTAACTGTCATGAACTGGAAAAAAAAAAGCAGAGTCCAGGAAGAGTAAGACAAGACGAGCGTTTGACATTAAAAAGTATATAAATTGTATTATTTTTATGAAAATAACTGATCGTTTCGCTAGATAAGACCTTTCTTTCTCGGCTGGGATCATTTACAACCGCATTTGGGATCGTTTGAAGACGCATTTAAACTGCATTTTGCAAGTTCAAAATCGGGGCACCATAGCAGTCCATTATATGGAGAAAAATCCTGAAATGTTTCTCTCAAAAACATAATTTCTTTACAGCTAAAGAAAGAAAGACATGAACATCTTGGATGACAAGGGCTGAGTACATTATCTGTAAATTTTTGTTCTGGAAGTGGACTTTTCCTTTAATTTGTTGCTTGTTAGCATACCTATTTATTAACATTGGCTGTTTATTAGTGCTTATAAAGTACATATTCTTCATCCCTAATCCTACCCAATAACTAAACTTAACAACTACCTACATGAACGATGCCTCATTGGCGAACGAATCACTCTTTTGAGTTGAATCTGTTCAAGGCCTTGAACAAATAAGCCTGCAAAACGATCTGAATTGGTTTGTGAATCACTTTGAATGATTTGTTCAGTTCCCTGAACGTAATGAATCGTTTGAAGCGGTTTCTCATTCGTTCTGGGTAATTTAAGAACACGAAGAGCATGAATCTACAGTCTGACTGTGACATGAAATGTGTAAAGTGAAATGAATGAAAAGTGTTGATTTCATTTGAATTAGATTTGCTTTATTACATTGCATCAAATCCTTATTTGAGCACAGTATTCAGCGTTAAGCATTATAACAATCACACATATTTCTGTTAAGCTTATGAATGGCGTTTTGATTCGCCACCATAGAGAACTCCAGAGTTGTTCAGTGTGCGCGCTCATTGACTGAATTCTGATGAATACGCATTCGCAAATTATCTCATTAGCATAAACAACAAACTGCCATTGCATGACATTTATGTATATCTATATTTAAGTTGCAATAAAATTGCCCTGTCTCACAGCACAGAAATTGCATATCAATGTACTACAAATCACAAGTTTCAAATTGATTACATTTTGATGAAAGGGAACTTTTATTTAATGTTATTTGCAATGAGACTAGCAGTATTTATTAGTGTAATCAGGTAAGTAATTAGAATTTATTTGAATGTTATTTCTCTTCAGAAGTAGTTTCCTGTTTCGTAAACACACATATTCAACATCCCCACATTTGTTGACCATTCCGGTCGTCTGAAACACGCCTCAGGGAATACGTCTGCCTGTGATCTTACTCCTCTCAGAAGTTCTTCTGAGTAACAAACCGCCTCAGACAGCTTTCGCTCCATTCCGTGTCCATGAACCCAAAACGAGTCTCTACAGGATTTCTCACTCATATTAGCATTTTCATATCGTAAATACAATATGCTATGATGAGACATGCATGAAAATAGCACTAATCAAACTACCACTCACGGTCACGGTGGGGAAGGCGAGAACATTCACAGCCAGTTACTTACTCTGGGAGCTTTTATAAGACTGGCTTTTAAAAGTAAAAGACCAGTTCTGCAAATATTATCATGGTTTCATTGCTGTTGGTTAGATTTGAAATGGCAGTCAATCTACGAAACAAAGTTTGTATGGAGGAAACTAACTGTTGAGGTTTATTTTTTCGGGTTAGAGATTTAGGACCAAACCGAAACAGAACATTGGAGAAATATCAATTCAGTGCTGCTTTGCAAGCATTGTAATTACCTCCAGAGAATTTGCCAAGTTGTTATCAAATGGACAAAAAATAAACTATTATGATTATTATGTGTCTCACTCTTTTGTCATTTCTCTAAAGTGAATCCTGAAATTAGAGATCTGAGGCTGGGCGAACAAAGAACAAGTACATGAATCACTTGTACTTAATTGACCAGATGCGGTGCAGCTTTGGCACAAGCTGCAGGGAGATAGTTTCAAAACTCGCACACATTAACACAACAACAAGGGTTTGAACAAATCAGCGAGAACGCCTCTAACTTTGTACCAATAAAGTCTTTGTAGATAGAAACCAGCAAGCATATTGGTAGCACTTCATAATAACTTAATAATTAAAGTACCACGTCTGGTTCAGGGATTGCCTTAGATGATTGTGGTACTTTGATATATGATACTCTTTGATTATGATGTTCATATACCATGAATTGTGTTCTTTAGAGTTTAGTTTGAGTTCCTTAAAGAACCTTTCTAGAAGATTTCCTTTTTCAAGCACAACCAGTCAAAATGCATCGCAATTCATCAGTGTCTCACACTAACTCCTCACTTGTGCAAACACTCATTGCTTTACTTAACACCAACCAATCATGGCTTTAGAATAAGCCTTGGAATATGCTAATCAACTTCTTCAAAATTATGTTTGGTTTCTGTCCAGCTACACATAGTTGATGTACACTACCAGTCAAAAGTTTTTGACCAGTAGGTTTTTTAATGTGTGTGTTTTTTTTTTTTTTAATGTTGCAATTAGTTGATCGAAAATATGGCAAAAGCAGTAATATAGTAAAATATTTTCACTATTTAAAATAATTGCTTTCTATTTTATAATATTTTAAAATGTAATATATTGTAATATATACAAAAAGCTACATTTACAGCATCATTACTCACATGATCCTTCAGAAATCTTTCTAAAATGCTGTTCAAGAAACATTTATTATTATTATAAATATCTAAAACAGTAGAGTACTTTTTTTTTCAAGATTCTTTGATGCATTGAAAAATATAAAGATCAGCGTTAATCTGAAATTCAAAGCTTTTGTAACATTTTACACTATACCATTCAAAAGCGTAAAGTCAGTATTTATTTATTTAATTTTTTTGGAGGGGAAAGAATTATAGAAATTAATACTTTTATTTAGCAAAGATGCTTTAAATAGAACAAAAGGGATGATAAAGACATTTATAATGTTACAAAAGATTTCTATTTCAGATAAATGCTGTTCTTCTGAACTTTCTATTAATCAAAGAAACCTGAAAAAATTCTGCTCAGCTGTTTTAAACATAATAACAATAATAATAATAAATGTTTTTTTTTTTTGTTTTTTTTTTTTTTTTTCAGAATATTAGAATGATTTTAAAGTGGCTGGAGTAATGATGTTAAAAATTCAACTTTGAAATCACTGGAGTAAATTACATTTTAAAATATATTTGAATATAAAACAGTTATTTTAAATAGCAAAAAAAGAAAAAAACCTGTTTTGCTGTACTTTGGATCAAATGAATGTAGGCTTGGTGAGCAGAACAGACCTCTTTAAAAAACAATAAAAATCTTACTGTTCTTTTGACTGGTAGTGTATTTCTTTTCTTTTGTACTGTGTAATACTGTATTCACAGCCACAAATACTTACAGAAATTAATAAATAAATAAATAGTTTGGTTTCAATCTTGCTATCTTGTTTACTGTAAATTTTTAAACACATCTCTGCCAATTTCAATCTTGTTCAGAAATGTACATAGGAGCTCATGAAAGAAGAGTTTTGGGTTTTGAATTACTGTGTGTATATGATATATCCAAAAATATAATACTAATGCAAAGGTGTTTGCAACATATGTCAAATGTTTGCTTTTGAGATGTGTTTGTGATATTTTGAATGCAGTGCTTCAGTTTGCAAGAGATGTAAGGCATTTTGCATTTTGTGTGTGCAATTCTTTGATTTGTGTGTAAAGTTTTGAAAAATAGAGGCAAAGTTTTGAAAATGTGTGTAAGCAGTTGAAAAAACAAACAAACAAACAAACAAACAAACAAAAACACTGTAAATTAAATTAAATAATAAATTTAATTAATTTAAATTAAATGAATCTTTTTAACTCTAAACATGATGGCTGTGAGTTTTTGCATGGTTAAGCACAAATTTATATATATATATATATATATATATATAGTACAAATCTAGTTATACAGTGCATAAAAGATCACAAGTACATTTACATTCAAATCGTTTTCATAAAATTTTAACTCTGAATTTTTCATGTTCATCCATATATGAATATATAACTACTAATCCGTTATGCATTATACAATATTCATTAATAACTTAATGATATTCATTATAAAGAAACTGACCTGTATTTCTTATTTTTATGGAACTTCAGTATTTGAGCTACTGCATTCGAAACCATTTTGCCCTCTGAGCCAAAATGCCCATCATTTCTGTAATTACTTAACAGTACCGCTGTCAATCTCAGCTCATCTTATAACTTTACAGTGGGACGGTGTGTTCCTGCAGTGCATTGTGGGTAGTCTCCCCCACTGGCTGAGCAGTGAGCAGACTGATAGGAGGGCTAGTAGTGACTTTGCTTTTCTGTGGAGGAGCTCATGTTTAATGCACAGCCCTGCTGAGCTCTGAGTATTGATTTGTAAATGCACGCCATGTGTGTTTATCCGGCTAAGATTCTCACCATTGTTTCAGGAAGCGCATTTGCATAGAAGCAAGAGCTCAGGAGAGAGAGAAGGAGAAAGAGGAGGAGGAGGAGGAGGAGGAGGGGGGGGGGGGGGGGGCATAAAGTGATGAGCTGTAGTTCAGATGCACTTTAAGGAAATAAAAAAAACTGGAGAGAGACAGATAAAGGAAATGAGGTGCAAGATTTAAGTTGCTGATTGGTGGATAGATAAATACTAACATTTACTTGTTTGTTTCTTTGCTTTTTGTTATACATTGTTTATTAATTAATGTTTGGGTGGTCTGTTTGTTATTTATGGCATGCATTTTTTTCATTATGTTTGGTTTGTGCTTTATGTTTGGTGTGTGTTAATTGTTGCATTTCCAATGTGTTGGTTGTTTATTATGTTGAACCTGTGGTTAGTTGTGCACTGTTTATTATATTTTGTTTAGGATATGTTGTTTTTATGTTTGTTTGTTGTTTGTTATGTATGGCTGTATGTTCATTGTTGCATTTTATGTGTGTTGTTTATTGTGTTAAATGTGAGGGTTGTTGTTTTTATTTTTGTTGTGTATGTCATGTTTGCTGTGCGTTGTTTGTCGTATTTAGTGTGCTGTTTTTATGCTTGTTTTGTTGTTCATGTTTGTTGATTGTTGAGTGTTTTATGTGTGTTGTTTATTGTATTGAATCTGAGGTTTGGTGTTATAATGTTTAAAATTATCAACATTTATATTTATTCTTTTAGGAGACACTTTTATATGCATCCAGCAAGAGAAATGCAGAATATGTGCTTTATAAATACTAATAAACAGCCGATATGCTAGTAATATGCATGCTAATAAATAGGTAGTTAACGCTGTGATTTGGCCCTATACTAAAGTGTTACTGTTACTGTGTTTTATTTTTGTTGTTTATGTTTGTTGATTGTTGCATTTCATGTGTGTTGTTTATTGTGTCGAATCTGAGGTTTGTTGTTTTTATTTTTGGTGTATATGCTGTTTATGTTTCCTGTGCATTGTTTATTATATTTTATTTAGTGTATGTATGTTTTTTGTTCGTTGTTTGTTATGTATATTTGTACATTGATTGTTGCATTGTTGTTGTTTATTGTGTTTCTTTCTTATTTTTGGTGTGTATTCTTTGTTTGCTGTTCAGTGTTTATTATATTTTGTTTAGGGTGTGTTATATGTTTGTTGCTAATGTTTGTTGACTTTACAACCTCAGATTCATTTTATGTTGAATCTGAGGTTTGTTTTTATTTTTGGTGAGTGTGCTGTTTATGTTTGCTGTGCATTGTTTGTTGTGCATTGTTTATTATATTTTGTTTGTTAGTTGTACATTGTTGCATTTTATGTGCGTTGTTTAGTGTGCTGCATGTGAGGTTTGTTTTTATTTTTGGAGTGTATCTTATGTTTGCTGTGCACTGTTTATTGCATTTTTGTGTGTTGTTTCTTTATGTTTGTTCCTTATGTATATTGATTGTTGTGTTTTATGTGTGTTGTTTATCATGTTGAATGTGAGGTTGGCTGCTTTTATGTTTGGTGTATATGCTGTTTATGTTTTCTCTGTGTTGTTTGTTGTGTTTTTTTTTTGTTTTTTTTTTTTTTCTTTTTGCTTGTTTTTGGTTATTTATTTAATTTCCAGTACCCTTTGCTTTTTAATTTGTAGATGAACATTTGTAGAAACATCAAATGAAAAAAAGATCTTACAAATACTGACAATTATCAACATTTAAGGTTATATTTGAAGAGTTCAGATGCAAAACCAGATAAAAGCCATCTTGGTCAAAAATGAGATAATGATACTGATGATAATGATAGTGAATGCTCCTGACATACAGTATACATCCATCCAATACTTTTACTTCAAACTCGTTAAATTCCAGCCTCAGGCAAATCAGAAGTACCAGTACTTACATAGAAACCTATACAAAGTAGTCAGAAAGAAATGCTAATTTTATAGAAATACGTCAGATGGATTTAGGGGCTTTTGCAACTGAACTCTTCACTTATTCTCTTAGGAGGCACTTTTATATGCATTCAGCAAGGGATTCATCATAACAACCCAGATACCAATTGGGAGATTTGAGATATTGTGCATTTTTAAATGTCATAACCACAAACCTGTGTGTTGTTTTTTTATATTTGTTTGTTGTTTATGTTTGTTGATTGTTGCATTTTATGTGTGTTGATTGTTGTGTTGAATGTGAGGTTTGTTGTTTTTATGTGTTTGCCGTTTATGTTTGTTGATTGTTGTGTTGAATGTGAGGTTTGTTGTTTTTATGTGTTTGCCGTTTATGTTTGTTGATTGTTGCAGTTTATGTGTGTTGATTGTTGTGTTGAATGTGAGGTTTGTTGTTTTTATGTTTGATGCATATGCTGTTTATATTTGCTGTGCATTGTTTGTGTTCAGGGTGCACTGTTTATTATATGGTATTTTGCTTAGGGTGTGTTGTTTTTTGTTTGTTGTTTATGTTTGTTGCATTTTATTAGTTTTTTTTTATTGTGTTAAATGTGAGGTTTGTTGTTTTTATTTTTTGTATATGTTATGTTTGCTGTGCATTGTCTGTTGCGTTCGGTGTGCACTGTTTATTATATTTCGTTCAGGGTATGTTGTTTTTATGTGTTTGCCGTTTATGTTTGTTGATTGTTGCAGTTTATGTGTGTTGTTTATTTTGTTGAATGTGAGGTTTGTTGCTTTTATATTTGGTGTATATGCTATTTATGTTTACTGTGCATTGTTTATCATGTTTGGTGTGCACTGTTTATTATATTTCATCTAAGGTGCATTGTTTGTTTTATTTGTTGCTTCTTTGTAATTATATGTTTCATTTGAAGTACCCTTTACTTTTTTAGTTTGCAGATAAACATTTGTAGAAACATCACATGAAAATTTTGGGAGAGTTGAGATATTGTGCATTTTTAAATGCCATAACCACAAACCTAAGTGTTGTTTTTATGTTTGTTTGTTGTTTATGTTTGTTGATTGTTGCATTTTATGTGTGTTGTTTATTGTATTGAATGTGAGGGGGTTTTTTTTGCATATGCTGTTTATGTTTGCTGTGCATTGTTTGTTGTGCGCTGTTTATTATATTTTGTTTAAGGTGCATTGTTTGTTTTATTTGTTGTTTGTTTTTAGTTATTTGTTTCATTTCAAGAACCCTTTGCTTTTTAGTTTCTAGATTTAGAATAGACATTCGTAGATAAACATCACATGAAAAAAGCAGATCTTGCAAATCTTTACAATTATCAACATTTATATTTATATGTATTCTTTTAGGAGACACTTCTGAATTCACAAATTCTGTAACCACATGTAGCCTATGCCAAAATGTTCCCAGTAAGTGCCAAGAGGAAAGAAATATGGCTAATGAGATCTCTTTTGCATCTTCATTGTCTGTCCTACACAATAATGTCATTAAAGGGAGATCAAAAAATAAAATAAAATAAAATAAAATATAATAAAATAATGGAGATGTTAGAGATTCAGAGGTCTCAAGGTCTCAGATTGTTCTCAGCCTGCATTTTTTTAATCCAATTGTTCCAAATGTCAAATTATAACCTAAGGTGGAATCATCTGGGAAAAAAATGTACACTTAAATAAGGCATGACCGAAAACTCCATTAGGTCTCCTAAACAATGAAAGAGCAAACTCTGAGCAACAGAAATTTCTCTTTGGGTGGTTGCATTTGTATTTTTGTTAATAGTGCCCTGGGTATTGCGAGCATATGTCACTGTGCGCGCGTGTGTGTGCGTCTCTCTGGCAGCGCACACTTCCTGCAACAGTGGCTAGGGGGTGCATGTGGACAGAGGAAGCCACACTAATATATTCCTCACTGGCTGCTGTGAGCTGGTCACATGGGGAGCCAGTGCGAGTTTAAAAGTGCTTTGGTTTCCCTTCAGCCAGTGCAGTGTGAGCCTTTGCCTGAGACGCACACACATACACACACACTACACGCCTTTGCCTACAGAACAGCAACTTTCTGTACTGGAGCTTCTCTGATCTACCCAAACACACGCGCACACTTTCACATCTGTGCGCAGCTAGAGGACAAGACACAGGCATTAAGGAGCAGAGGAAGATAAGGCAAGAGACGGAAGCAAACGCTTTTAAGTAAGTACCTTGATTCTATCTCTTCTTTAGAAACTGACAGTCATTTTTAACAGGCATGTTTTGTTGCATGCGATGCCAGTTGATGTTGTGCTTAGAGGGACATGCAAAGATGGGATTTTTTGTTTTATGGAGCTCTATTTTGGAAGCTGCTGGGATCAACAAATGATTGGCAAATGGATTATTTCCTGGCTGAACCTGGTGTCACGGTGTTCGCGTAGCCGCAGCGTCTCCCGGCTCTCCGCTGCCTGTTATGCACGTGTTAGAAGGATGCGAGCGAGCGTGTTAGACAGCCGCGCACCATGCGAGAAATGTGATTCAGGCAGCCTCGCTCCGGGAAGAGGAGGCAAACAAAGTGGCCAGTTCGCCGGAGAGCGAGGGAGAGGGAGACGGGGGTGAGGATCAGGAGGAATGGGAGAGAAAGACGGGCGACCGAGTGAAAGTGGAGAGGCTTTGAAAAGCCCTGACACTAGGCAGACAATTAGCCCCGGCTTCTGTTATCTGTGCCTTTTCTGTAGCCGCTGCCCTGAAGGCGCAGGTCAAGGGAAGAGCTGACCCAGTGTCAACACTCCTGCATGGAAGCCATTATCAGGACCTGATTGATTAGTTTTAGCGGAAATCTCCTCATCTCCTCCTCCTTCTCCAGCTCGGGCTGCTGCTTTTTGTTCTTCGGCTGGGCTTGTATCTTGCCGGTTTCCCTTTACTTTCTTCATCTGTCTCTTGGACTTTCGTTGCGGGTGTAAATCTGATGGAAACGTGTCCGAGTCACATTTCAAAAAAATGTAAAATATTTTGCATGAAGAAAATGCAAACTATTATTAATATTTAGCTTTTTTGCATGATGCATTTTATTTTATTTTATTTTATTATCGTTTTTACTATTTTAATTGCCATAATGCATGTCGAATTAATTATACAGCGTTTATTTATTTATACGAAAAAATATTATTGAAAAAGAGTATTTTAAGTATTGTTTGAATTTTATATAAATTTTAAGAATTAGTAAGAAGTAAGAAATTTTATAGGTTTTGATTTTAATTGTATGGAATTTCTTTTGTTTATTTATTTATGGAAATTGTCATGTCACAATGTAAAAAGCCAAGGATAGAGTAAAAGATCCATTTTCAACCAGCAAAGTACAATTTCTTGTCGCTTCCTTTTGATTGCGCGTTAAAATATGACCCGGACACGTTCTTGACCGGTTTCATGGTGTTCACCCTCATTCTGCATATCTACAGGTCTTTTTCACTTACTGGGATGCACCATCCGTTTATTGGTGGGCTAAAACTCTTTATCTGCAACACAGGGACATGCCGCGGGGGTGAACCTCTTTCTCTTTGGTTTTAAAGACTCTGCCCTCCTCACATTAGCCCAAAGGGGGGTCAGCTTAACTCTGGCAGGGTTGACACTGCCTTAATGACACCCTGTTTTATGCCTTATTGAGAGCGGTGACTGAATGGCTGCCGGACACCTACTTTTCTTTTTAAACGAGGGTCTCTGCTTTCTCTGTGCAGCATTTCAGTTCATAAAGCCTTCACCGAAGGGGCTCTCGCTGTCATCTGAGCAGCCTGTAGCTTGGCACCTGGTTTTAGTTTGACTCCGTCCACACAAACGCAGTAAAAGAGCAACACGCGCCAGTCTGGGAGTTCGTGTGGATGTAAATAAAACGTCGCAGGCTCAGTAAAAGAGCTGAAGTGCGGCGCACGTGCAACGTTGGGCTTAATTGAATTAATACACTCCTATCGGCAGACGTCTTCGGGTCTGGAATCGCGGTAGGGATTCTTCTCGTGGGGTGTGATTCGAGACCCCATGCTCGCGTTTTTCACTCTAATCTCTCCGTCCTGCCCCGGAGCCGTGTTTATGATTCAAACAGAAGAAAAGTAAAATAACACCAGCATAATATTTCCCTTAACATACTTACCCCTTGGATAAACATCCTTAAACAGATGTCAGAACGCAGGCTGATCACAGACAACGGGGGCTGCCGATGCTTTCTTCCCCAACATACACAAATTCTACAAATTAGAAGCTGGTGCTTGAGGAATCCGCCAGGAAAACGCTTCCCACTGCTCTCATTTTCAGAGCCAGGACCACACTGAGATGAACTAGTCGGTGATCTTCATGAACTGAGTTGTTAAAACTCTTTCTGCTGCTTATTCAATTACCATTTGATTGACTTATTTATCATTTCATTTGGGTGTGAATTTGAAGCCTGTCTTTTATGCAGTAAATAAGGATTTTCGAGATGAGCAGTTATGTTATTTTCTTGACTCTTCCAATTTAGCCCTTCACTGAGCTAACTAATGTGATGTTGCCACCATTTGATATTGAGAATGTGAATGCCGCCAACCCCACACGCTGTATTAGTATTCATTAAAATGCATTTAAATGCGAGAAGTCTTGTTTTGACTTCTACATGGGTCTTTATGTGGAAATGAATATTTATTTCTCTTTTATACAGAGAGAGAGAGAGAGACAGTATGGAGTACATTTGCATTTCCTGATGGAAATACTAGTGATTTTGCAAGACAGTAAAGCCTCCAGCTTATTTTGTTTTTTACCAAGGGTATTTAAGGGTACAGCACAGTGTGTGACACATTGTTCAGTTCACATAATTGTTTCATTCAAATAAAGTCACACTTTAGTTTGGGGACCAATTCTCATTATTAACTACGCCTTTTGTCTCAGTAAACTCCTGATTTGCCGCTTATTAATAGTTAGTAAGGTAGATGTTAAGTTTAGGTATTGGTGGATTAAGGGAAATAAAATATGGTCATGCAGATTAAAGGAGAAGTCCACTTCTAGAACAAAGATTTATAGATAATGTACTTACCTCCTTGTCATCCAAGATATTCATGTCTTTTTTTTTATTCAGTCGTAAAGAAATTTCAGCATTTCAGCATTTTACTCCATATAGCCCTGAGTTTGAACTTCCAAAATGCAGTTTAAACGCGGCTTCAAACGATCCCAGCCGAGGAAGAAGGGTCTTGTCTAGTGAAACGATCGGTTATTTTCATAAAAATAATACCATTTATATACTTTTTAATGTCAAACACTCCTCTCATCTTACTCTGCCTGGATTATTTGTGTTTGGGACGATGTGAGCACGGAGACTGTAGTGTACACCGTAAATTTGAAAACGTTTAGAATAAATTGTGATGAATGAATAAACAGTGCTCATAAACAGCTGCTGAGATAGTATTCTTAAGTGAAACGAGTTGGGGTTTGGACCCGGAAACAACGTTCCTAGGTGCCATCTTTGGACGCATCACATAATTGCTTAACAAGCCCATTCTTTTACATAGTATTGCCAGTAAATTGCTGTAAAATTACCTTGAAGGACTTCACCGCTAAATACAATGTAAGCACAGGCAATGGCATTCCATCTTTTTACCAGTAAAGCACCATTCAAACATGAGTTTCAAAATACCGGTAAATTCTGTGACATCATTTGTGAACATGGAGGGGTGTACACGGTCAGTGTTTCTGTTGATGTTTTCATTTTTGTGTCAAATGTTCACGTTCATGCAGCGCTTTTGGCCCAGAGACTTCGTATGAAACAACTTCAAACCAAACTGCACAATGCAGAGTAAATGCGTCATTACGTCAAAACATTATGATTGGCCCAGAGTCGACGTCTTACGTCAGCGTATTCTGAACTCATACATGCTCATACCGATAATCTCATTCTGCGTTCACACAGAGCATATTACCGGTAATTTACTGGTATTGTTACAACTTCTCAAAACGGTAAATTTCTAGAATGAATTTACCAGTATTTTTCCAAAGGTCCTGTTCACACATGATCTCTTTACGGCAATTTACCGGTTTTCCAATAAAGACTGTATGTGTGAAAGGGACTAATATCTTATTTTCTGTTGGCTGTATTGTACAACGAAATCACAACATGACACCATCTTTGCAATGTGAAGACCAATAGAACCACAGTATGCAAATGTCACGATGATGTCATCACAGCCAGTTACATTTTGAATGCTGTACATTTAAAAAAAAAAAAAAGGTTGCACATCTAAGCCTGGAAAGTTTGAATTGAGTGATTAACCAATTCAGGTCGACATGATAACAGAAACATAATTATGATCATGAGTTCAGAGCATAGTGCATAAAAAATTTATTTTAATTATAAATGTGTCTTTGCACCTTGCTGCTCTGATTTAAATCTATTGTTTCTGCCTCGGTATGGAAATTATATATGCTGTAGATGAATCCATCTGCATGCTGTATGGACACCCCATGTCTCAGCTCATTTTCATGTCTGTAGGTGGGCTGAACATGTGTAGGGGTTGTAAATCCATCTATATGTTTGTTCTTTGACACCTTTGGGGCGCCAAGTCAACCTCAAAGTATCCCTCCTGCTATGTACATTCAAATGCATTGACTTCACCCAACCCTGATGCTCCTCCCTCCCAAAGGATTCCACCAGATTTACCTCTGCTTGAAACTAATTAATCCCTGGGCTGCATGAAATCTATTATTCTTCCATTTAACCCTGTCCACAAAGCGTCCTCTATTACCCAGTGGGGCTGTATAGCTACCTGGATCATAACTAATACATTTAAAGCATGTGACTTAACCTTGGTCCTCATCTCAAAGGCTCCTTTCCTATTCGGTGACAATGAGATTTTCACAGGGTGTTATGACACCATATCCAGCTCCTCCATCCCAAACTCTATTTAAAGACACATCTTGACCCTTGGCAAAGTAAACACTGAGTATACAAGGTTATTTATGGGCTGAAGGCCATAAGATCACCGCCACGTCTTCGAAAGGTCAATGAGTGGACGCTTTTGCCGTCGCCTCGGAGGTAAATTTGCTTACTGAATCTTCGAGTGTTATTTACTGGCCACCTCTATCTCGTTTGCACCTGTAGATGAAGATTTAAGCCAGGAAAGGTGGTCCAAGGTCAGGACACGAGGATAACCCATAGCTGTAGGCAGAGTGCAAAAATACAGGACGACCAGAAAATAGTAACCCAAATAGCAACCCTCGAATACCTCCAAGCAAAGAGCAACCTAGAAAAATGCTGGAGCTCTTCTCTGGCCACGTCGCAAGCTTTTAATCTATTAACTGCTGATCCTTAAACTCTAATCAATGCAGGCTTTTATATTTCCATTAAACGAGAAAGGGAAATGGATAAATAAATCATGCCGTCAGAGTGGCCAGCCTCCTTCACTTGGAAAAGCATCACAGACGGACCTCTTCTTAGCGTGTGCATTGCAAATCGCGTTAGCGCTCTGGGGCAGAGTTATTTGCCCAATTTCCCTCCATCCCCTTGGCTTTTTTTTATGGCATGTCTGCATTATTAGTGCCACTGCTTTTGATAGCAGACACACTCAGTTATTAAGGGAAGGGGGTTTGCAGAATTCGGACGAGGGGGGAGGCGTTGTGTTGACTGGGAAACGTTAATTGCATTAGCATTCCCCATTTGGCCTCTGATTGGAGTGGACTGGGGAAAATGCCAGGGTACATTTCTCTGTTTACGCCCCGGCATGGGCTACTATGAACCCTGGCGGATATTCAAGGCTGAGGGCCCCTGGACACGCCACATTTGTGGCGCCTCGGTCCTGAGCGTCCTGCACAAGCTGCCTGGCTCCTCTTGTGAATTCAACATCTTGGACCTCTTTCATAACCTGTTGATGACATAGTGAACTTCCATGTGAAAATCACAGTTGAAGCGTATTAGAATGATTTCTGAAGGATCATGTGACATTTTGGACTGGAGGAATGATGCTGAAATTTCAGCTTTGATCACAGGAATAAATTACATTTTTACATATGTTGCAATAGAACACAGTTCTTTAAAGTTGTAATGATATTTCACAAGTTTACTGTTATTGCTGTATGTTTGATCAATAAATGCAGCCTTGATGAGCATAAAAACTTTAGAGCAGCACATTCCATCATAACATGGTTTTGCTTTTACCGCCGACCATTACGTACAGAACTGCCGCACATTACATTTAGTTTCCTCCACAACAAGCTTGCAAATTGTGTTTTTAAAATGCAGCTCAAGTACCGCCATGCATCTTCACAATGAACAACACTATTAAACTGTCTTAATGGCGAGAAAAGACTGTTTAATATTGCATAAGTCTGCCCTCTCGCTCTGCAGCTATTCAGTCGGCAAACCCGGGTGATTAGATATTGTGAAATCCGTTTAAAATAATCTTCTCTTCTTTTTCTTAACTTAACATGCCAAGTTAACTCGTATTGTCACCTGCGAGCACGATTAGATTTAGAGTGTTTAAAAGGCTTTTAATTGAAACCGGGGGCTTTATTAAGAGTGCTGTGAAGCCCTGCAGGTGGACTCGATCTGCACTGTAATCCTAGCAGTCTGGGTGTGATACGATTGTTTTCACTAAGCATACTGAATTAGCTCTGCTCCCTGCTGCCCGCAGCTGCTAGCGTCTGTGTCCAGGAGCTGTTTCCTTCAAGAGAAATACTTTCATCTCATTAATGCGGCTTAATAGTTACGGCTGCTTTGGAAAATTGCGTGAATTCCTTCAATGACCTTTTGAAGGGGTCATGTCACAAGGAGTCAATTTTTCCTTGATCTTTTGAGGTGAATAAGCTCATTGTACTGTGAAAAGATACTGTAACTTTCAAGAATAAAACAAACAAACAAAAAGTTGGTACAGTAAAATCAATCTTTTATTTCTTTTTTTATTTCTTTTTTTATGCTGTTTGCTTAGAAGTTCAATCGTAATCATGTAATGTTGTTTATTATTGAAAAATAAAGATTCACAAATATTGACATTCTGATTGCTCTGAAAGCAATGCATTATGACTTTTCAGACACAAGTAAAATCAATGCAATCAAAATGCAACATGTGGATGATATACAGTACTGTATATCTAAATAAATAAATAAATATAAACAAACTAATTAAATTTTTTGCAATTTAAAATTGCATAAAATAAAATTAAATAAAATTAAAATAAAATGAATGTTCCCTTTCATCAAAATGTAAGAATATTCCAACTCTAGCAACTACAGTTGCAACTTTAGCAAAAAAATAAAATAAAATAAAATAATGTTCTCTTTCATCAAAGTGTAATTTTCCAACTCTAGCGAATGCAGTTGCAACTTTAGCAATAAAGTAAAATTAAATTAAATTAAATTAAATTAAATAAATGTTTCCTTTCATCAAAATGCAACTCTAGCAACTGCAGTTGCAACTTGAACTATACAATACAGTAAAATAAAATTTAATTTAATTAAATTTAAAACTTTCATCAAAATGTAAGAATTTTCCAATTCCAACTGCAAGTGACTGCAGTTGCAACTTTAGCAATTAAATAAATAAATAAATACATAAATACATACATACATACATACATACATACATACATACATACATAAAATGTTTGCTTTTATCAAAATGTAAGAAGTTTCCGACTATAGCAATTTCAGTTGCTAGAGTTGCAAAATAAAGTACAATTAAATAAAATAAAATTAAATAAAATTAAATTAAATTAAATTAAATTAAATGCTCCTCTTTTGTGAAAATCTAATAATTTTGCAACTCTATCAACTGCAGTTGCAACCTTAGCAGTAAAGTAAAATAAAATAAAATAAAATAAAATAAAATAAAAAAGTGTAATGATTTTTCAACTCTAGCAACTGCAATTGGAAACGGAAACTGCAAACAGAGGAAATGGGGGGAAAAAAAAAAAACAAAAACACATTCTGTCATGTGGCAATTACAGATTAAGATGTTTTTGCTATTTGTTTAATAGTTTCAACATAATCATGTCATTTAATGTATTTGCTTGCAATATAAAGATTCATAGATAATTGGTAAAACTCTAATTGCTCTGAAAGCAATTGATTTTGACTCGTCAGGCCTGAGATGAATCAATGCCATCAAAACACGACATATGGGTGATATGCAGTGCTGCCGATGCGTTGGTCATGTAAGGACATCTCTGAGCGAGCCGGGTGTCCAGGTGGCTTAACTGCCTACTTAATGAGCACCAAATGACTGTATCTCGTCACCAGATGGCAAATGTTAAAAGAAAGTCATTTACTTTGAGTCTGTCTTTGCTGCGTTTTTAGAAATAATTGGACTGTGATTACAGTGAAATGTCATGCTGAGCAACCTGACATCATCAGTTGACGATAGTTTCAAAATGAGGACCCCCTGCCGTTTGCTCGTTAGGGGTTTATCTGACTATCATGGCTTCACTCAGTAAGCGTGATTTTTAAAAAGAAAAATGTCCATGTAAATTAATTTTCAATACTGGATATATGTTAGGTAATACATAATATGCAGTATAGACAGGATGCCATGATATATACGTTATAACGTATCCCTTGATGTGTAAACCAGAGAGCAGATATTGATACTCCACAAGGTTGTGTGATGATGAATTGATCTGAATGATATGGAAAATATTTAATAAATGAAAATGTTTAAATTTTAGCATGTGTTTGTTCATTCATTCATTCATTCATTCTGTAAAGAAATTTAGGCATATTTGTCAATTTGAACAATTAGGCATACGCTTTTCTAGTAGCAGTCTGTTAAAATCAGAAGAAACATAAGCTTGCTCAAGTTTGTTCAAACTTCATGGAATGAAAATCTGTTATTTCAAGCTTTATTCCAATAAAAAATGTAGGTTTAAAGATTATTTATAAAACCAGAGATGAGAAATATCAATTTAAATGTAAAATAAGTCAAGCTGAATATTGAAATGAATTAATGAATAACAGTGTGAGGGTAAATAATGTAAACATCTGAAGACTTAATAAAAAATAAACTATACTGGTCAGTGTAAAGTGATTATAAAACTAATAATGAAATGGCTGAATATTAGAATGAATAGAATAGAATAGAATAGAATAGAATAGAATAGAATAGAATAGAATAGAAGGCTGAACAGTAGAATAAAACAGTCTAGAATTGAAGGCTAAATAATAGAATAGAACAGAATGGAAGGCTGAAAAATAAAACAGAACAGAATAGAACTGAATGCTGAATAATAGAATAGAATGCTGAATAATAGAATAGAATAGAATAGAATAGAATAGAAGGCTGAATAGTAGAATAAAACAGACTAAAATTGAAGGCTGAAGAATAGAATAGAATAGAATAGAATAGAATAGAATAGAATAGAATAGAAGGCTGAATAGTAGAATAAAACAGACTAAAATTGAAGGCTGAATAATAGAATAGAATAAAATAGAATGGAACAGAATGGAAGGCTGAATAATAAAACAGCAGAATAGAGTTACATGCTGAATAATAGAATATAATTGAATAGAAAAGAAGGCTGAATAACAGAATATAACTGAATGCTGAATAGTAGAATAGAATATGAGGGTGAACAGAATAGAATATAATGCTGAATAGTAGAATACAACAGAATGTTAAATAGTAGAATAGAATTAAATTGAACAGAATAGAAGGCTGAATAACAGAACGGAATAGAATTGAATGCTGAATAGTAGAATAGAATATGAGGGTGAATAGAATAGAATAGAATGCTGAATAGTAGAATACAATAGAATGCTAAATAGTAGAATAGTATAGAATGCTGAATAGAATAGAATAGAACAGAATGCTGAATAGTAGAATGCAATATAATGATAAATGATAGAATAGAAGGCTGAATAGTAGAATAGAATAGAACAGAATAAAATAGAATGGAATAGAATAGAACAGAATAGAATGCTGAACAGTAGATTACAATAGAATGCTAAATGGTAGAATAGAACAGAATAGAATAGAAAGGTAAATAATAGAATAGAATAGAATAGAATAGAATAGAATAGAATAGAATAGAATAGCAGGCTTGTAATTTATAAAATAAAATGTTCCCTTTTGTAAAAAAAAAAAAAAAAAAAAAAAAAATGCAATAAAATACAAATACAATAAAATAAAATAAAACAATGTTTATTGAAATGTAATAATTTTTGCAGGCTCAACGTTAGAAAGTGCAGAAAGACATATTCATGAAATATTTTAAAGATTTTCTGAAGATCTTCTTGAGTGTTTCAGATGGGATGGGATGAAAATGTAAAGTTATGTTAATATTTTACATATATATATATTTTTTTTCTCCTTTCACCCATCATAGAACAGATGCAGTCTAAAAACAAATATTCTTGTATTTGGGTTCCAAAAAAAAAAAAAAAACTGCATTCTCCATAGAAACGATGATATTTCGTGATCATGTGTAAATCTTTCCAGTCAGACCCACCATGGTCTAAGAAATGTTTAAATGATTATATATAGTCTCACAAAATAATAAAAAAAAAAAAAAAAAAAACATAGTAGCTGGTCACTACTAAGACCAGTAGTCATCATCTTTTACAATAGTTATTGTGCCTTTCACTGTCTGTTTTCTATTGATTCTTAGCCTTTGCACTGAACAAAATAAATGATTATTTAGTGTTTCATCTGATCTTAATCACCATAATGAAGTAGGCCAGTATGATTGGAAGCAGTTAATCTGCTTAGAGAAACGGTCTCCTCTCCGTCTCTATAGTCATAATTATTCCTCCTTCGCTCCATAGGGAGGCAGTCTCCTTAAGACTTTCATTAATTATGACACAAACCATAACTCTTATCTCGCAAAATAGTTTCCCTACACATTCCTGCTGATTTCCTATTTCCAAAAACGAGCAGGTTTTGACAAATGCTGAACTCAGGTAGCGGTGCGAATCTGGGCTGAATTTATAGCCGTCTTACAAAACCTGCACTTGTCCTTTTTATGTCTCCCAAAATAATAAGACATCCTGATTAAGTAGCGAGTGGCGAAGATAGCGAGGAACAAATGCGCTAATGGCCGCTGAAAATAAAACAGTTGACAAGGCTGCATTAAAGCGTGTGTAATTTAAGCGCTTTGACAGCTTAGGTGCTGGTGTTGTGGAAAATATAACAGCGTGTAATTTACCTGAGAGAGAGAGAGAGAGAGAGAGAGAGAGAGAGAGAGAGAGAGAGAGAGAGAGAGAGAGAGAGAGAGAGAGAGTGCAGCCGAGATTTAAACCTCGTGTAAACCGTCAGGAGTGGATTTTAACAAAAGCCATCAGTCTTTGTCACCAGATAAAGATGCAAACATGACAGTCGCTGCCTTCAAGTCCTCATGGGAAGTTTGCACTTATGACACTGGAAATTGCAATTATGATGCTGATATGCATTCAGCTCATCGAAGTCTTAAAAAATCTTGTAATATGAAATATGGCAAATACTTTCTTATTTATTTATTTATTTATTTATTTATTTATTTATTTATTTATTTTTTATTTATTTATTTATGTATCTATGTATGTATATACTATATTAGTATATTGTATTTTTTTATATTGTATTTTGTTTTTGTTTGTTATTTTTATTTATTTATTACCAATGCTACAGCTCTCACAAAACACATTTACAAAACTCATGCCATCTTTCACATTTATTTATTTGTTCGTTTGTTTGTTTGTTTGTTTTTATTGTTTTATTGTTTTATTTATTTATTTACTTACTTACAACCAATAATACAGCTCTCACAAAACTCATGCCATCATTCACATTTATTTATTTATTTATTTATGCATGTATTTATTGATTGATTGATTTACAGCTAGTGTTACAGCTCTCACAAAATGCATTCACGCCATCTTTCACATTTATTTATGTATATACTATATTAGTATATTGTATATTGTTTATTCACAAAAGTTATGCCATCTTTCACATTTATTTATTTATTTGTTTGTTTGTTTGTTTTTTGTTTATTTATTTGTTTGTGATTTTTATTTATTTACAACCAATGTTACAGCTCTCACAAAACACATGTACAAAAATCATGCCATCTTTCACATGTATTTATTTATTTATTTATTTTATGTATTGTTTTTATTTATTTACAACCAATGTTACAGCTCTCACAAAACATGTTTACAAAAATCATGCCATCTTTCACATTTATTTATTTATTTATTTATTTATTGAATATACTATATTACTATATTATATATTGTTTATTCACAAAACTCATGCCATCTTTCACATTATTTATTTATTTATTGTTATTTATTTATATTTATTTAACCATTATTTATTATTTTAATTACTTTATTTTATATGTAATTTTTTATCCTTGACACTCAAGTGCATAAATACTGATAAAAGATTTTCACAATCAGATTTTCAGTAAAAAGACTCTTGTTTATTTTTTTTTTAAACCTCAAGCAGTTTCTTCCATCGTTCCTTTGTTTCTAGTATACCTTCTCCAACAAAACACAAAATGTGCAGCAATTTAACAACCATTAACATCCACAATTAAATCTTTGCTTCAGCAATGGTTGTTTAATTAATATGTCCTACACATTCTGAATTCAAAAAAATCCTGGTTTTCCACCTAATAATGACAACATTTCAATGCTGTTCATGTCCATTCATCTCATAAATGTGATCGTTCCAGCGCGACTTGCCGGCAGCAAGAGTCTGGCCATTCAGAGCTAGTGAAAAATGAACCTCGATGTGAAATGGCACACAAATATATAAACAAGGAATCACACTAATGCTGAGAAAACAGTTGGTTAGTGCGCTACATTTGAAAAACCTGTAGTAACTTAATTGGTAAGAGCTTGATTTTCCCCACTCAACGTCTTGGGCTCTCAGGTAATCAAGCGCACATTCAACACATGCAAGTTATGATGCAAAAGTGATTAGACTAATTAAGACTAACAACTGTTCTATCAAAGATGTTTTTTTCTTCCAGTCCCTCGGCTGATTTGTTAAGGTAATGTTCACGTGTAGGCTGTGTTTCGAAACCTAGTACGCTACCTACGCAGGCAGCATTTGAAGTCACCAAAGGTACACATCCAAAGCGAAGGCTGTTTCAAAAGGTAGGCAGCAATCTGTGTTTTTGACAGACTTCACATCAGAAGAGGAAGTCAAAAGTGTGCATGTGGGAAGGTGATGATTAGATCACTCCACAAATTAGAATTAGAATGCAATATGCATCCCACATGATGTTTCTCCAATTTGCATTGCTTAAAAATTGTGAAAACAGCTGTTCTCACTAATATTCTCACTGTTCTCAGCAGTTAAAAATAAAGATAATGTATTTTACAGGTTGATAGGGGTTTATTTTATTTTATTTTATTTTATTTTATTTTATTTTATTTTATTTTATTTTATTTTATTTTTTTATTTTATTTTATTTTATTTTATTTTATTTTATTTTATTTTAGCAGGCAAAGACCCGTCAAATTTATCGAAGACATTAAGAATCTTACAAAAGGTTTCTATTTCCAACAAATGCCATTATTTTATTATACTTTTCATAAACACCTCAAACTTCTGGGAAACAAAACAAACAAACAGACAAACAAATAAATAAATAATGGTTTGCACAAAAATAAGAAGCAGAATATGGAGGCATGTTTCTTGAGCAGCAAATCAGCATATTTACAACCTTTTGCCATCATTCTTATGTATTTATTTTTTTGTTTGTATGTTTGTTTGTTTTTATTTATTTATCTACAACCAAAGTTACAGCTTTCACAAAACACATTCACAAAACTGATGCCATCCTTCACGTTTATTTATATATTTGTTTGTTTATTTATTTATTTATTTATTTATTTATTTATTTATTTATTTATTTATTTATTGTTTTATTTATTTATTCATTTTTTACAACCAATGTTGCAGCTCTCACAAAATGGATTTACAAAATGAATGCCATGTTTCACATTTATTTTATTTTATTTTATTTTATTTTATTTTATTTTATTTTATTTTATTTTATTTTATTTTATTTCATTTTATTTTATTTTATTTTATTTTATTTTATTTTATTCAAAGTTAATTTGACCTGTCAAATTAATTTTAAATATTTTGTAAGAATCTTACTAAAGGTTTCTATTTCCAATAAATGGCATTGTTTTAACTTCATTAATTCACAATTTTAATCTTTATAAACACTTAAAACTAGAAAATCAATCAATCAATCAATCATGGTTTCTACAAAAATATGAAGCAGAATATGGTGGCATGTTTCTTGAGCAGCAAATCAGCATATTTACAACCTCGCGCCATCTTTACATTTATTTATTTATTTATTTATTTATTTATTTATTTACAACCAAAGTTACAGCTCTCACAAAATGCATTGACAAAACTCATGCCATCTTTCACACTTATTTATATATTTTTTATAATTTATTTATTGTTTTGTTTATTTTTATTTATTTATTTATTTACAACCAATGTTACAAAATGAATGTCATCTTTCACATTTATTTAACTATTTATTCATTTATTTGTACATACTTTTTTATTTTTAATTTAATTTTACTTTATTGTATATGTAATTTTGTAGAATTTTATTTTATTAGAATGATTTCTGAAGGATCATGTGACACTGAAGACTGGAGTGTTGATGATGAAAATTCAGCTTTACGTCGCAGGAATAAATTACATTTTACAATATGCTTAAATGGAAAACACTTATTTAAATTGTAATAATATTTCACAATATTACTGTTTTTACTGTATTTTTTTCATCAAAAATTTGCAGCCTTGGTGGGCATTACATACTTACAGCAATTCAATAATTGTAATAATCTCACAGAGCAAAAAATCCATTAAAGATGGTGGAAAAATTATAAAAATGTAGACTTATACTTAATTCAATACCATAAAGGGGCAATTAAAAGAGAGATAAATTCCTCCCAAGATCAGATGGTTAGTCAAATATTAAGTGCATGTTGCTGCCTATGTTCCAAATCAGTCTCTTACTGTATAAGGTTCAGTTAGGATGTTGCCTATGTTGGCAATAAATATGAAGACTCACAAACAGAACTCATATTGTGCTAAGCTGTCATGTTAATATGCATTTTTGGCACTTGGATTGTCTTTGACACGCAATACACCTGTCAGAAGCATTACTCTAAAGCGTCAACGCTTCACTACAGAAATCAGCTTAAAACAAAGTTGAGGGCATGTAAATGCCAAGTTTGTCCTAGTTAACATTAAGGCGGCATGTTACGACACAACGGTGCTCTCTTAGCATGGAGGATGAGAGACGGAGGAGGTGCAGACAGCGGAATTTGCACTTAAGCTTGCTTCACCTCCAGGGTGCTGGAGAGACATCAGTACGCTTTTGAAGATGGGATTGAGGGATTTTGTCAACCTGTGACAGCCTTCAGAGATTTGTTTGATAGCACATTTTGGTTGCATGGTCTAATCAGATGGATAAACCTTATACTGTTGAAATGTGATTCGCAGATTGATTTTCTTAGATATAGTTTGGCGTTTGTATAGGAGCATGCACATGAATCTAGCCAGTTGCAACCAGGGATGCAGGATTTATTTATTTATTCATTTATTTAGCCCAGAGTGATCCATGATTTTTACCCCAAGCACTCGCTCAGTATGTGAACCTGATTCGAATGCCTTTATACAGGACAAACTGCGTCCATTTGGATGAAATCCAGAGCTCAATTACGTGCCCTTAAATGCTGGATAATATACAGAACGCTTGGCAACCCTAATTACAGCCTTAAACTTAAACATGAACTGCTGCTTACTTTAGCTCACCCTGACAATCCATCTAGTGTCGCTCACGAAACCTCAATCCCCATTTCCTCTGCTGCCGTGTCAAAGAGGAAGCTTTGAACTTCAATTGCGTCTAATGCAGGAACCTTGCATTACCGACGGCAAGCCAAACCTCTTTATCGCTTTCCACATCACATGTGAACTCTTGAAGCAAGGTTAGATGTTCTCGGCAGAGCAGGAGGCAGCGCTGACAAACTATGATAAATTAGTTGTTTACTGACATTTTATGCTGGCTGAGGACGGTGCTTAGGGAGGAGATGTGTGTTAATGAGAAGAAAATAAGTCATGGAGATATGCTCGCATTGATAAGGGGAAGTCAAAAGAGTGCATGCAGGAAAAAGACAACGATTAGGTCACAAACTGGAATATGCAAAATGCATCCTACATGATGTTTATTCATGTGATGCTTGTCTGCTTCTAGATT
This sequence comes from Cirrhinus mrigala, assembly GCA_036247105.1. Taxonomy (NCBI): domain Eukaryota; kingdom Metazoa; phylum Chordata; class Actinopteri; order Cypriniformes; family Cyprinidae; genus Cirrhinus; species Cirrhinus mrigala. The sequence continues at coordinate 3,069,713 of CM070016.1, read as the reverse complement.
GGATTTGATTTTGCAGTTAATGGCTCAATCAGTAAAATGGATGTCATTTACAGTTTTATTAGATAATTTAAAGGAAGACATATTGGATAAATGGTGCGTTTAAAAGTGATAGTTCACCCAAAAATTCTGTCAATTACTCACCCTCAAAAATATTACAAACCTCTGTGAGTTTCTTTCTTCTGTTTAAAATAAAAGAAGACATTTTGGATAATAACCATTGACTTCCATAGTATTTTCTTCCTCTACTGTGGACGTTAATGGCTACAAGCAAATGTTTGGTTAGTAACATCCTTCAGAATATTTTCTTGAGTAAGTAATGACAAATAATATCCCTTTGGGTTTTAATAAATTAAATAATGATTTCAAATAATTTTATGAATAAAATAAAGTTTTATGTGTATTTTTAATATTTTAAAATAATTTTTGCATTCAAAAAATTTTAGGATTTAATAGCCTTTTGCTCATTTGTATGACAAAAACTTAAAATGAAATTAAATTAATATGATTTTGGAGGTTGCTTATGCACTTGAATTATATACTAATTATTTGATGTTACATATTTATTTAAATCATTTATACAGTCATTTTGTTGCAAATTTTGATATAACTTTACACAGAAAAGATTTGTAAGTGATTTTTTATTATATTGCATTCTCAGCATTAAGTCTCAACATTAACCCTTTTGGTCATTTTTTATGACAAAAACAAAATAAAATGACATTAACATGATTTTGGAGGTTGCTTGTGTAATTAAATTATTATTTATGTTATAAATGCTATTAAGCAATATAATGGTCACAGGGCTGATGCATAGTATTATGTCAGATTATTTAAATTTAAAAAATAATAGCATTGTAATATAATTAGTGTAATATTTGTGTTATTTAAATAATTTATACAGTAATTTTTCTTGCAAAATTAGATCTAATTTTAAATGGAAAATATTTGTGATATTTATTAGATTTTTAATATAATGCATGCTTAACATTAACATTTTATATTTTCATTTTATTTGTATTATTTTATTTTATTTTATTTGACATGACATGGTTGATGGTAATAATTGATTTAGCATTCACTAGCCTTTTGCTCATTTTTATGACCAAATAAACAAACAAACAAACAAATAAATAAATTACATTAATGTTGTTTTGGAGGTTGCTTACATAATTTAATTATTTTGTAATTATTTATTGTTACATATAATTGCTATTAAACAATATTATGTAACAGGGTTGATGCGTTATGTCAGATCATTTTAATAAAAATAATAATAATTGTGTAATTGTATATAAATTGTATATAAAATTTGTATAGAACTTTACACAGAAAAAAATTTGTAAGTGAGTTTTATTATATTGAATGCTGAGCATTAATTTCTTTTTTATTTTGCATTATAATTTTATTTCATTTTATTTGATGTGACATATTCATGGTAATAATTGATTTAGCATTCGCTAGCCTTTTGCTCATTTGTATGGCAAAAACATAACATAAAATAAAATTTTGGACGTTGCTTATGTAATTTATTATGTAGTAATTATTTGATGCAACATATAAATACTATTAAACAATATGATGGTAACAGGGTTTATGTATAACATTGTGTCAGATCCTTTTGATACAAAATAATAGCTGTAATATAAATAATGTAATGTTTGAGTGGTTTAAAACATTTATACAGTAATTTTTTTATTGCGAAACTGGAAAGATTTATAAGTGATTTTTTTTTTTATTATATTTTATTTTATTGCAATATAAAATTATTTATTTTATTTTCATTTTATTTTTATCACCAGTGAAATCAGCCTGAGGTGCAAGTGTAGATTTGGACTTGACCGATGAGCACCACTTTAGAGAATGCAGTGTTGGCAGATTAAATAGCATTTTAATGCACTTTGTAATGATCTTATATGGGCACCTCCTGTGCCTACCTCTCATATGCCCTTAAAATCCCCTTAGTGAGCAGATCCTCCACCGTCTGATTCTTCATTTGTGCGTCGACCATATAGTGAGTGGGGAATGCTTTGTCTGGATGAAGGACATTGCTGACAGCCTCATATTTTGCTGTCCTTGTAAACACTGACCAATCGAAAAACAACAGAGCATGACACCTTTATCAACCCAGTAGCGCAACTAGAGAAAACGACTAAAAGAGCTATATAATGGCACCGCACATATATCACTTAAAGCGTAATGACATATAGTCAAATGGCTGTATTAAAAGAGAACCAATCAGACTCTTTGTCACACCGCCAATGTAATTAATGCCAGCGCCGGGATAGAGCTGTAACTGAAGATCAGTATTAGCTGTCTCATTAGCATTTTAAATAAGATTGAGATTAGTTACATTGGCAAAATAATGTGGCTACCAGCGCAAGTTTGGGGCCAATTTGGGCATTTTCCCGTCTCCATCCAATTAGATCTTTGACACTCACATTTCACCTCTATTTCACAGAGAGCAATTAAACGTTGGGTTGAAGCTGTAGAGAAGAATGAGGAAGCTTATTTAGCTTGCACAAAGAACGGCGGAGAAGTTAATGAAGAAGAGAATAGGAGGCGACAGAGATGAGCAGCTAAATAGTTTGGTCTGAAAAAGTGTCACTTAATATCACCGGACAAGCCCATTAGCTTCCCATTCCAGTTAGCTTCTCAGGTTTACTTCCTATGTTTGGATGCAAAATTGAACGAAAGGTGAAAATGTGTTGCCAGATTTCACAAGAAATTAATTTGAACCTGCAACTTCCATTGGGAGTGTATGGGACCAATTTGTTAAAATATTCCGAGACATTACCAGTAAGTTTACTAATGTGATTTTAGTATTAACCCTTTAACTGTCACCCCCATTTTTGAACACAGACGTAAGAATGCACTATCCAGACTTAAAACATTTTGTAATATGATTTTGATGTACATTTTCCGTGGTAATGCAATGTCTGATTTTAAAATGCCTTTCAAAGTTCAAGTTTTGAACTGATATATAATTTCTTATGATTTCTAAAGTGTGAAAGGGAAAAAGGCAACGAAGAAAGTCTTTTGTGACAAAGGTCAGAACTCGTGTTATGATGTAGATTTTTTAAGTTGCACTCTTGACATATATTAATCTATTAATTTTCCTACATAATTTGTAACACAAAAATATAGTAAAATATCTATTTTGGAGTCTTAGACCATTTCAACGATGTATAGTTTGTCAAGATTAGATTAGGATTTATTTGTAAAATGGTGTCCCACATGGTAAACTTAGGTGTCCCACAGAGTGGACGGTGACAATTAAAGGGTTAAAATAATTTAATGCTTTCTGTTTTCTAATGTGTATTGAACCAGAAATATTCCCAATGTATGCCCAGCTAATATGATGTGACCAACTAAAACTAACGCTTGAAAAGTTTGCTCCTTTGATATCATGATTTGCAGCAGCTGACTAAAATGTCAAACTTAATGACTGTATACAAAAGTCTGTCTTATCCGAAGCGAATCATCAAAGCATCCAATATCGGCCGTGAGACATCAATCTGGCAATGTATTAGGTATATATCACAGCATCAAAAACAAACCACTTCAAACTCAGTATCAAAAACAGCCCAACTTGGCAATCCTTCCCATCATCGGGCTTCTTGCTGAAAGAACTTAAAACTTTAATCAGAGTCAAAAACATTAGCGAGTTAATATGGGAAAGGTCACATGCCCCCAGCATCCATCAGTGCACAGATGTTTAGCGCAATAGCATTTTTCACCCACCGCTGCTGCATAATCTCTGCTGATCATAGACTTGGCATCTACCTGTATACTCATTAATTGATTCCCACCGGTTCGCCTCAAGAGCCGTGACCTAACTGACATTGCATCGCCCCGTAAATGGTCCTATTAAATCAGGGGATCTCGTAAACTTACCAAGCAGGGATGTCTTGTGTGGGGCAGGTCAGCGTTGGCTATCAATTATATGTCCAGATGACCTTCTGTGGCCTCACAGTGGGGCGACTGCTGACCAGACAGTCACTTGTGAGTGTCTGGATCAAAGCGCTCTTTATGTTCACAGTGTTTTCCTGTTTAACAGAATGGATATATTAAACTGCTTGCGTTTAGCCTTGCACACGTCATTCATGGATCCAGCTGATCCCATGGTCTTTCTATTATTGATTATGTGGCCTTGGATGATGGTGTATGTAATACCCAACATATCAGCCTACTGATGGGTATTAAATGTCTGTGCTACAGACGTGACTGATAGATAAAATCATGTGTTGAGGGACTATTACTTTTCAAGGTGATTGGACTGTTGGTGCCTGGTAGACAATAAATTGGGAAAAACAATCCCATTGTCTCACAAGAGAAATGAGAAAGTGAGCAACCATACAGAATACCATAGCAATCATTAAAACAACATAGCAACTGCATAACCTAACAAAATCTTACCAACTGCTTAGCAACCACGCAGAGCACCCTGGTAACCATCTAGTTACACTGTAAGAACAACCTAAAGCATATTAGAAAATGCTTGGTAACACTCATAGCACAAAATAAAACACATAGCAGCCCCCAACCAACTAACTAAAATACCCTCACAATCAAATAATAATGCCTAGTTACACCCTAGAAACCACCCAGAACATCATAGCAATGCCCCAGCAGCCACTCAATCACATAGGAATGTCTAGAACCACCTAGGTACACCGAAACACCCCAGAAACTGCTTAGCAACCACCTAGAACACTATAACAACCACAAAGTAATGGCCAAACAACCATCTTAAAAGACCTTGCCAACTGCATAGCAACCAGCCAGAGTACTCCAGTAACCACCTAGTTCAACTGCAAGAACCACTTAGAACACCCTAGAAAATGCTTTGTAACATTAATAGCACAATATAAACTGCATATCCGTCCCCTAGCAAACCTCATGGTAACCCCCCCCCCAAAAAAAAAAATCAGCCTCAGCCACCCTAGTAACAAAGATACAAAAACGTGTGTACAATCTAGGAACTACTCAGAAAACCATAGCAATACCCCAGCAACCACCCAAAACACCCTAGAAACTACTTAGTAACCACTTAGGGCACCATACCAATTGAATGGCAATCCCCTAGCAACCACATATGAAGGAATGCCTAGCAAACACTTGTCTACAACCTAGGGACCACACAAAACACTGTGGAAATGCCCCAGCAGCCACCCTAGAAACCACTTAACAACCACTTAGAACACCTGCCAATTGGATGACAATCCCCTAGCCACCGCATACAACACCCTAGCAGCCACATATGAAGCTACACCTAGCAAGCACTTGTCTACACCTAGGAACTACCCAGAACACCGTACCAATGTCGAAGCAACCACCCGAAACACCCTAGAAACCACTTAGCAACCTCTTAGAACACCATACCAATCACCCTAGCAAACATCTAGAATACACTAGCAACCACATACGAAGGAACACCTAGTCAACATTGGTCAACATTTACAACCTAGGAACCACATAAAACACTATAGCAATATCCCAGCAACCACCCAAAAAAACACTAGAAACCACTTAGCAACCACACCAATTGCATAACAATACCCTAGCAACCACCTAGAATACCCTAACAACCACGTATGAAGGACCT